>CM068828.1:123397718-123880218 GCA_028554795.2 Sinohyriopsis cumingii
CTGCATCCACACTTGATTGAGTTCTGCTGTGATGCCATCCTTCCCTGGGGCTTTACCTAGGGACAGTTTCTCAAAGGCCTTCTTTAGTTCGTCTACAGTAGGTTTCTCGTCCAGTTCGGCCATGACAGGGAGGTTTTCAATGGCGTTGAGGGCATCATTGTTCACGTGGTTCTCTCTGGAGTACAGTTCGGAGTAGTATTCCACCCAATGCTCCATCTGCTTGCCCTTGTTGTGGATGGTATCGCCTATGGCAGACTTCAGTGGTGCTGTCAGTTTCTTCGTGGGACCCATTGCTTTCTTTATGCCAACGTACATGCCTCTGATGTTTCCAATATCTGCTGCTGACTGGATACTCTGACAGAGCTGAAGCCAGTATTCACTGGCACACTGCTGTGCTAATCTCTGCACTTTGCTTCTGGTAGACCTGTATGCCTGTAGTGTCTTCTGACTGGGATCGCTTGTATTGCAGGTGAGCACTGCAACGCTCTTCTATGGCTGGCATGAGTGTGGCAGAGTTAGCCTCAAACCAGTCATTGTTCTTTGATTGCTACTTACCAAAGATCCGTGTGGCTGTGCTGTATACAGTCTCTCTGATGTAATCCCATCTTTCTTTGGCACTGCCGTTGGGGGGTTCTGAGTCAAACGTCTTGGAAAGAGCATATGTGAATTCCTCAGCCTTGTCTGGATATGATGTCTTGCTCACATCAATGCGTGGTTGACCCTCTTGCCTAGAGCGGTGGATCTTCTTTGGCTGAAGCTTCATTTTGCAGCACACCAGCGAGTGGTCGGTGTTGCAGTCAGCACTGTGGAAGGTAGGGGTAAGAAACACACCCTTCATGGCTGACTGTCTTGTAATGATCAAGTCCAGCTGGTGCCAGTGTTTAGACCGGGGATGCCTCCAAGACACTTTGTGCTGTGGCTTTGTCTGAAAGAATGAATTGGTGATGCTGAGTTTGTGGTACGAGCACATCTCTAGAAGGTGCTGCCCATTCTCATTCATCTTCGCAACGCCAAACTTGCCAAGACAGGAGGGCCAAGAGTCATGATCGGCACCCACCCTAGCATTGAAGTCGCCCAGCAAAATCAAGTTCTCTTCCTTGGGAATTTTGTCAATGAGCGAGTTTAACTCATCATAAAACTCATCCTTGGTATCTGTGGTGGATCTTAGTGTGGGAGCGTAAACACTGATCAGGTTGACAGGCCCGTTTGTGGTGTGGAGGCGGAGGGATAGCAGTCTTTCATTTCCTTGTTGGCAGGGTTCTATCATTCCTAGCAGAGTGTTCCTGACAGCGAATCCAACACCAAACTCTCTGGCTTCATCTGCACTCTTTCCCTGCCAGAAGAATGTGTAGTTCTTTTCTCTGAGGGACCCAGAATCTGGCAGTCGTGTCTCCTGTAGTGACGCGATGTCGACCTGGAGCCTTGCAAGTTTGTCGTTGATGACTTAAGTCTTATGAACATCACTGATTGTCTGGAGATCATCTGAAAGCCCAGTCAGCATGGTCCGGACATTCCAGGTACCTAGCTTGAGGATTGAAGTCTTCTTTTATATTTTTATTTTGTTATTTCTTGGTGCAGTAGTTGCAGTCCGCTTGTCAGGTACTCGCGTACCTTAAGCCTTATGCACCCAGCAAGGCAGGCAAACTGTGGCGGGACGGCACCTTATTGGCTGGGGGCTGCCCAGTTTGAGGCGGGTGGTAGCTGTCCAGTGAAACATGTTGGTCTCTCCCACCGTCGGAAGCAACCCCTGGCGTCTGGCTCTACGCCAATCGAGCGGTGACTTATAACCGGCAAACTGCTGCTTCCCGTGTTGTGTCGGCGCTATGGAGCGAAGCTGGAGTGTCCTCTCCAGGGTGCAAGCCTGGGCAGGGTGATATGGAGAATCAACTGTTGCCCATGCAGCTGATCCCCCCTCTCCACGCAGCTGATGGATCCAAGGGAAAAGACAAGCCGATACGTCATGGCACCAGCTGCATCGCAGGAGTTGCCGAGATGACACTGAAATCAATGCCAAGTTGCCTTAGGGACTCCGACTCCGGATTTTCTGTGGGGGTTTACTCCCTTAGCCTTTCCCCTGAGAGGGTAGTGTCGCAAGGCAGCGAAGGTTTGAAATCGGAGCTTACCTTCTCCTAGATGGGTGACCACCCAAGGTTAACGAGCCCCATCTGCCCGAAGCATCTGGTTTTGAGGCGCCAGAAGCTCACCTGTCATCCCTTCTCCAGTCAGTTTAAACAGGTTCCGCCACTCGTGAAAGCATGGAACTGGATTTGGTTGTCAGAGGCTCTATCAGACGCACGCCATTGGGAGATTTCCAAGGGAAGTGGGTGCTTATCTCCCACAACCACCCCCGGCGATGACAACCCTTGAAACCCAAAGGTGAGATAAAGATGCAGCAATTTCAAACTTTCTAAAACCTTTATAAGCAACAAGCATTGTGTCATATCTGTAAGGGTTGATTACAGTAGCCTGGAACGATGTATTATTGAGGTATTTAATGTTGTTATCGATGCATATTAAAACCGATCTGTTATTGCTGTATTGTTACAAATTTTAAAGCTTCTCTGACTTTCCCTATATCTATTCCTATAAGAAATCTAAACCGCATATGGAGGCTGACCAAGATTACTGTACCATGGGGGAACAACTCTATATTATTGCGGTATGAACCTAACTTGTGTATGGTAGCATGCACATATTATAATAAACATAAATTTCAACTTAGTGAAAAGATGGAATGTCCACGCTTTCACTGGCTGAATATTTCCACCAAAATAAGAGGATGCAATGACTCAGCTGAATACACTTGTGTCCATTAAGTTGAAATCTACGATAACAACAGAAATTCAAAATGCAAAAATATATATCACTTAATCTGCATTTTAAGTGCAATGTGGGCAGAGAAATCTAATTATATAAATGAATCGAATATTAATATTATTACTGAAATATTACCAATTTTAAAAATAGTATTATCGCTTTTCTATTTGTGTAAGATTAGTAGGATCATAAGCAACGTTTTGTCAATTTTGGTCCATACTGGCTACCATGGAATGAAATTTCAAGCGTAACCGTGTAAGGACATGGTGTCACTATCAGTATATGACTTACAATCATCAAACATCAGACGATACACTGAATATATTTCGTAATCAAAGCCAATGTAGGGTATAGCAAGTTCGAATAGAGTTTTGTATGATCGGCATAATTATCGTCGCACATGCCCTTCTGGATGCACGCGACGTAAAACCAATCAATCAATCAATCAAAGCGTAATTGCATGCACTTTACAAAAAAGTGATGTTTATTCTTTTTCACTGTAAACTTATTTTAAAAAATGACATTTTTGAGGAAACTGCACAAAATAATATTTGCATCCTTACTAGCTACAACTTTACCTCTGTAAACAGCCAATACATGGCACGTATCCAAAATTAATTGGAAAATCCTGTTTGCCATAATAATAATGAGCACCTATAATACATTAGTTTGAACTTGTCAGGCACTGAGGCAGGAAATAAATATAATCATGGCTGTATTTGTTATAAAAAGTTTAGAATGATGGTCCCAAGTTCAAAGAACAGTCAGTTATAGAAATATAGCGTTTTCAGGTTTAATACCTTGCTTTCAGAATTAAAGAATTCCAAACACAATTTCTAAATTTAAGGATGCCAATAACAGTCATGTTATATGCATACTGTTTCTTTTATTAATTCATCACATTTTATATTTTCAACCAATATTTCTTTTTACAGAACTGATCCAAAAGAAATGGCAGAATATCAAAGAGGCAATGATAACCAAAAAAATCAGTGAAGTGCTAAAACCATCATTAAACCAGTATACAGACGGATAGATTTTAAAAATTAAATGGACAATTTGGCACTAAAAGAACCTTATGGGAATTCTTGATATTTGATCTGTTTAAAAATTTTATTTGTATGTGTTGAACAAATAAAAAATAAAATGTATTCTTATATTCTGAGATATCTGCTTCGTTATTGTTGGCCTGATGTTTTATGCCAGGGAGGTGTCCAAGGAATCCCCTGACAATATGTCCGAGGAATCCTCAGAGGATATGTCCTAGAAATCCTCAGAAAATAAAAACCTTGGACATTTGTTTTAAACAAATTTGTCCTTGAACTATTACCTTGGAAAGTTAGGAAAGTTAGCAACCAACACTTCAAGGTTTTTCCAAGGAACATTTGTCCGAGGTTTCCTAGGAAACCTCAGAATATGTACAGCCGGAATATGTCAAAATTTAGACTCAAACCCACATGGACAGAGGTGAGATGGCGGTAATCAACAAAGGCAAGCACTTTAAACAACTAAGCCACCCAGGGCCCTTACAAGGTCATGTAAACAGACAGACAGACAGATGGCAAAGTGAAAGCTATAAGGCTTTCCCATGTTGGGGGGGTGGGCTAAATAGCTGTAAAACAAAAAAAAGCTTGTCATATGCTCCTGATGTACATGCACATACGTCTGTTAAAGAATGGAGTATTGTCTCCATGAAACAACAGTCATTCATCACGGAATTTCATTGCAAGAAAATTCTGATTTTACAGTATATTCATGGACATGACAAAACTCCAGCCAAGAACTGCAGTGTGTAATAATTATGCCTTAAAAGGATCCATCACATGATCATAATGGAAGCTCCTTTGCAATGAAACAAAAGGTAAAGTAATACAGGACTAATCTGAAGATAACAGTAGTACCTGACAAGGTATTGGGTACTATCCCCTCACTATCAATGTTTGCTGCTGGTTGTCTCAGGGCCCTAGGATTGTCTACAGTGATCTTCATGCTGTAATACATCTGGAAAAAAATAATAAAAACACAATCCTAGTTCGTCTAACAGGTATTTTCTTTTCATCAAAAACCAAAAATGACACTTTACATAACAAAATCCGTCAAACTTCCATGTTGAAATTCTGAGTTTTATTAAGAGTATGTTTTGTTACCCAAAAGACAAGATGTTTACCAAGAAACAGATATAACAGTTAAAGGAAATCAAACCATTATGACATGGTGAACTAGGTTTCAATGTTATCATATAAACTCGATTCCAATGAAAGTGCAACTTAAGTCTGTTAAATTACTTTTCATTGTGGAACATAAAAAGTCACCCTTGCTTCAGTCACATTATGTTTGCGAGCATGAGAGAGATAATACTTAAAAAACTGTCAAACTCTTAGATTTTAATCTTCATAAAACTGATATTTTTTTTTGTCTCGAAATAATCCATTATTATATCAATAAGACTTACTTCAGGTGGTGGTATGCGCAGACTCTGCCATGTAAAAAAAAGGGTATTGATTTTGACAGGTATGGGTAAGTTGAAGGAAAGGGCATAACTGTTGATGATCCCTGTTCTGACGTAGTACAGTTCTGCTGTGATACCTGAAATACACATGAATAAACTATCAAAGTATTTGTTCATAAATGAGCATAAAACATCAGTTAATTAAAAAGCAAATGTAATATAAAGCATACATTCAGAAGTTCAGAAACACTAGTCTAAACAAGGCTAAAATATCCCATCATGACAGCTCCATGAATTTTAAATGGAGTCCAGAAGTTTACCATAAAATGGTCACATATAAATTTTGCACTATATAGTAAATATTTTTACTGGGAAATATGTGTGTGTGTGTGTGTGTGTGTGTGTTTGTGTGTGTGTGTGTATGTGAAACACTCTAAATCTGCCCTATCATGATGAAAATATAAATAGAACAGATATTTCATCTTTATGATGCCATGAAAGTAATGCCCTCTCAAATACTGATAGATTTTTTTACAGAAGTAATTTTTTTTAAAACCTCGAAAGATGTGCATTATGCTGAGCCTGAATCTGAAACTGGCATCTCAGTGTCAATCAATGGAACAATTCAGTTATTTTGGTGTTTAGTTGGCATCATGTCCTGTATTATGTAACCAGTTCATTTAATAATCCAATCTTATTATCTGACAGTTTTAATTTGCATATTAGTGTTTCCATACAAAATCAGAACAGCAGTTTTCAATGCCCTTTGCTATGTTGCATGGAGAATAAACTCATCAGAAATCAAATAATTTAATATGATTGTTCCTTCCCATTGGCATTTTTAAAAAAAAAATTCCAATCAGCTCCGTGATGCTGAACTGATAATTAACGAATGACATTTATCCTAATGGATAATATGGTACGACAGGTCCCTGAAACCACTACAATTACAATAATCAGTGAGCTGATTACAAAAGCTAGTCAGTTAATTTTTTCCCATTTGGAACTTTCCAGCTCATAAATATTTATAATATCAATAATGCAATCAGGCAGTCATGAATGCCACTGAGATAGCAGGGTGTCAATGGCACATAAGCCGACTTTTGTCTGGGGTTCACGCCACCCAATGTCCAGACAAGGAAAAGCAATTTAGAAATAATAAACAATGCAGATAGAACATATCAACTTTTTGTACTTGTAAAATCTGCATATCTAGCTTGGGGTGTCATTGCTGTGTGGTGTGACTGTGAATGACAGCAGAGTGTCATATTAGATCATATAAAAAGTCCAGTGTTTCAAAACAAGTTCCATATCAGAGGACAGAACACTGAAACTCCATTTTAGCTTGAAAGGATGTACCAGAAAACCTAATCCATCGAATTCTATAAAAACCAAAACTAAATATCTAAATTTTACATAATGATTGGAAGTTCTGACAACTTGTACTTTTAACATGGATACCAGAAATCTCCAACCACAAAATTACTTGAACACATTTTTTCCATATGCTTTCAAGCATATGCAAAGGAAGAATCCTGTAACAAAAAAGCCAAGAGGCTCAAGTGGGCCTGACAATCACCTGGCTGACATCTGTCTGATAGCTAAATGCAAGAACAAGTGGCCAAAAAAATCTGGATCAGCAGGATGCTTTCTGCACGAATTTCATCCAATTCTGTTGATTGTATATGTAATAAAAACAGGTGTTTCAACACTTCCCTGGTTTTTTAAAAAATAACTTTCATTCATATTTAACATCACATAAAAAAATATCATATATCAAACAGTGAAAGGTTTCAGCTTGGTAGCAGCACTCTCTTGAGTCTGTTGAATTCTGTTAAGCACATTTTTCACATAAAGTTGTATACATGTTGTTTTTTTCAACACTGACCACTATATTCATCTTGGGATGAGTACCATTTCATCAAATATGACAGGCCTTCAAGCTACGAATGCTGTTAAATGTGGTCAATTCTGTTATGCAACTGTTAAGATGAAGTTATGCAACTTTTAAGATGAAGTTATGCAACTTTTAAGATGAAGTTATTAAAAGTTGCTAAAGCAGCACCATATTGGATTGGCAGCAACTGCACAAACTATCATGCCAAGATGCTTTATGTCAAATATGGTCAATATCCGTTGAGTATATTCTGAGGTGTCTTTCAAAGTATTTTCTCTTTTTAGTAGTGGTAGTCATATTTAAGGGCAAATTTGTCTCATTTGTAAAATCTAAAAGACGCTCATTCAAGGGTGCTTACTGTCAAACTTGGTAAAATTCTGTTTAGCAATATTTGAGAAGTCAGTTACAGGTTTCTCTATCTATAAATACCATATTTTTACACCATTATAATAATGACTTTATTTAAAGATGGAGCCACATTAGTTGCATGGAACTAATTCTCCTTGTGGCCCTCTATAATGTGCATATATGCATATTTACATTCAAGGTACATATCTATAGTCTCTCTCTCTCTCTCTCTCTCTCTCTCTCTCTCTCTCACACACACACACACACACACACACACACAGAGCATTGATAATAAGCTATATTTATATATGGACATAATAAGCAATAAGTGTAAATGAACATGCTCCAAACAGGTACATAGTATATACAGTACAAAAGTAGTGAGACAACAAAGTGGAAGGTTAGTGACTTTATACTCTTAAGTTGTAACGTATTTGTCAAATGGGTTCCACTTTTCATTCAGTGAATTCGATTAAATGCATTTATATTTGTACTTTCTCAAATTTCCTTTGGGATTCAGTTCCAAATTAGTGATCCTGAATATTGAAAACTTTTCTTAAAGAGTTCTTTATTTGATTTTGTCATGAAAGGGTGGTTAGCTGAAATTGATTGGGAGTGTTGACTCCTTTCTTAGCATAAAATAATTCATTGAGATAAAATGAGACTATATTGTTTGAAACATGATACATAAGACTAGCATTTCTCTAAAATATCTGTTCACTTACTGTTAACATTCTTAATATCATTGATTGCATTTGGGATGTTTTTGGCATCAACTAAAACAAATCTGCAAGCTCTCTTTTTCTGCAAGCAGACTAATTTGCAAATATTCTCGTCAAAAATGTTTCCCGATTACAGTATTCTAGGTAAGGTTGTATACAGCATTTGTAATATATTAACCCATGGTTAGTTGATAGATATGGCCACAAGGATTTTGTCATGGATAATCATTTGCAGGCAAATTCCATTCAACTGAAGATTCAAATTGTTATTTGTAAACTCAATACCTGTGAAAGAGAGGTGACAAAACACATGCATTTAGTCTTTATATAAAAATGATCACCTTCATGTCCTTGTCTGTTATAATCTACCATCTAACCTGCACACACTATACATCATTTATCTACTAAAGGGAAACTGACACAAAACTTTAAAGTGTCCAAGCCAACACACAAAGATGTATATTTGCTTTAAAAAGTTCAAGAAAAGCTCAACTTTGATTGAGGGAGGGAATTATGTCCTATCTTTCTTGCAAGAGATGGGAGATTGTGTCCAATGGGGGCTTTTTCCAAAGAAGGATTTTATCCTGGGGGAAATTTGTCTGTACTCTAAAATAAAATAGTTCTTACATGAAATTATAGAAAATATGAGTTGAATAAATAATTAGTTTTCAACTGTATAAATAATTAGTCATGGAAGGATAATACCAACTCAAAAACAGCAGCAAAACCAGAACCACAAATGCCACACATTCCAGTACATTAATAATTAGGTATATCAGTTATATTATCTATTTTGTAAGAAGTTTGAAATTTCTTAAAATTACATAAAGATATGCCTGCAAAATAAATTTTGGAGCAAAATGTCAAGCAGTAGCCATTAAAATGTCAGCATCTCTGACATGTAGACAGGAAGACAGACAGAAATGTGTGTGCATGTGTGTTTACATGCATGTTTGCATACTGATTTAGGTTTATATTCACCTATAGTCTTGTTTTATCTCTCAGAATGTTGATTGCTTAGTTGATTGGTGTTTAATAGTACAACAGCACATCAATGGCTACTTTACGCCAAGGCAATGGGATTAAAGTGCCATGCCCTGGGATAAAACACATAGCTGACACAAACCAGTTCAGGTCAGATTCGATCCTGAGATATTTGGATTGGGTGTCAAAGCTGTCTATGTCACTGAGCCACCATGCCACCCAATATTTGAGAAAATATTTAAGATTTCCTTTAATTTCAGGAATCTATCAGCTTCTTTTCAAGAACAAAATTATTCACAGGTCCATACATTTTAATAAATTTGAAGAATTATTGTTCATCCTTTCTCTCAATTTTGGGCTAACAAAAACAGCAAGATCTGTCAAATGTATCAAAAACAGAATAATGCATATCAATTTCAGGGGGAAATACATGTATTGAGAAATTAGTGAAAATGGGGCCAGGCCAGATAGATTAGACCTTGCATACCACTTCAAGAGCTAAATTCCACTCACATAATTTCAAGGAGATTCCTCCCCAATAGCTTACTAACAGGGAGCAGACGGGGCAGTTGCCCCAGGCACTAGATGTCTTAAGGCACCAAAACAGTGGAGAAAAATAAAATCACAGGAAAACATCATTTTAAAAAAATGTCCCCTTTGAAAAAGAAACTTAGTACAAGTTTAAGTAAGCACCGTTAAGACCAGGCTAGGACTACCTCATGTACAAAATTATATGATACCATTCAACATCTGAATAAAGGTTTGGAACATCTTGACTGCTCTTTTAATGGCCTAATATGTCAAGTCTTTTGAAAGACTTTTTTGCAAACATTTTGAGGGAGAAAGAAACATTCTGTGGGTGATGGAAGATAACAATTAAAAAAAAGTTGCTGCCTCAATGGGGATACTAATTAAAGAAAATCAGCTATTAAAGCAATTAGAAATGTAAATCTCAATAACAGCCATGATCCTCTATTTTGCAATTCAACTTGTATATGTAAAATGATTTTATATTTGCCAGAATGGAGATTTCTGAGGCCAACCAGAGAGTCCGAAGGAAGAGTGCTATGTAAATGCCAAGATTCCAGACTAAATCCAGGGCATGGAAAGTATGCTACCCCACGTCTGAGAGACTCCATAATATCAAAGCCCTCAACAAAGAAAATCAATTTTTATTGGGTGAATCATACAGCAAACTTTCTAGACTCATACCATTAAGTCAGCAACCAAGGAAGAAATGAGGAATTCACTGGTCTCTTGTTAAAAATATTAAAAGGGCTTCTAATCTAACATACATTATTGGATGTGTCATCTTCTGAAGGACCTGACTTTCAAGATGAAGTGAAATTTAAAATAACAAACACTAAAACTTCTGACAAACAAATCTTAAAATCCATAGTTTTAAAAAGCTTTGATTTGGTGTCAGTGGTGGAGCTATAAAGGCTTTTAAAAGAAAAATTAAGGACATAGGAGTGTTCCAATGTTTCAAGGTTAATAAACAATAAATACATAGATCTGAGTCTATGTAATTATTTGAAACTAATAAGAAAATGGAATATCATGAATAAACTTTTAAAAAGTTAGAAAAATTACTTTATATGTAGAACAAAGTTATACTTTAATCTACTTAAAATTGATTTGGTTATATTTTTTCAATAGTTCACATGATCCAAAGTCCAAAATCAGTCAATGTGTGTGATACATACAGAAAAGCTTCCAGTGGGTTGTTTTCTTCATTTCCAATGGGGTTTCTTTTCTCAAAAATACTGACAATAAATAAAAATATTCTTGACTGCCTTTAGAAAGATTTCAAGTTTAGGTTTCTTCTTTTTTTCTTTTCACTGAAGGGGAGCTTCAAAACAGGGAGTACAACAAATATATCCCCAGATTATGGTGAACAATGTTAAAAGATTCCATCCATGATCAGGGTTTGTTTTGTACAAAATCTAATTGGTGAATTGTTGATCCATAAAGTATTTTTTAAAGGAACTGTAATTGCGTTCAATTTATCTCTAGGCTCTTTTCCTAACAAATATTATAATGTTTCCCTTTTTTGATGAATGAGTCTCAAAACTAATTGAGATATTCCATTCCAGTACAGAAAAAAATGACCACAAAATCAGTCAATCCCCATTCAATCCAAAAGCACACACCATAAATCATATGATAATTAGGAGATTGGGTTTTTGCCTACTGTATTACAACCCTATTTAGTTTCAGCATGTCAGATACAATTACCACCAGTAACCAATGCTGTATTACACACTATACTATTACCATTGTCCCCAGCAAGTGAAGAAGTTAGAGCAAGTACAGATTGTAACAAAAGGAATTAGTTATGTCTAGTTGAACTCTGTAATAGACCCTGCAAGGTCAAGATGTTCTTGGGCTATCAAAGTCCTCTTGTTATACGACTTTTAATAGACGCATATTTTTTATCAAAAAGACTGAAGTACAAAAGAAAATAACAATGAGACCATGATTTATGTAGAACAGAACCTTAATTCTATTGCAAGGAAACCTATGATCAGAATTTTAAAAACTTACAGTCCTGTAATCAGGCTCTCCAAACATACTGTAAACTTTAATAGAATTAATTTTGTCGAATCTATTATTTTTTAAATCGTACAAAAATATTATTTTCCAAAAATAATTCTTATTAGTACTGTGAAAGTAAAACTTCTTTTTGATAGCACTGTACTGAAACCATCTCCGATATTCTCAAAAAACACTAATGTGACAAATTTGGTAACAAAAATATTTTTTTACATTTCCGAGCCAACAGGTTAACAAGATATTTGTAAGGGCTGGACACAATTCTTTGTCACAGCCATTGACCCTGAACCTTCCTGGAGGGAAAATCATTGAACTTATCTCAGTGTAAAGAAATACAGATGTGATATTAAAATAGCTATTTAAGTGGTACTGTAGTATCATTCATGGCAGTCATCAGATACATCCAATAATTGTATGTGATAAAAATCATTAACACTTTTGTTCGTGTTATCATGCTCACTAACCAATACAGCAAAACCTCTGACCATAAAATTAATGTCAGAATGCATACTATTCAACATCTTTGTTGGAATGAAAGTAAATATAAAATCTGGCCAAAGTTATATATATATATATATATATATATATATATATATATATATATATATATATATATATATATATATATATATATATATATATAACATACATACATACATACACACACACTCACACACACAAAAGTCACAAAGATCTTCAAGAAAGTTTTAAAATACAAGCAATTATCTCTGAACTGATTGCAGGGTCAATTAGGTCTGGATTTTAAAACTCCTTCACAAAAGAACAGATCATGCTGGTGCTCAGATCTGTACCATTTTCATTCAGAATTAATTAAATATTGCAGAAGTGGTTATTGTGGAAAGGTCCCATGTCAACTGGAGTAGTGATAAAAAGATTTCAAGATGACCACTACTGTGACATATTGGAGGTCAGATGAACACCTTTTAAATCAGAACCAGGTCTAAGATCATCATAGTGATGATATTTAGGCCATCCATTCAGGAAAAGCAACCAAATAAAAAAGAATTACAATTATTTATTCCAATCAAACTTAGAATCCATAGCCCTACTCTTACTGAAAAGATTATTATGGTTCCTCTTTAGCATGTTTGAATGACTGACTCCAGTACAAGAAAACACCATACATTTTAGATTTTGTTGTTACTGAGGAACAGCACAGACTAATTTGGAATTTTACACACCTTATCCCCACCTTTACAACAATTCTAATTGAAGTTTTATTTACTTTTGGAGGGAAATAAAAGGTTTTTATTACAATTTTTGCTTAAAAGTAACAAAACTTCACTTTGGTAAAGGTTAAAATGAGATGCACACAACTCCAAAACTAATCTGGGCTGTTCCTCAATAACAAGTCTAAAATGTATATATACAATAATTAGGTGATGTACTGAAACATGAATATATTTAGAATAATACATAATGTATTTAAGAATACTGTACAATGCACTTTCAATGTGTTTATCTGGACATTATTTGTTGTGAAATAGGATGATATATGTAAGCAACTGACTTGCATATACAGCTAATCTTCAATCAAATTTAAGTTCAACAGATTAAATCCCATTTTACAACCCACTTTGCTAATATCTTCAATTCATAGTTGTTGTTGTTGTTATAGGGTTTAACGCCATTTTTCAGCACAAGATAGGCTATACATGGCGGCCAGTATTAATGGTGGAGGAAGAACCGGGAAAACCCCGGAAAGAACCACCGACCCACAAGAAGCTACCGGCAAGCTTTCTCACATATCCACATTTGCCGAGCCTTGGACTCGAACCCACGCAGACAGAGGTGAGATGGCAGTGATCCGTGACGGACAGCGCTTTAGACCACTTGGCGACTCGGGGCCCCCTCAATTCATAGTACTTAATGAGTTATGAGGTTAATTATAAATATTTTGTTCATCACTGAATTTATTAAAATGCTATAAAAAATTCTTAAATTTAATTCTTGATAAACTGTATTTCTTCAAGGACAGTTGATGAACTACAAGTATGCATACAAGTTTATAAAATTTTAATTTAATTGCCTATTAGGCTCAGTACTTAATAGCTCATGAACTTATAAAAGTTCAAGAACTTGAATTTCATAAACTGATAATGTTCATGAACACATTTAACTTTTCACAACCAGTTCATGAACAGTTAATGAAGCGTTCATGAACTTGAAAACTTTTTTCGCTGGGGAAGCCATTTAGGTTAGACCACAAATAACAAATAGATTTAAAGTTATAGAGCAGGAAAAAAGTATGAGAGAAATGTAAAATATTGTGATAATAATAATAATAATAATAATAATGACCTTATTTAAAGAGGGTAACACAATTAGCTAAAAACTAATCTACCTTGAGGCCCTCATGTGATATGACTTTGACCTTTAAATACTGGATGCCCATGTGGTACAGGACACACTTTTTAATTATGTTACACCTGCCATAGCACGTGTCATGAATAATATCCAATATATGACTCCCAAACACCCCAACAGTTGTGTTTCAAAATTAAATTTTTCAGTAATCTGGGCAGCAAAAAAGAAAGAGAGAGAAAGAGATAGACACCACAATATAAGCATGTAACCTGTAGTATGTACAAATGGTAAGTAAAAAGTCCTCACTAACAGAACTCATGTAAAACTATCCTCAGGGCAGTGCGACTTCCTCCGCAGGGCAGGGGCCTGATACACAATTTTAAAATGACACCTATAATTTAACTAAGCAGAAAAAACAATTCACAGGCCAGATTAGATATGCATTATCAAATGCAAAACATGATTATATCAGAAATTTGAATAGTGTACAAGCATGATTCATTTATTAATGCAAAAAAACAACATGCAGCTGCAATTCAAGGAAGGCTGAGGCACCTGCAAAGCAAGCCCAGCAAAACTTGTTGCTGATGGAGTCTGACTGTAAAACAACAGCAAGGAGTAAAGAACTGTTCACAGAGAGCAATGTCGCTAAGCAATCCAGTTGAAAAATGACAAAAACAGCAATTATCATAAAAAATTAAATTACATCAATCTTGTGAAAACAACCATGTTATCCCAAAGTAACAAATTCTCAGTCCTAATTGATAAATCTAATGGCATAAAAGGTGACCAGACTGTTGTTATGTTATCTGGGCATATGACCATACCCTGAAGAAAGTGTGTCATCTACCTTAATGAAAACCAAGATTTTATAAGGTTCCATTGCCTGTTTGAGTCACTCACAGTGAAGCTAATGCAGAAGCTCATTTTCTATGCTGAAAAAAAAAATATTTTTTTGGGGGGGGGGGAGAGTTTGATAGACAATACCATCCAGTCTCTATTGAGTGCAAACATGAAATTGATTTTTGCATTACTTTCAACCCCAACCCCCTGAAAAAGGCAGCAACTGCATGTAATGAAGACTAATAATTCCAGCGAATTTTAAAGAGTACTGGTGTACTTTGTTTTTTAAATAGCTGTGTAGTCGGGTTTATGGCAGGTATTTGACTGATAAGCATGATATTCCGATTTCCATCCATTATTTCCGAAACAGCATTAATTTTAATGGAAAACAAACATTAACAAAATATTCAGAAATGTCCTTGGCTTTGCAGATATAAACCGTAATGTGGTATGTAACACACTTATAATAATGATGTACAAGCATAACAAGTTTCATCCCTAATTCTAACACAGTTTTAGAGCAGTGATACCCAACCTTTTCTTTATTGCTGAAACCCTAAACAGGCCACCAATTGGACCTCCTGACCCTCACTCTTATGATATGATTTCAAATTTTCTTATGTTGACCCATTCAGAGCCCTACTACATATATAGCTGGTTAGAACTTAGAAGTGACACCCTGATTATATCTAAAAGTGTATTTTATTGTGGGTTGACCCTCCTCCCGTAAGTTATCTGTGTATGTTCATTGTATAAAAACAATAATGTTGATTTTGAATTTTGCAGGGTTAATTTCATTTTTATCATCATATTTGTAAGTTTTTTTAAATCCCATGAAGTCCAAATTGTATGTACTTTCTGACCCCCATAGGACTTTTTAGGGGTCCGAGTTCCATAAGTTTTGACTTCCGATTTAGGGTCGTACTATTGTCCCAGTGACATATTAATGTCATGGGCCAAATTCCTCCCCCTTGTTTTCTTTAGATTGTTGTCTTATGTAGTTGACTTTGCCATAGTCATTTAACCCCTTTTATTCATGTATTTATTGTGTGCACACATGTACATATATATACACATGTATACATATAAAAACATATTTATTTATATTTATTTATTTATTTATTTTTTTTTTTTAAAGTACGTTTCACGTATGTTTTTTTTTGTGTTTTTTTTTGTATTGGCTTATCTATGTCAAATGGTTCCAGTCTTCCTCTTAGGTAAGTATATAAGAATAATAAAGTGTGTATATATGTTTGTGTGTTTATGTATCTTGTGGGGGGGTGTTGTATTGCGTCTTCGCATATTATATAGGTTTTAGCAGGTTGTTGGTTTTTCTTATAGTTCAATTTTGCCACTTTTTAGTGCGTGCATCTTAATTCGGTGTAGTTCTCTTTTCCTCGTTTGTTAAACAGGGAGATGAGAGCTTTATTAGGTTTTAATTGATGTACCGTGGTACTCTTGTATTTCTAATCATTATGTAGACTTTTGGGTAGTATTATATTTCTTTTGGTTTCTTATTTGGCTGGGTCAAATTGTTTATTATGTAGGTCTTATGTACCTTTGCTAGATCTTAATGTGTTAATTGAGTGTGTCTATTATTTGCTCAAAGTTGGTTTCAGTACATATCGCTGAAGAATTTGCCTGGGGTCAGTCTTCATGAAATGATCCTTGGGCGAATTGACCTCCTGGCGCTCTATGTCAATTTTTGGTGTTGGGGCTAACATTTTCCTGCCATCAAGCAGCAGGATGCTCTGTAGTGGTTACTTCTGAGTCTGTCTGGAGGTTTTCTGCTAGTCCATCAGGCTTGTTCACGTATATATAATTATTTCCTTAGGATTTAATTTTGAATAAGATGGTTATACGACTGTGGCACAGATTCCATCATCAGAAACTTTAATAACCGTCTGAGGTGGAACCTCTGTCACATTCATCGTTCATCTAGTAATTTATGTCCAAATTTTAATGTTCAGTTAGTACTGTATTATTTCTTTATTAAAATATAATTCCAAGTCAAATTATATTCTAAGTAAAGTATTTCCTTATTTTTGTGTTCAATTTTATTTTAATTATTTATAAAGAAGAGGTTTGCAAATAAATCCTTTTCGGGTATCATTTTCTCATATGAATTTTTATTCTCCGCCTCGTCTTTATTAGATAGATATCTTCATATTGATCTAAAAATTTACTAGTTCATATTTATGAAAAAAGAATTATAAGGGAGGGTGAGCCGAAGGACAAACACATCCTGATCCTAACTGAAGTCATGAAGAAGTTGCAAACACTGTTTTAGAGTTATACAACAAAAGAGAAAATGTGATAGAAAACAAAATGTACAGAGCCATTACCTGGACCTTGAAAATGGGTCCTGCTACAAAACGCACCTTCCAGCGATGATAATTAAGTCTACATCCCTTAATCTCAAACTGCTTTAAAGTTATAGAGTGAAAGTGAAAGTTGAAGGAATGGATCAAGTACAGATACTAGGTCTCCCACTTTTCTTTGATGAAACTTCAAAATCAGTAGACAAAAAATTCCATTAAAAATGATCTATGATACTTTTTCTATGTTAATATTCTGTCACATAATAATTTTGTCTACAGCTTCACTGACAACCTCTACAATATACTTAAAGCTTCAATATGAAGAAATTTTTTTAACTCAGTCCTGTCCATTTTCTGCCACTTAAAATAGATTAATCCTTTATAATAAATAAGCATGTACATTTTGTAATAAGACAGTTTTTTTTAAAAACTTTTGGTATTACTTAAATGCTTGTAGACATATATGTATGTTGCATTTACATGTAGAATTAATGCACACAAAAATAAGGACCTAAAAAGTATCAGTTTTTATAAGCTTGGGTGGTCTAAGCATGGGTTAAATAAGAGGATTAAAATTAAAGCTAACTATTCTTTTACTAATTTTGTGTATCTATTTTACAACCCCACTTCTGACACCAAATTCTTAGCTGGACTTGATTTACTGTAAAGTTTAACAGATCTAATCCAGTGAATATATAATGATTACAGGTGTAACAATACATCAGTGGACAAGGTAACACAGCTCACCCACAAAAATCCCTTCCTGAGAGTAAAGCTGGGGACATTGGTAGCCAGTGGTGAATTGCTCATTTCAAGAATAACCTTTAATACATTATGCAAACAGAGAAAATGATACTATATGGTTGGATTACCAAGAGGGACAATAAGTTTCATATTATGCAGATGAAAAGAATTTAAACAAGTTGATGAATGATTTATAATGGCTGCCATTACAAACTAATGTCATGATGTCCTACTTTAAATTGTGTTTTTTTGTGTTTTTTAACGTATCTGTAAACAAAAAAAAGTCATTTCACTATGATGTGTGCAGTGGGGCATCATGTCACAGATATGTAGCCTGATGTCCCACAGAGTCACATTATCCTGACACCAGGCCAAATAGTCCTAACACTAATTTCTTAATGCTGAGTGCCAAGCAAGGCAGCTGAAAGTACCATTTTTATAAGTCTTTGGTATGACTCGTTCGAGGTTGGAGCCCACGACCTGACCCACACCTGAAGCAGACACCCTAGCCACTGAGGCGGTCCTGCTTTAAAGAAGCATTGTCCAGAGGTACAATAATAGATCAATAGAGTTGGCCACAATCATTAAGTATTAGTCAAGTAAACAATAATGAAGCTTGGGTACAAACAAAACAGCCTCCCACCCCAACTACCATAACAATGTATAAACTTCATCTAGTATTTCTAATTTGAATAATATCATTTCACTATGATTCGGAAAAGCTTCCATCATTTTCCTCGCTTAATTGTTACAGAATACATTACACTGGCTTTGCCAGCTTTAAATATAATAATAAGAGATTTACATTTTTTTCCTATGTGCCACCATTAGTTTGTAAATGTGAACAGTGGTACACACCTAAATGTGCAATCTGAAATACCATGCCATTTCTTCTGACAATGGCCATTTTAATAAGAATATTTCAAAAGAAACTAGGGTCAAGTCAAGTTATCCATTATCCTGTCAATAATGATTCAATCTACAGCAATATCGTGAGGCACCAGTAATGTCTATAACACACTGGTCTTTCCATAATCATCAAATAACACACATACACACACAATAGTATTTTTGAATTGGGGTTAATGACACATCTGTGCAATCCTGGCTGTGAAGTGCTGATAAAAAGTTTAATTTAAAAATGTACATGAACAAACTGCAAACATTGTTCCAGATGAAAGTTAACCATATGCAATCTGACAAGATACAACATAAAAGGCAAAAATTCCAAAAAGCCTTTAAAAGGTATATAAAACAAAACATGGTACAACATTTTTTTTAGAAACTAAAATATTTAGTAATTTTTTTTTATAAGCTAATTCTTTAAAAAGTCAGAACTTTCTCTGCTGATTCATCATCAAAAAAACTACTGAGATCATCAATATTAACATTATCCCTGCCTTATACATAGAAAATAGAAATGTAATTCTGGGATATCTGGGATTTATGGTTAAATGCAAGAAGTCTTGCCTTATCCAGTCTCAGAAAACTGTTAATTTTAGGATTTCTCTTTTATTCAGTACAATTCAACGTCTTCCTTACTAATGAAACAGTCCAAAAAAATCACATACATTGCCAATCAAAAGTCCACTGAGACATTTATTTCCATCAGAGAGCACCTTTAATTGGTTTACTAGCTGATGCCTTTCAAACAGCATTATATGGTCTGATACATTATGGCTTTTCAGAAAGATGTTAAGTTTTTGATGTTTTACAGTACCAAGATTATGATGTACATATAAACCTATCACAAAACAATAACACAGAAGCAAACATTGATCTGATAACATAAAATGTACTGTACAAGACTCACACCCACACCTGATAATAATAATAATAATAATAATAATAATAATAATGATAATGATAATAATAATTTATTTAGAGAAGGTAACTCAGGTTAGTTACAGAACTAATCTACCTTGAGGCCTTCTATCTGTTATATACAATATATACAGTACATGTATATACAACATGATGTGATGGGCCCCGAGTGGCCGAGTGGTCTGAAGTGCTCTCCGTTATGGATCACTGCCATCTCACCTCTGTCTGCATGGGTTCGAGTCTCAGATTTGGCCAATGTGGGTATGTGAGAAAGCTTGCCAGTAGCTTCTCGAGGGTCGGTGGTTCTTTCCGGGCATTTCCAGAATTCTTCCTCCACCATTAATACTGGACACCATGTATAGCCTATCATGTGCTGAAAAATGGCGTTAAACCCTACAACAACAACAACAACAACAACATGATGTGAAGAATCTGGCTTGACACTAAATAATTAAGTGATTTTAAAATTCAAATTATCATGCCTGGAACATATGCACAGGCATCTGTGAACACATAAACATATGTAAAATATAAAATATCATCCTGCATTGAAACATTCAACTGTGAAAATGATGCAAAATTACAGAAAAGCATGCAGTATTTACTGTACTAGAACTGTTAAATTGTCTAAAGATTTCATCCATTCAGACACTGATTACAAAAAGAAGAAATACTAGCAGCCTGCCTTATGCCACTGGGAATGTTGTTCCATACTAGTGGACCAGTATATTGAAAACTTTTTTAAACAATTGGTATAATGTAATTTTTATTTCTAATGGACCTTAAATTTGGAGTACCATCAGCATCTCTTTGGTGAAAGATGTTTAGATAGACAGGAATGGCTTTTCTGGATACTTTATACATAATTTGGCCATTCTAAGAAATATTCTTGCATGTATTGTTAAAATCTTTATATTATTCATTGCATCCTGGGAACTGTCTATACACTGATCTAGAATTAAATGGCAAGCCCTCTTTTGGAGTCTTAAAAGTGTTGTTATGTTTGAATTATAGGTGTGTAACCCCAAATTACATTACAATAGTCCAGATATGGTTGAATATAACTTTTATAAAAGATGAACATATAGTGAAGAGGAATGTATGTTTTGATTTTCCTCAGTAGCCAAAGATAAGAATTAACTTTTTTTGAAACATGTTTAATGTGAATAGACCAAGTAAGATTCTTATCAACGAATACAACAAGAATGTTATCATGAGAGGTCATATTAAGGCTCACATTATCAAACAGAACCTGGAGTTTGTCACTGTCCACCATGCTCATTTATGTTGCATTGAAACTGGTAGGGCTCTCATTTTTTCTGTATTTATGATCATACTGTTTTTATTGCACCATACTTAAGTCTGTTAAGAGCATCTTGTAAGTTATTTTTAAGTACCATTTTGGTTTTACCCATCTCAGACAGTGTAGTATCATCTGCATAGAGGTTGATGGAAGAAAGTGAAGTTCCAACCTTAAGAGGTAAATCGTTGATAAATAAAATGAATAACAGAGGTCCAAGGTTAGAGCTCTGTGGTACTCCACAATTAATATTATTACTATGAGTTGACTTTATGTAAGCAGAGTCAGCAACTGACAGTTTATACCATGATAAACTCAGAGAAAAAACGTTAAACTCTTATAATTGAAATTTCAATCATTTGTTATGATATTTTGTTTGCATCATTAAAAAACAGAAATCTTAATTGAGCATAGTAATACATGTTTGGGGTTTTCTGTTACGTAGCTATTTATAGCACTTGGGATTGTCCTGCTTGATCGTAACAAGGTCATCATTATACCAGTCCTTCAACCAATGGAAGCCAAATTTATTCAATTATTTTTTTTTTAAATTGTTAGAATGTTGTATTCCTTTAATGCTTACTTCATATCTGCCTTAACTGGCAGTGTTTATCTTATGCTGTACACATGACTATTTATAGAAGTGGGTATTCTTAGAAAAGTAGTCCTCCTTACAGTTCATACAGAAATAAATGCAATTCATTTGATCACGTGGTAACATTCTGACCAATGGAATGTTACTTTCCTATACTTGCTACTGGCACTGCAATTACCCACCAATTATCAACCTAAAATATTTGAATAAATTTGTTCATATGACCATTTCAAGCAAGATACATGTAAAGAAGTTTCAGATCTCATCAAGGAAAATGTTTTCACTTCTGCTGATTTGAAAGTTGCTTACTTTTAGTATTGCAACAAATACAGATTATAAAAAGTTTATCGGGAATGGACAAATTTATCAGTTTGTTTATTTATGACATCAAGTGTTTTTAAGCCCAAACTGAGAAATATCTCTCTAAACATCAGTAGTAAATCTAACTACTGCATGATTTCGGAAAACCCAGAATTGTAAAATAGGGCTATTTACAATCTAAAATCACATAGTCCCAGTGTGACCTTGATAAAAAAACAATCATTTTACTCCAAGAATAAAATAAAACTAGAAAGTTGTTTACTTGTCTCAGTGATTTCTGAATCAAGGTCAAAACAGAAACAGTGTTTCTATTATTAGGCATTTATGGAAAGATTCAGGTCAAACTGAATTTTCTGGAAAACATCAAATTCCTAGCAAACAAAATTACATTACTTTGACATGTAATTAAAACAAAAAGATCTTAAAACTTACAATTAAATTAAATCAAATATAAATTAAATCAAATATACATAACACCTAATCAAAGCATTAGTGAAGGATGTGGGGAATTACTGAAGTAAAGCTAGAGGCTGAGTGTGTATACACCCACCCTTCCTTTGTTGGAAGTTAAGGTTGTACCATACAGGGTTCTCCCCTCCCTTTATTTCCTCTCAGGTTTAAATATGATACATAATGTGACTTGTAAAAATATTTACCTTTTCTTTGAACATTGGCAACTTCCTCTACTGACACAATAAAATGCTATGTATACATGTGAGTCCAAAGACTTTATTCTAATACTGACCCTCATCCTTCAAAAATGCTTGGATGATAAGACCATTATCGAAATAGTGTTCACAGTGTAATGAAAAGTGATCAGTAAATTTTTTGTTTTTCTGTACTTTTTAAAGTTACAAATAACATGTTAGTAGATAGTTGAAAGCAGTGCTACAAATGTCTGGTATTTATATCCAATATTTAAAGGTCATTCAGTATCAACATGACTGTGGGCTGATATTCACTATCTTATTCGATATTAAAATTTTTCATTATCTTTCTTGAACCATGCTGGTTTGTATATGCGAGGCTAAAGGCCAACAAAAAATAATGGGCCATCATCCAAGCATTCTTTAGAAATCATGGATGGGGAGAATTGTTGTATTAAACTGGAGGTTGAGGATGTATAAACCTTCCTGGTACATGACAATGTTTCTCACCCTATTGTTATTTCTTTTTGGCCAACAACAAAAAAAGGTCTTAAAACAGGACATGTGGAATGGAAACAGCTGCCTTTATAGAACCTGTGTCACATAATCACCTCTCAAGCAAACAGTTTTGGTGAAAATGTTAGTTTATACTTGCTAAGCCTTTAGCTTACTCTAATAATACTTCCCATCCATCAAATCTAAAGTATGTTTGGATGGAGGCCATTTTCCACATTTTCTGACAAAATAATGTTTCTGAAAGATCTAGAACTTTAATGGGGTTGACAAGCTTATGGTTTTGCAAGGTTTTCACTTTGGAATGGAAATCTGAAAAGATGAAACAAAATATGTTCTTTGTAATTTGAGCATGGTTGTATTTTCTGCAGTAAAAAAGTGGCCTTTATCTAGTATGTGGCTTAAGATGGCATAGTGGGATGTAGCAACACCATGCTGCAACCAGGTCTCCATCTTTAAAGCAATACCTATACATAGACCTATGGCCACAAAAGGAGGTTCTCATTTAAATGCATTTACTCTGAAAAAGCAA
The DNA here is from genome assembly GCA_028554795.2 of Sinohyriopsis cumingii. Lineage (NCBI taxonomy): Eukaryota > Metazoa > Mollusca > Bivalvia > Unionida > Unionidae > Sinohyriopsis > Sinohyriopsis cumingii. The sequence goes on from CM068828.1 coordinate 123,421,460, forward strand.
GCACTGGTACAGGACGTTTTCTAACATCAAAGATCAGGTATTATTTTGAGGGTTTTAATAACCAATAATAATAATTTACTGAAAGAGGGTACCATAATTAGCTAAAGGCTATTTTCCTTGAGGCCTTCTAAAGGACAAACAAAAATCACATGTACAGACATTTACAGTAAAATATCTAAGCAGTTCAATCATGAAACATCTTACAATACAGAAGTACAAGTCAAAGAATGTACAAATAGAAAGAATACAAGACCAAAAAAATCAAACTTGTATCCATCTAGTTCTAAATGCTTGTAGAAAAAAGCCAAGTAGTTTTAATGCTTGAAGAAAAAAAGCCAAATACATGTAGTTCAAATTCTTGTAGAAAAAAAGCCAAATAGTTCTAAATGCTTGTAGAATAAAGCAAAATACATGTAGTTCTAAATGCTTGTAGAAAAAAGCCAAATAGTTCTAAATGCTTGCAGAAAAAAAGCCAAATAGTTCTAAATGCTTGTAGAAAAAAAGCCAAATAGTTCTAAATGCTTGCAGAAAAAAAGCCAAATAGTTCTAAATGCTTGCAGAAAAAAAGCCAAATAGTTCTAAATGCTTGCAGAAAAAAAGCCAAATAGTTCTAAATGCTTGCAGAAAAAAAGCCAAATAGTTCTAAATGTTTGCAGGAAAAGGCCAAATACATGTAGTTCTAATACTTGCAGAAAAAAGCCAAATAGTTTTAAATGCTTGCAGAAGAAAACCAAATACACGTAGTTCTAAATGCTTGTAGAAAAAAGCCAAATACATGTAGTTCTAAATGCTTGTAGAAAAAAGCCAAATACATGTAGTTCTAAATGCTTGTAGAAAAAGGACAGATAGTTCAAAATGCTTGCAGAAAAAGGCCAGAGGGTTCAAAATGCTTGCAGAACAAGGCCAGATAGTTCAAAATGCTTGCAAAGCCAAATCATTGATTGTGCATAGGATCAAGTATCTATAGTTCGAATTTGCAAGCTGAAGAGAACCCAGTCTATCCACAGCCAAGTTTAGATCTTCATAAATTCCTGTATAACTGGATTAAAATCTACTGGTCAGCTCCCCAATCTGTTTTTGTATTAAATCCAAGACAAGACTTTTGTCTCTAAGGTATCTAGTATGAGCACAGAAATATAGTTCATGGTAAAAGATAAGTCCTAAAACTTTAGTCTATTCTGCAACAGGATAACACAAACATTAAGACAGAGTTTAGGGTCATCGTGGATTTTATGCAGTTTGCGGAAGTGGATGCATCTGAAAATTCTTTTAACCATTTCCGAACTCTGTTGAAGTAAATATGTTGCTGACAATCAATAGCTGACCATGAAGTAGCATTGTTGCCACTCACTTTTAAAACCAACAGAAAAGGGCTAAGCAAGTAACAAAGTTTAACTTAACACAAGGTAGTTCCTGTCATCACTCATTCATATGGAGCAAGTTTTCTCCTATTATCATTGAGTGGAATTGACACTGAACTGTGTGTGCATTATCATTGAGTGGAATTGACACTGAACTGTGTGTGCATTATCATTGAGTGGAATTGACACTGAACTGTGTGCATTATCATTGAGTGGAATTGACACTGAACTGTGTGTGCATTATCATTGAGTGGAATTGACACTGAACTGTGTGTGCATTATCATTGAGTGGAATTGACACTGAACTGTGTGTGCATTATCATTGAGTGGAATTGACACTGAACTGTGTGTGCATTATCACTGAGTGGAATTGACACTGAACTGTGTGTGCATTATCATTGAGTGGAATTGACACTAAACTGTGTGTGCATTATCATTGAGTGGAATTGACACTGAACTGTGTGTGCATTATCATTGAGTGGAATTGACACTGAACTGTGTGTGCATTATCACTGAGTGGAATTGACACTGAACTGTGTGTGCATTATCATTGAGTGGAATTAACACTGAACTGTGTGTGCATTATCACTGAGTGGAATTGACACTGAACTGTGTGTGCATTCTACTGATCCAAATCTTACAGATGCTTCTGAAACAACATTTTTCTTATTAGTACATGCTTATCTTCATTACCACTAAGAAGGCACCTGTGAGAAAGTTCCTAGTAAATACCATATATATATATATATATATATATATATATATATATATATATATATATATGTATGTATGTGTGTGTGGTTTCATTTTGATGTAAACACCTGCAATTTTACATTTATCCTCATAAGAAAGCTGTTGAAAAACGCTCATTTTTATCAGGAAAATTTAAACCACACTGTCACTAAGAGTTCTTTCGTTTCAAAATGCTAGGAACCAAAACTTTTATATCAGATTATTCACCAGGAAGCTAAACCATAAAACAGATAGTAAAATTGTTACTTGCTGCTGAGTATACTGGACTCTGAAAAGAAACTGACACTTAATGAGCAGTTACTTCCTGGAGTAAGGCATCTGACAAGTGTTTTTAAGTATGTTGAAAAGGGTGACTGACCATATGCTGTTGTTAGGTACACCTAAAATCTGAGTACATATTTTAGAAAGGGTCATATGTAATATAACTCTGAAATGTTTGTCTTTGAAACCATTGGATATAATGATGGACAGCTGGAGCCTTTAAACCTAACTTGAATTGGTCATTTGTTATGCCACACTTCCAACTGGTGTCATAATAATTCTCAAAATTGAAAAAGATAGCTTTAAGAAAACTTCGTGAAAAATGTTTCAAATATGAGTAAATGCTCACCTGAACTTCTGACACATGAATCCACATTAAAGTCTGATATGAGTTTTTGTTGGATTCACAATGCTGTATGTACTCACTTATAAGACCAGTCTAACTGCAAACTTCACAGTTCCACATCCACTGCCACATAATGTGCTGGCAGATCTGTATCTATGCAGGTTGTTAGGAGTAATGAGCAGAACAAACAGCATAGACCTGATATGTATATTATGCTCAGGATCTTTGTTGTTTGCAGTATAACTTAACTTATAAGGGAATATATATGGTAATTCTTTCGGTTTGTTTTGGTATTGTTATCACTCTTGCTTCAAGTCATGATGGCGGGAAGCTGCCAGTTGTGTATTAAGAGCTGTATCATGAAAGTTTTTCAGAAGTTGATAGTGTCATGCTGAACTGTCCTGCACACCATCAAGACAGTCTTGTAGTTCTCCAAGAGTTCAAGATTTATTGTAATTCTCAGCATTAGCAGATTTTAAATTTAATGAAACCTTTTCTTTCAGTTTTTTCGGCACTGAAGTTTTCAGAATAGTTCTCTGACAACAAAACTCTGAAGAATGCTTTGGCCTATATGTTTGACATGTCTGGTAGAGTAGTGACCAATGTGTCGGATTTCTTCAAGCGGGTAATACAGCTGCTTTCATTTTTGCAAATGATTTTCCATACCATATTCCATACAGATTTAAAAGAGGTGTGCGTATTCCATCTAAAGATATAAGATCTCAATAGAGATTTTCTTCTTGCTCTCTCTGGTCAGAATGTGGAGTATTTATTCAGATTTTCAGCATTCTGATTGGCACTGAAATCTCTAAGGACCATTCTCTATTCCCTGACAGTATTCTGATTGGCACTGAAATCTCTAAGGACCTTTCTCTATTCCCTGACAGTATTTTGATTGGCACTGAAATCTCTAAATAACCTTCCTCTATTCCCTGACAGTATTCTCATTGGCACTGAAATCTCTAAGGACCTTTTCTCTATTCCCTGACAGTATTCTGATTGGCATTGAAATCTCTCAGGACCTTTTCTCTATTCCCTGACAGTATTCTGATTGGCATTGAAATCTCTAAGGACCTTTCTCTAGTCCCTGACAGTATTCTGATTGGCATTGAAATCTCAATGAACCTTTTCTCTATTCCATGAAAGTATTCTTGCAAACTTCATCAATCCATGGTCTGCTGACATATTTAAGAATTACTGAACTTAGGTAATGTATCAACATCCTGGAGTATTGTTAGTAAATTAAAGCATTGGATCTGCTACATTTTCAAAATGATCAGCTGATAAATTTCATTTGCAGAGGAGACGAAACATATCCCAATCTGCATTATTGAATTTCCATCTCAGGTCTATCATTTGATGTTTGGGCTAATTGTAATACCTCTTAGGAATATTGGAGATGGTCACTACCACAGAGGTCATCACCATCTCCAAAGACAACTAAAAGAGATGGATTACAGATGGTAATCCTATTGTAAAAATGATTAATTACATATAATTACATTTAGTTTTCCAATAAAGCCAGCGAAGCAGTGAAGTTAGCTGCTGCATGATTAATGAAAGCAACTTTCCATATATATTGCCATCTTGGCTCTTTAGTTTATCTGAATGATAATTTTCAAGAAAAATTTGCACATTCAAGTCAATTGGGGTTCCTGATGTGTGTTGTTTATCTTTTTTTCTTCTTTTTTCTTTTTTTAATAGCCCATTTAACACACATTTGGAAATTTCATGCTGAGTAAATGGGAACTAAGTGCCTTTCTCAAGGGCATACCAATCTGGCCTGGGCAGGTATCAAACCCAAGAAAGATGTTTTCATGAAACCAACACTTTATCTCAAATTTAAAGACAAACATGGAGAAAATCTTCAATAAGTAAATAATTCCTGCTTTCTGTTTAACAGGATGTGTAAATGAAAAATCTGCTTCTACTGTAAAATATACTCACACCACAAACAAAAAAAGGTGTTGCTATAATCAAATAAGAATTAGATTGTCTAAAATTGCTTATTGCATTATCTCCCTTTATTGCAACAGAGTTATATGTGACATGATTCCAGAAAAATCTGCTTTATTTTTTTTGTTTTTGTTTTAACAGTACTTATCACACATTATTGGCTATAACATGCAGAGGAAAAAAGCTAAAGACAATCAACTAAGAATGGCCTGGGTGGGTATCAAACCCACCTTCCTTCAAGAGTCCACTGCTTTACAGTGGAGCGAACACACCTCCCCATTCCAAAATGAGCACACCATTCTTTAGTGCAGAGATGTATTGGCCACTGGTCATTTCAAATTTTTAAAAAAAAACATTCATCTGTGCAACATATGGCCACAACTTCTAAGAAAGACTAAAAAAAAAAGAACTGCTTTCTTTCGTTATCTCTCAGCAAAGAAAGGCAAAAAATATCACTCTCCTCACTATATAAGGTGTCTAATTGTTAGCGAGTATTATGATGAACTATGTGAGTACTATAGTCCTTCTAAATTTCACCAAGGCACATTATGAGAATTAAAATCATCACAAATGTGGAAAAACCATCTAGAAATAACAATTTAGTCAATCAGTCATAATGGTAAAAATGTGAGATAGAAAAATGCAGAATACTGACTACTACATTGCCACCTATCTTCATGGGGTACAGATATTTTAATTGAAATCATATCTTTATTTTAATCATAGCTTTAACGATTAATGAAGGAGAAATAAAAACTGAAAATATCAAGTAGAACATTGCAAAAGATTATGTTAGGAGTTGAGGGGTGACATCTGGAGGGGATGGATCCACCATATCAAATGACTGCAGTTTATTTGCGAGTTATTATCACTATTAGTGATACAGATACAGTATCTGATGCATTTATCTTCACCTTGTGACTTATATAAAGTAACATTTAGAAAATACAATTTATCCCCAAAAAGAAGAGATCAATCTTAACTGCAATGAACTGCACAGTACTTTTGTAATTCTTCCCATCAAACTACATGATTTGGGCTATTGTTTCCTCTCCCTATCTATCGTTGACTACAGTGACTTAATGTATAGCATGGTCATTTCAATTCCTTAAATTTCAACCAGATGATCGTTCATTTCATATTCTATTGCAAATTCCCTATATTAAAATCTCTAGTGAGGTGTTTGTTCTAGTGACACCACTTCTTCACACACATATACAAAGGTCTCATTTCTACAGATAAGGCCGCAATTAAAAATATCTTTGTTTCCCCTTACCCTACCCAACAATTTGAAGTTGGGTAGGTAGGTAGGCTAATAATTTTTTTTTCTCATGAAATTCATGACACTATAAACTGACACATAGGAAACAGAAAAACGATAAATTCAACTTTAATAATAATACTGAAATACAGTAACTCATGAACTGAAATACAGTAACTTGTGAACAAGTTTAAAATGTTTTATAGACTAGATTAGTTTTTGATAAGGGCTATTCCAATAAAAATACTCCCTGCAGGCATTGGCCAGGGTACCAATTTAACAGATTTACTCAAATTTTGAAACATATATTAAATGAGAGTAATTTCAATGAAATATAAAGATACACATGTAAAGGTGCAAGAAGTGTTTTTTTCCGAGTTTTTGAGGAGTGTTGGGTTAAGGTAGATATTTGCTGGAATAACCCTTAGTATTTTTTCTGACTAGGTCAAATGTATAAAAATGTTTTAAAATAATTAATAAAAGTATTTTAAAAGTCTTGAGTATTCTTTCTGACTAGTATCATTGGGTTCAATATATAATGAGACTTAACATATTTGCAAGACCTGTCAAAATGCACAAATATAAAGTTAGACATTGAATAGTGTCTCAAATATGCAGAAACATGTCAATAACGTAATGTCAGAACACTAAATACATGTAGAAATCTAACTAACAAAAAAGAAACAAACAATGCAAAACATCATTTTAAATGTCACTAAGAGCTGCTGGTTAGTTTTTAACTGGGTTTCGTTTTGGAATGTCCTTTCCAGATGCTAAACATTGCTGGCACACTGGTAGAACAGTACGGAATCTTCCAGTCATTTCCTGGGATTTTTCTGCTCCTATGGCTCCACAATGAGCACAAATATCTGGTCTGCCAATGTTGCTGGCATAGTATGGGAATTCAATGTGTACAGCACAAGACAATTGTAGTCTTACAAACACTTTTCCCTGTAGGATGTCTCCTAAAATATATTAAATAGAACACCAATTATCCAAAATTGAACTTTAATGTCCGAAGGTGACTAGACATGATACACAACAAATAGCATATAGAACCTGAAACTAAATCTGTAAATAATTATCTTTATAAACACAGAGAAACTAGTATAAAAAGATAAATGAGCAACTTGGACTTCACTAAAAATTGGGAGCATGGACCAGGAAACAGGAATACTTGTAAAATAATATTCACATTAAAATTTTAGTGCAATGGCTAGTACTAAGAGAAAATCACAGTTAAAAAAAGCAATATCTGACATGAAAGAGCATTAAAAACTATCTGGGCTCTCTGACAGTGTCAGACATGATTCTAAATCAAGGTAAGAGTCAAACCGCATTCAGTATGTGAAGAGTGTATAGGTATATTTTTGAATAAAGTATTAAGGACTTGGATAAAAGTATAAAATATTAAATCATTAGAACTTACCATCAGGTGTGATAACAGAACCACAAGTATAGTCGTATTTCTCCAAAGTATGTGTCAAAGCTCTCTGGTCTCTTGCTGTTAGTTTCGTCTTAGCGTATATGCATCGTGGTTTTAGACACTCACAGCAGTTATGTTTATGTATGTCTTTAATGTTTTTATTGTCTGCTTTTGTTTTGTATGTTATATATGTATAGTTTTTGCTATATTGTGTATGCTCTGTGTTTATTGTCGGTCAAAGCTTAAACATTTGTACTTGACAAACAGACTTTAAATATATTATTAGGAAGGCAGTAAAAATTCTAGAAAGATTGCAGTTGTCAGAGGGTGCATGAATTCATTTCTAATAACTGTCAGACAGATGTTTGAAAATAACATTATTTCATATAAAAAAAATTGTTTATACCAGTGAAACGCTCAGCATTTGTGTCCTTAAGTTGTGGTAGCTTTGTTGCCACGGAAGTAGACATTAAAACAGAAAAGGCAGTCCGTGCAGGTGGTGCTCGTTGATTTTCTGTACTAGTAGTAGTTGAGGAAACATCATCCAACCCAACACTTTCATCACGGGTCACCGTAAATGTAACATATTTCAGTCGCTGATTAAACTCTTTCACCACATGCAGACCTTCGTGAAGGTCTGGATGAAAAGTCATCGTTCCATCCAGTTTGTCTGATAAACTGACGTTCAGTACATCTGCTTTATGAGGGCGAAAGTCTGTATCATTGGTAATGTCGTGATATACATCATCCCATGTACACTCCGTTGAGTATTCTAGTATTCTGTTGTTACAAATTTTTTTGTTTGATTTCCGGCATTTCGCGATTACGCTTACACATATAATGAAATCTTCTTCGTATTTTCTTTTGCCGGCCATGCCGGTCATGATGCTTTTCCTATCTAATTTAAACACCTTGCAACAAACGTTTTTCGCGCGCTAGTGACATCGATTTTGTTGACTGCATGAAAATACGGATCGCAGAACGAAACGAAACAAAAAAACGAACTTTTGAACAAAACGAAGGAAAAAAAAAAATACTATCGCAAATTTTTCAAAAAATTTTTTTCAGTCGGCGGATTTTAAGAGGGTCGGTCGGGTAAGGGGAAACAAACTTAATTTTAATTTTGGCCTAATAATTCAGAAACTATGCAAATGAATTGCATATGAACAATGAAGCCAACAGTCTCTCAAAGAAGAATGATGCACTGCTGGGTGAAAAGAATTTCCAAAAATTCAAAATTCTTCCTTTTAACTGTCAGAGTACTGAAACTCTCTCAGATATTCTTCAGCAATAACAAGATTTTTTCAAATTAGTTGCTGTGGTACATATATTGGATGTCAGCTTGGCACCATTTTCTTTAGGACAAAGCAGACATTATAAGAAGTCTTTGATGAAACCCCATGTGATAATGATCAAACATTCAGGAAGAGGGGTGACAAAGAAGAGTTTTAAGGCAGTCATCATGGCAGCTATATTAGATGTACCACTGGCACTGTTTTCATTTAGGACCAACCAGGTATCATAAGAAGTCTTTTGGTGAAAACCCCATTTTCATATAGCCTTCCATTTGGGAAGGAGTAGAGATAACATTATTTTCAAGATAAGACTTTCCATTCAAAATGAGTAGCAATAACAAAATTTTCAACACAGCTGCTGTGGTAGCCATAATGGACATCACATCTACTCAATCATTTTAAGACCAAATGGACATTGTAAGAGATCTTCAGGTGAAAGCCCCACATTAATATAACATTTTTTTTGAGTCACGACAAGATTTTGAAGACGACAACTATAGCTGCCATGTTGGATGTCAGATTGGTACCATTTTAATTCAGCTTGACATCATAACAAGACTTTTAGTGAAAACCTCATACTGATATGACCATCCATCCATTCAGGAGTAGCAATAACATTTTCAAGATAGTGGCTGTAAATGTGGCCATATTTAACCTCAGATTGACAGCATTTTCATTTAGGACCAACTAGACATCACAAGAAGTCTTTTGGTGAAAACCCCATGTTGATATCACCATCCATTCAAGGGGAGTTGTAATAACAAAAATTTCAACAAGGCTGCTTTGCTGGTGATATTGGACATCTGACCAGCACTATTTTCATTTAGGATCAACTAGACCAGGGGTCGGCAACCTATTTTACATAGCGTGCCACTTTTTTTCTTCTGGATTAATTACAAAATGAACAAGCAATGTCATGCCACCAGTAAGAGAATAACACTTTTAAAATCGAGATTTTGGGCTGCCTTCACATGCCACACATTAAATCTCTTGCCATGCCACCTTGAGGCACGTGTGCCGTTGGTTGCTGACCCAAGAACTAGAACTTGTAATGACTGTGTATGTAAAGTTTCATAGCAATCTACTGATTAGTTTTGTAGTAGTAGTAAAAACAAATTTGTGCTAATGGCTGACAAACAACCAAAATCAGACCTCTCAAACACTCTTCTGACCTATGACCAATAGTGCTAATAAAAATGAAAAAAAAAGGTTTTGGTAAAATGACCATGTTTCAGGATATGCAGCAAGGTGTATCACAACATTATTAAGATTGTGAAAGATCAGACACAAAGTGATATGGTCGAGACTTCTGTCTCTTATTTAGTACTGAAAATGAACACTTCCTATACAATTTTTAAATCAAAATAACAGTCCTGATCAAGTCAACAAAAAGTTTGCAAGACCTTTCAAAATTTTAAGCAATTTACAAGCTGATGTAAACTGACCATTCTGTCTTTCTGCTATTGAAAACTGAATGATGTGATCACAATAATCATGGTATCGGAACCAGGTGTGTGTCTATGTTATATATTTTGGTAATTTGTGCACCTACAGGTTATCCGTGTAGCTGATTTTCTCTTATTTCAAAGCACTGTGCACCTATTTTGTCTGAATGCAGTTACTGTGAGCTTCATTTTCTCTATGTTTTCCAACAGACCATCACTAACACCAAAACAAAAGTTACACAGATCACTGAAAAATAAGAGAGTATGTACAGGTTCTGATATTGTGAATGACTGAAAAAATTCACCCACCAACATACCATTTGTTTATTTGATAAGAGAAGTCTATGTTCTTCAACCTTCAGTCCATGATCTGTGCATATTTGATATGATAATAAATAATTCTTAATTATTTTACTGGCAATAGTTTCCAGTAGTATTTCTCATACCTTCCCATGTAATGACCCTTACTTTGGGTAAACATATAATCAAGAGTGGCATGAGAAAATGCACATAATTATATAAATTTATTTCACGGTGTTCGACCTGTAGCCATGTGGAAATAACAAAAAATTTAACAGTTAAATATTCCAGCATTTCACACATGATCATCTTAACAGTCACACAACTTCATTAACAGAAAATTGTTTGTATCAAATCTCCAAGTTTAAAGACAAAAAAAGCTATCCATCACATCCACTTCAATGCTTTGACAATACATAAGGAGTTTCTTTATTTTCTGTACCATTATAAACCATGTTATCCTGATCATCTATCACTATCAAGTTATTGTAACAAACAAGTATCCTATGCAATGCAGATATAATTGCAAATTTACGTTGTAGATTTAAATTGCAGATTTACACTGCAGAATTAAATTACAAGATTACTGGAATGCCTTAAACATTAGAATCTTTAATCAAGAACACAAAATACAAAGTTTTCTTTTATTCTCACTTGTAAAGTGTTACACCATGAATAAACCCTCCAGTATTAAATTATACCACAATATATGTATCCTGAAACAGATACACTTTTTTAAGTGCATCCCTGAAAGTTTACTCTCTTTGCACCTCAAAAGAAGTTTCTTTAAAAATGGCTATTGGAAAATGAGTATCATTGTGTTCAAGGAATTTTAATCCTCTGTAAACACTGGAACAAAGATGTCCAATGAGATTTGATTGTGATCTTACATTTCAAGGCCAGTCATCCAAATGTGTAAATTAGTATCTAATTACCAGCATTAGTATAAAATTCCCACACTCTGTCTATGCATTCAAGTCAGTTACAGGAGGGTATTTGACAACAAACAATTTGACGCATTATATTTTAAAATTAAATTGGCATCCTTTGTTCTTATTTTTTCACAAAATCACTCATGATGTTTTTAAAAAAATATAACGTCATTGAATTTATGAAAGATATAAAATAATTGCTTCATGCCACCATTGTGTTCATGAAAAATTACCCATGAAATTATTCATTAAAACTATTTAATCTTCATTTATTTAATAGTGATCAAAAGTTTTTAAATTTTGCCTAAACAAATAACAGGTAGTACTTTGCAGCTAATATAGATTTGCCCTAACAATTGCAATTCTTTCCAATGCATTCTAAAACAACGTTTTAATTCATTCCAATATAAAACGTGAAATGAATTACTATTTTAATCTGAAACATAATGGATCCATTAGACCATACTGGGAGACCTGGATATAATACTCCTACAGTACCAGCATTTGTGAGTTACAGATTGCACTGATCAAGGACAGTGGTAAAAATAACTCAGGGCAACTGTTTCATGGCACATAAACAAAATTATTTAGAGTGTGTGTGCGTGTGTCTGTGTGTTTTGGATTTTAATGCAGCAATTTTCAGTCATATTGCTACAATATCTGCAGTGTGGCAGTTTATAGTGATATACAGCAGTGGGGCAAGAACAAACTTAAAAACTTAATAATGTTTCCTACCGATATTTTCAGCATGTTTTTTATGTTTTCTAATTTCATGTTGTTTGTTTTTGTAATATTATGATTATATATGTGTCCTGTCTTTAATTACCAGAAAAAGCAACTCTTTAGAAGGCAGTAGAGTATAAACCAAGGGTGGGCAAACTACGGCCCGAGGGCCGCATGCGGCTTGCCAAGGGCTTTCATGCGGCCCGCAAAGGGTTTTCATGCGGCCTAGGAACAAGTCATCATTTGCACCGACTCTGTTTATGTTACTCTGTTTATCACATAAATGTGCTTCTTTTGAAGTTTAAGTTTTCAAATATTAACAACATATTAAATATTAACAACTGAAAATTATTAATTAGATGTTATTCAGAAAAAACTTTTGTTTTTGCTATTTCAAACATTAATTGTTTTACTTAATGAATTATGCGGCCCGCAACATGGTGTAAATTTGTGTATGCGGCACTTGCACTGGAAAGTTTGCCCACCTCTGGTATAAACAAAAATGTCATAAAAGTTGTTACAAAATATATTTTGCTTGCATGTCATGGTGAAAAAATGAAGACATTAATGTTTATTATGAACATTTTAACGACGACAACTATCATATATTGACTATCAAAGTATTAAACTTTCTGGTAATGTCAATTTTTTTCAAACTGAAATATCTGCCAACAAATATCTATTTTTCAATCTTGCATAAATTTTCTAGCCAATTCAAAAGAAGTTATGTCATTATTATTGACACTTAACATGTCTGATCGTATTACAATAGCTTTCAAAACATATCAATCTGAAGGAAGACAGAAAGAGGATTTCAACAACAAATGTGAATTCCTATACCAACTATAAGCTGGAAGCATTCAAGCCTATATTCTTCTATTTTCATTTTCAACAATTTCAATTTCTCCAGCTGGCGACGGAAATCTTAAAACCCTGAATTGTTTATTGATAAAAGGGAGAGCTCCATTTGAAATTAGAAGTTCTGTGAATGATCTGTCATTACTTGATGCTTGTAGTTGTACTGCTTTGGAGACAAATTAAGAGCTAGTGATAGCATCTTTTTGGGTTCAAACTAATTTGAGATCAAACAACCACCTTTTCTCGATTTTATAAATTAGCTAAATTGAATGCACAAGATAGCCATTTGTAGCAAGACTTGGATAATTCTGCATCCTTCTGCAATGGTCAATACTTGACTTGGTAAACCTTTGAGATAAAGACACCTATTCCCTAGAGCAGGGTAGTCCAACATCTTCAACACTATGAGCAACATGGACCAAAACTGTAAAGTTTGTGGTACATACACACATACATACATACATACGAGTGCACACACACACACACAGCCACACACACACACATATATACATACATACATACTATAATTATAGAACAGACATTTTGTAATAATGCAGGCTTCAAAAATGACCCATGAGCTTGCAGTTGTGCCATTCTGCCATAGAAAAATTTCATTTTTGTGGCAACCATTGTGAAATGTTAAATGTACTGATCATTTTCCACTCGGGTCTTGTTAAGTATTCACTGCAGTACACCCAATAACACAGTAAAATGTCCTGTGCTATTGGATAGCTGACTTCAGTGTTACATATAGGATCCCAAAGGGCATGGAACACTGTCACCACTCTCCAAATCTGAGAGACACAACATTTTAAGGGACAATGGAAAATAGTAGTATATAATGTATTAAAAATGCTAAAATTGTGAGATAATCTCATTCGCTTCAGTTTTGCCACCATAACTTTTTGGCCACCATTGTATTATCATTTTTTTTTTTCTTTCACACATACATTTCTGCAATAAAATCTTTATCATAAAAACCTTAACATATTTGAATACCTGGTCAGCCAAAAATGAACTGCACCATGGTATTTTTAGTTCTAGAGCTTGCTCTCATCCAACTTTAGATTCATTACCAACCAGCAATTATTATAATAATGCCAATGTTTTCTGAATTATATTTCTTCTCAAACAAATAAACTGGTAATTAAGTGACAAATTTGTGTATTTACAGACCTGCCAACCCTAATGAGTCCATCTCAGTAAGTTAGTTTATTTTTTTTTACATAAGTTTGACCAGGTTTCATTAAGATGTAAAATAATATCATAAACTATAATTGTAAAGCTGGAAAACGTAACTAAAAGTTCGGTATTCGAAACATGCAGCAAAGATAGACATTATCCTCAACTGAACAGTTTGTAAAGTACGCACAGACTTTATTTACCATTAGTACAGTTGCACAAACTCTAGTTCCAAACCATATGCAGCTCAATGGCTTGTTGCTATCTCTCAACTTGACATAATTCTTGGACATTCTTTTTCCATTTCAAATGACGACAGTAATCCTACATGTAAGACCTCAATGCTGATATTTATGTTGTGTGTGTCAGGGTCTTACTGCCTAACTAACGGCACTGTGTAGCATGTTTTGATGTTAACTAACATCATAACGAAAGTCAAATTTTCAGAAATCTCTCATAAAACTGAAATAATGATGCTTTTCTACGAAGTAAAGTCATAATGTTTTAGTCAGATTTTACTTACTCTGATGTCTTATCTCTAATAAATTCAAATTCTCACAAAAGAAATGAACCTGTTTTCAAGTTGCAATGGCCTACATTTCAGTTGGCTGGAAAGCGATGAAAGCCGGAAATGCCAAAATCGGGTTAAGCTGAAATATTTTTCTTTAATGAAATGAATAAAAATATATTATGCCTATTAGAGCTGTAAGCAATGTTTTGTTTCATTCAAGAATCATATTCCCCACATGAAGGTACTTGAACATACTTCTGCATACCTCGACTACTGTCAAATTTCAACAAATTCAAATGTATGTCAACAGAACATGAAAATGTGTCCATTTGCTAGTGTCAGATTTTAATCCCACCAGGACAAAAACAGCACAGTAAGTATATTAATTACATATCAATTTGCAGAAGAGTGTTGATATGAGCTGACAAGTGTGTGTGATATTCCTGAAACTTTGATTACTCTTTCCGATGTCAAGGCAGGTCTGTATAAATCTGGTCATTATTTCAACCTCAAAATGAATTTAATCTTTCTCGCCATAGCAGGACATTAATCTCAAAATATTTTACACTAATGGTGGTCAAACATGTCATATTTGCAACTCAGCTGACTAACAAAAGCCTTAAATATTTTCATTGTCATACTAAATGCTTTAAAATATATTTTCAGTGCTATCATACAAACTTTAACACCATTTGTGACTTTGGCCATTACTAGCACATGCATGCACAGACATCTGTTAATGAAAAGTTTATTAATTTTTCTGACAAACAAGCATGCATAGATGGATGCACATGGGACAAAAAAATGCAGGGAAATCCATGATCCCATGCTCAATGTGCAACACTGGATTTAATCAATTTAATACCCATTATGTTACCACTGGGGGGAGGGGGCCTTAAGGAATAGTGATGTAATACACAAGTTGGCAGGTAGGTTCTACTCATGATGTGGAGTTGAATAAAAGATACACCTGGTGATAAAAGTACAATTGTACACAGGAAACTTCACAGGCATAGTTCACCAACTACACTAGCTAGTACCTAGTCTGATAAATCAACCCCACAAATCTGTGTTGATACTGATGGACGATGTTGTGAGTCTGATGTCACATGTGCATTAAAATATGCAATTTTGCTGCATGCAAATCACTCCGAAACAGACCCGCATTTACTTTAGACACATACCAGTAACTGGCTAACAGCCATATCATGTGCAATATTCAAAATGGCCACAGGACAGATAGTTGTGCTATTCCATGGCGATTTACAAGTCACCAAACATATGATTTGCTCAGGAAATATAATCTACATGTCACCAAAAGAACCCTTCAGTCGACGGTAGCTGCACAGCCACTAGAAATACCGGTAAGTGTATCAAATATACATCGATGTGTGCAGCCAAATCTGAATGCAGAAATATGCAGCTTTTAATGAATATGTGACATCAGCCCCTCACCTGAAAACCAATATCACCACGGATGAAGGGCTGATTTATCTGCCTAGCTAGTACCCTCTGCCAGCATGAGTGAAATACTGAGTCAATACACTCTGTGCATGCTATGTATCTGAAACACACACACACATATATATGCATCTGTGTATAAAATTGCCATAAATCCTTTCAAAATATATAGATGTTAATATAATAAGTCAACCCCATAAAATGGTAAGAATGACCTCCTGGGAAAGGATACTGCTAATTAAAGGGATGTGCATTTTATTTTATATCTGGATTTAATGGATCCTTCCAATCTGACCATTTAAACTAGGTGAAGCAATGCGTTTTAAACATTTTAACATAACATAACTTGAGAGATGACAAAGCTTCCCCTACACCCAGTGTAATATATGTTGTAACCACACTATCATTCAATGGATTTTCAATAAATTTTACCATATACTTAAAAAGTTCTCTGAAACAATATGGTACCAGGTAACATTTTGAATGAAAACTGTTACATAATTATATTAATAGGCAGGTTTTTTTCCTCAAGTCTGGCAAATATTTATTAAAATGCCAGAGACAAAATTTGGTTCAAAGATATTTCTAGGGGGCTTCAAATGGGCTCAAGTATGTGTGCCTTGGCAACAAGGAACCATTCAGCCACAGATCAGCCAACATTATTATCCATTTCAGGCACCAGCTTTTTTCTTTTGCAATCATTTCCTATTGTGCAGATGCAGATAAAATGATTACTTACTATCTGGGGCTTTCTTTATCCTTCAATTAAATGAAATTAGATCATAATGTTAACAAATTTTGTTCTCCCTAACTGAATCTTAATTAAGTTCAAAATTTTCACAAGGTAGAACTTTTACCTATGAAAATTTTGGGTTATTATCATTAGCATCAAATAATAAATCTTCTGATACAGGAGAGATCAGGAAAACATTTATAAATCTTTCCCAGACAAATTACACAAAAAATTACTCCACCAAGTCCAAACATTTACATACTAGTAAACAAATCTGCAATATGGGGACCTGTTTAAGGAATACCAAGTAGATAAAACAGATGATTTGTGGCTGTAAAGGAAGGTATGTCCCATCTGGTGCATGCCCTGGTACCAGCTGTTGTAGCCAGACTGGGGTGCATGGCAGCCTCAATATCTTGGATAAACATCCCATGCCAGCAGACTAAATAAAACTTAAGTAGAATCAGTAGCTGCAGCAATGGTTAATCTTCCTACATCCACAAGCCTTAAAATCAAGGAGATTATTAAAAAAAAAAGCCATTTGGGTGCCATTTCTTGCTTACACACTGCTTTGAAGGCATAAAATCCAAGGACATTTTAAGGGATTTCCAAGATGTGTGTAATAATTTTCAAGGACCTTAACAATGACATATCATAAGACAGTCCCTTCTTTTTAATATATCCCTCTAAAACAAACATTTCTGGATGAACTATCTACCTGTTTACATTGGCTGTGGAGTCCTTGGTGACCAAGTGATCTCAGGCACTTTACAGATCACTCACACATCTAACTACTATCCACATCAGTAAAGTCTTGACCAACCTGAATATATGAGAAAGCCTGCCAGTAGCTTTCCGTAAGTTGTTGGTTCCAGGTTCTTCCTCCACCAAATATACCAGCCACCATGTGCCTTTTGAGTGCTGCAAAATGGTCTTAAACCCCACAAAAGCAAAACAATCTTACCTCGAGTGCACTCTAAAACATATTAAGTTCAGAATATGGGCTGTTTCTGTTTCAATCATTGCAAATAATCAACAATTCTGTTTCAGAAAATGATGCAAGCAGCATATGACCTTTCCTATTTCTACAAGTTTACAGACTTTCAAATGCTTTTTAGGAAATGTTAATCTCCAAGCACTAAATTTTACCATTCAAGTACTTTCAAATTTTTCAAGCTTCTGTATGAACCCTGATAGTGTTACCACCAAACACTGGGGTCATTAATTTACTGTAAGAAATCTACCTTTATAAATTCCTTTTTGATCTCATTACATGGCACCAAAATCATTTATTATGAAATAATATATATGTCCTACAGTTTAAATATCTTTGTAGCATTTGTATAAATTTTAAGCCAGAGGAACAGCGAGAAATTTTCTCCACCTCTCCTGCATCCCATCCATATCCAAATGACGGACCTCAATCTATAGAAATATATTTTTCTACTTTCAGTTTGATATCATGATGTATAATTAATAAAAGTGAAGTCTTGAAAATATGGTGATCTGGGGCAAACATAACTGTTTGACACAACAAAAATTGCAAAGTTTCATATTTTCTTTCCCTTAACTTCCTACATGTGTCTCATAAAGATGTGTGAGCTTCGGATTTTTAATGTAGCTTTAAAAAAATTCCAGTTATATTGCTACAATGTCTGCAGTGTTGCAGTTTATAATGATGTCTAGCACTGGAGCATCATGCTACAGACATGTGACATCATGTCCCAGTCACATTATTATACTGTACTGCATGCCAAGTGAAGCAGCTGCAAGCACCATTTTTATTAGTCTTTGGTATGACTTAGCCAATGTTTGAACCCGGGACCTCCCGCATCTGAGGCAGATGCTTGAAACACTTATATGTGTGACAGCCCATTAAACAAAACTTCTTGACATTAAAATTACACTTAACACATTAACCCCTAGCGACAACTTAACGAGGCAGGAGGTAGTAGCCTACTGCCGAGCTCTGTAGTGTCATGGTAATGCATGATACACTAACGTGGTTGGCATTATAGAAAGGTAGACAGATGTAGCTCTACTATGATACCAAATAATCTGGAATATCTAGTTGCACTACAAAATACAGATTAAACACCACATTTTTTGGACTCGACTTTTTTCTACAGAAAATTCGCCCGTGGTTGAAATCCGATCTTGTGTCAGGATTTTAGACTTTTTGGTCTCAGATCTAAGGCAAACCAGTATGAGCTGCAAACAGACAGATGAGCCTTTGCAAAAAGTATGATAACATGGGCATTTGGAATAAAGAGTGGTCTCCATACAAAAATAATGCCTTCATTTAGCACAAAAAAATGAAAAGATCCAACTTTTACCCTTCTGCTTATGCACAAGTCAAACAGCCAATGAAAAACGATGTTTCTAACACAACTAGGCAGTATGTTATTGAAAGATCACCGGGGATTTGGTGTTTTCGGATCTATTCAGAAATAGCTTTCAAAATGTGTTTCCTACTTGATTTTCAGGCAAAAATGACAAAAATCTCCAGGGGTTAATGAGTTAAAGAAAAGTGTCACTCTAAAAGCAAAAACCATTAAGAAATTAAGGGCTTTGTGTGAAACTGCAATTTTTCAAGTTTGTCCCTTATCTTCATGGTTTGGACCTATTTTAGCATCAAGTTGTTCTGGTATTTTTAAGAAGATTATAAGTAGTGTTGTAGATAAGTATACTGTGTTGAATCTAGTGATGACAAAGACAAATATCTGTTGCAACTCACTTGTCCCTAAGAGACATGTGCTTGTACAAAATGTTCCCTGAACCCAGTTAGGCACTAACTTGGACACAGCTTATCTAAAAATCAGCATAAATTATGCTGCATTATCTGGAAATAACTTAATCAGAATGAAATTAAGTAATTTTTAATGTCGGTTATTTTCAACAATCAGCTGAATCACACTTGATTGATAAGTCATGTTGTGTAAAAGCAAAGTGGTCAACTGCATACAATTTTTATTTTTTGTACTTTTTTCTCAGGCTGCTGCTTTTTATTGAATGCAAGTAATGTACTTCACTGGTCAGAAAACTTCAAGGCAAAATAAGAGAAAAAAATATATTTTCTTCAGATCTACAATAGGACGAAATAGTAGTTGATTGACTCAATTAGTGTAGTGATACTTGAAGTGATGACAAGCTGCACCAAAGTAATACATTTGCTTTATCTCTATCTATACCTTGTAGCAACAGAGAAGCATGACAGTGATGTTTGGATGCATTTGCTCCTGTGTTGTCCTGTCCACATGATAATTTATCTTGCAAGAAACTGGTGATAAATAAAAGGTCTAAATGCATGGACTCTTATGCCATATTTATCACAAATGAAGCTTTCATAACACTGTTAAGCTAAACAGAGTATCTTTTTAAAAATAAACCATGATTTATAAAAACTATTTTATTTCATGTAAGTATATTTTCAAACATTAAACTTTTAAACAAAATGGCAAAATGCTAAAAATTTGGCCAAAACCTCCATCATGGTTGTTGCTTTGGGAATAACATGACCCAAAATCATCTAAAAATGATACCTATAATCTCTTTAAAAGTAAATGGAGAAGTTGCAACACCTGTGTGCATCTATCAGGAGTTTTGAGATCCACTGACTATATCCAAAAATAATAAACTGTATAAATATTAATTGGCTAAACAATGGCACACACACTTTTAAATCAAAAGGAGTGTCACAAACACAACTGTCAAAAGTTACATTAACTGTTGAGAAAAAGGTAAATTTTAGACTCTGATACACTCAGAACAAATAATTTATTATATTCCTTAGAAATGGCCAAACCAGTAACCTCAACATACATTTTGCTCTCAATGTCATCTTAAGTCAGTGTTTCTCAAACTTTTTTATCTTGCTGCGCACCAAGAAAGATCTAAAAAATTTCATGGCACACCTGGAAAGATTTAACAATTTTTGTGGTGAAGAACTTATTTATTTTTACATGTATATTTAATTTTAAATTTAATGTGAAGGATGTGCCTGCTTTCAAGAGCAAATCAGACTGAAGCGAGGCTCCAAAGTCGACAGACAAGCACGCATTTCATAATTAGAGCGATCGAGTTCTCCCGAGATCTCGCACAAGTCTCGCGTTACAAAAGGAACCAGTGAATAATGGACTGACAGAGATTGCGTTTTTATATGTTACTTTTTTAACTTTTGCAACATTGATTTACCATTTAATTTTTCAATATGTTCAAGGTTTCAAAATGCTATCAATTTTAAATATTTGTCAAAACTCCCACGGCACACCTGCAAATCACAGTTTGAGAATCACTGTCCTAAATGAACAAATTAAACTCTATTCTATAGAATATGATCAAGAAATGTTCAAGTTCACAACTCTTCTTAACAAAGACAAGTTAACGGTGCCAGCGCCAGAACAATTATCATAGTACAACCAAACTGAAAGAACCAGAACCATACCAAGTATTATCAAAATTGGTTAAGCTGTTCTCAGGAAGAAGTTGAACAAAAAAATTCCCATCTGCTTGCTAATGAAGCAACACTATTGCCAGGGAAGCTATGCTGGACACAAATTTGATAGAACATTTCCTGACAAATCCTCTCCTTAGCTTTCATCAAAACTGGCAAAGCAGTTCTAGAACAAAAGTTGAAAACAAGTTTGTTTTGTGTCCATATGATTGCTATAGAAGCCACACTACAGCTAGGAGAGCCACCCCAAACACAATTTTTATAAAGCATAGCCTAGGAAACATTCCTACAAAGTTTTATTAGAATTGACTCAGATATTCTAGAAGATGAAAAATGTTTTCCATCTGGTTACTATGGAACCATCACTATTGTTAGGGGAGCCACCCTTCACATAATCTTGACAGATAATGTATTAACAAACACTCTACTGGATTTGATAAAAAAAAACAATGCATGGCCTTAATGGTCAGGTTAGCTAAAAATCAGAGACAATATACTATTTTATTTACGACTACATTGGGCAGCAATATCAGGCGATTTTCTGTTTTGTTTTTATTTTTTTAATAAGGTACAAAAGTTTTCAGTTGATGAATAAAGCAAGATAATGATGATGGACTGACCATACAATGATTATTTTTTAGCTGTGCAAGTTTTCAGTCGACAATAATAATCAAGGTAAAATTTCATAATTTGTATATTTATTGAGAAGAACTTCAAAGTTTTTCCCAAGAGAATATAGTGATTTTGGCTGCCAATGGGCCACACCTGACAAGTGTCCCATTTGGAAGATGCAAAGAGACAGTATGTCTTCAATATTCACAGTGAGCCATCAACTCCTTTTGTTGTGTGCATGCATATCCTAAAGTACTCTGTTACCTGTCACTCACTATCAGTATTGTCAATTCCACTGTGACACAAATTTGGAAGAAGATAAATCAATGGAACAAGATAAATTAACCATAAGTGTGGTAGTTTTATACAAAATTCTTCTGTTGATAAACAGACTGCAGACCCTACCAATTGTGTTTAAATCTCTGCAACACAAACAGTTACCAGTTGGCCCTAACATACCACTAGAGTCCACAAACTGATCAATCAAGCTGCCATTATTTGGAGTGCTGGGATAATCATTACAGTGCTCAAGTTTGAAGTTTTATTTATCAAATTTAATCCTTAACACTTAGGCCCTGACAACTTCACTCTGTAATTAAGATGTATATCAGTCAATGTGTGAAGGAGCTGACTTCCTACATAGATCATGACTCCCTGTTTTTGATGGGTTTTGGAGAAAGACCCATGGAGATGTGGGTTGTTGTTGCAGTAGTCTGCATTATTGGGTATTTACAAAATATTGTGCTGAAATATTCAAATGCATGCAGTTTTGTTTAAAACAATCTGTTTAGAGGAATAATGAATTACAATATGTCTTTATTTATTACTTATGTTATATCAAAAAATTGTTTTCCCTGTGTACTGGTTTCAAGCCCTATTTTTTAGCTGAGTGTTGCTGGATTATATTTCAGTAATGGCAAATAATAAACTAGTGGAAAGCAAAAGTTGACTATGAACCAAATATTATCATGGGTAAAGACCTAAATTTTTATAGTAGATATTTGAAAACCAGTCTAGCTGTACATCTGTTCTATTTAGGACCATGCTATTAAACAAACCAAGACCTCAATAAATTACATACAATTTGCCCATCTCATTGCCACAAATGACTTTGACCTTTGACCTAAGGACATGACTATTACTTGATAAGATGAACTTGACCAAGGTAAAGTTTGATCAAAATATCTAGAAGTTAAAAAGTGACTAGCCACCGTCTCTACATTACTCCTTACTGGTTACAAAGTTATGTTCCTACAACAAAATAGCTCAATGCTGTCACCTTGATCTATGGGGCAAGTGTGTGGTCTAAGGTATACGACACATTGTTTAGTCATAATAAATAATTGCTTAAATTTTCAATAAAATATAAGCAGTGAATCAAACAGTACACTCCAAACAATGCAACAAGTCTTTAACATATTGTTCCTGCTGTGGCCTTCACCTTGTGGCAGGGAGTGTGGCTATGATACAATGTCTACACATATGGCCTTCAGGCTGGGATACAACATAGCTGAGAATAATAATATATACTGGTCAATAATTAATAAAAATATCTTTCACTGTTACAAAGTTATGGGCAGGAGAAGCAACTTTTATCAGATGCAGGGACAAAAACACATGATAACAAAATGAGCCTGACTCAAGACAGGCAAATAAATATGCATCCTCCCAGTGGCAATTTTATCTGATTATTTATAGCCACTTCAACAATTTTGTGAAAAGTGAGATGGAGGCTAGTGCAAACTAAATTTATCCCATTGTTGAATAATGTGTGTGTGTGTGTGTGTGTGTGTGTGTGTGTGTGTGTGTGTGTGTGTTCAGGATTTTTAACATAGCTTATAACAATTTTTCAGTCATATTGCTATGATGTCTGCAGTGTGGCAGTTTATAGTCATGTCTGGCACTGGGGCATCATGCCACAGACACATAACATGGTGTCCCACCCAGTCACATTATCCTGACACCAGGCCAACCAGTCCTAACACTAACCTCAATGCTAAGTGCCAAGCGAGGCAGTTGTTAGTACCATTTTTGTAAGTCTTTCTTATGATTCAGCCTGGGTTCGAACCCACAACCTCCCACTTCTGAGGCAGACACTCTAACCACTAGGCCACCGGAGCGGTCGTTGAATAATATATTCCTTGTTAACAATGCCTCACATGATGACAACAAAATGGATGCTGTGCATTATTTTCTTTAGTTCTTTACTTCCTACGAAGCTACAAAATGTACTATATACTGTATATAGTCTCTTTTAAGTTGAGACTACCTGCAAACAACAAAGATCCTGATCTGCCTTAGCATAATGTGCCTACAGATTAGAGTCTATGTTGTTTGTTCTACTGATTACTCCTAACAAAAACTGCACAGATTCAGATCTACCAGTGCATTATGCACCAGCAGTTTGAAGTTATATTTGTCTTATAAGTCAGTACATATAGTAGCACCTCACATCTTCTCAAATACTTTGAGCCACTATTGTCTTCGATCTTGCATCTCTTAGACAAAAAGTTTATTTAATAAGTACAGTCAGAAATTTAAACTAAGGATGAACTTAAAGCTATATACAGAAGTGTTCATAAAGATTATACATAACATTTTTAAGACAAAATGCAATAAGATTTTGCTCAAGTTGAATGTGAAAGTATCAACAGCATTCTGTTTTAAAGTGAGTTTGTTTCTTTATGGGGGGGGATGGTAAAATTACTTGGAGAATCATACTGAGGTTTGACATGAAATAGTAAGTTTTATTTCCCACATATCTTTGTGAAGTCAAGACTTTTTTTTGCATGTACAATTTGGACAAGATGTAAAATCCATCAGCAGTATGTTAAATGAAACAATGAGAACAAAATTCTCAAAAGTATCATGTAAAAGACTGACACATAAAGTATATCTTGTAAGGACTTTATTCAAGCACATTTCCCAAAGAGAAAAGACACTCAGATGAGAGAGACTGTCATTATTGCAGAGATCATAAAATAAGCTTGTACACAATTCCTGGCAAAAAGAATTAAACCAGTCTGTTTGGTAGATATATATAACTTTGTTACCAGATAGGCAATTGGTTTTTTAAGGGACAAAATGGAAATGGTCTAATTTGACACTATCAGACAGACTACTAAACTAATTATGTTGGAAAGAGTTAGTTATCACTTTTTTATTGACATTGATTGATGGAAACTTCTGGAAACTCTTCTGAGTATTAAAACACAATGTGCTATTGGTTAAACTATACAATGCATACTCACTCACAGGTCCAAATGCAAACACACAATAGTAGATCTGCTGTCACATAATATGATGGCAGATCTAGGTCTATGCAGTCTGTAATTATTAGAACAAACAAGATAGTAACTTATCTGCCAGTGCATTATGCAATGGCAGATTTGGGTCTATGTTGTATGCAGTTGGACTTGACTTGTAAGTATACAAGGTATATCTCTAAATAGTTACCAAAATTATGCAATAAACAGCCAGTTTTTCAAGAGTCTGTAAACCTACTTCACTTTTTAAATTAAACCATAAGTGATAATCTTTTTTCAGAGACCACTTTTCTCACTTTTCAAAAATGGTTCTCATGACAGGATTAACCATAAAATAATAATCGATGATTCTTTATTGAAGTCAAAACATTATTTCATTGAATAGGAAATAATAAAAAATTAAAAAATACTAACAAATTCTTCCATTTAAAAATAATAAAAAATAAAAAAATAAATATATTGTACATGTAATTTCCAACTTAAAAGATGTTGTGTACATTTTTAGTAGCTATGTTTTTAGTACATGTTACAGATTCCTGAAATGAAGGAGAGTCCATAAGTTGATTTTTATGCAAAATCTGTTCTTATTTTTATCTTTAAATATGACCTTGACATTAATAACTTCTGTTGTTGGGTATTATGTTAAGATCTTTATCATGCAGTTATTACAAG
Source organism: Sinohyriopsis cumingii (assembly GCA_028554795.2). NCBI lineage: Eukaryota > Metazoa > Mollusca > Bivalvia > Unionida > Unionidae > Sinohyriopsis > Sinohyriopsis cumingii. Next base: position 123,447,267 of record CM068828.1, read on the forward strand.
TGACAAAACATGTGCAATTTTCAAAATGGAAAGATACTTTGTAAAGATGTGTACTAATTTGGTGCTCAGAAAAAGTATCACACTCTCCAACAGTAGGTCTCGTTTTGAGAATCACTTGCCCCATATGGGGAGTTTGCATACAGGTACTTTGAACAGACCCATCATTCTGTCGAGGTGAAACCATGGCCTCTGTCCTTCACTGAGTTATTAAGTTTTGGACCTTTTCTTGCAGTATTAAATATAATGTTATAAAAATAATACTAAAGGCATTTTATTAACATGCTCAGAGAAATTAATTACATATTGTGACTGAATTTTCAACCAAAATCATGATGTGTATGCATAAAAAGACTATGAGTGATTCATTTTGCACATCAAATGAACCATCTTAATAATGGAGACAACAAACAATAGGTCCTGACATCTTTAAAAAAAAAGCACATAATAGAATACATGGTACAAGCCCCAAAGTGTTTATGCCCCTTTCACAAATAGCATGGTACAAGCCCCAAAGTGTTTATGCCCCTTTCACAAATAGCATGGTACAAGCCCTAAAGTGTTTATGCCCCTTTCACAAATAGCATGGTACAAGCCCTAAAGTGTTTATGCCCCTTTCACAAATAGCATGGTACAAGCCCTAAAGTGTTTATGCCCCTTTCACAAATAACATGGTACAAGCCCTAAAGTGTTTATGCCCCTTTCACAAATAGCATGGTACAAGCTCTAAAGTGTTTATGCCCCTTTCACAAATAACATGGTACAAGCCCCAAAGTGTTTATGCCCCTTTCACAAATAGCATGGTACAAGCCCTAAAGTGTTTATGCCCCTTTCACAAATAGCATGGTACAAGCCCTAAAGTGTTTATGCCCCTTTCACAAATAACATGGTACAAGCCCTAAAGTGTTTATGCCCCTTTCACAAATAGCATGGTACAAGCCCCAAAGTGTTTATGCCCCTTTCACAAATAGCATGGTACAAGCCCTAAAGTGTTTATGCCCCTTTCACAAATAACATGGTACAAGCCCTAAAGTGTTTATGCCCCTTTCACAAATAGCATGGTACAAGCCCCAAAGTGTTTATGCCCCTTTCACAAATAGCATGGTACAAGCCCTAAAGTGTTTATGCCCCTTTCACAAATAACATGGTACAAGCCCTAAAGTGTTTATGCCCCTTTCACAAATAACATGGTACAAGCCCTAAAGTGTTTATGCCCCTTTCACAAATAGCATGGTACAAGCCCCAAAGTGTTTATGCCCCTTTCACAAATAGCATGGTACAAGCCCCAAAGTGTTTATGCCCCTTTCACAAATAGCATGGTACAAGCCCTAAAGTGTTTATGCCCCTTTCACAAATAACATGGTACAAGCCCTAAAGTGTTTATGCCCCTTTCACAAATAGCATGGTACAAGCCCCAAAGTGTTTATGCCCCTTTCACAAATAGCATGGTACAAGCCCTAAAGTGTTTATGCCCCTTTCACAAATAACATGGTACAAGCCCTAAAGTGTTTATGCCCCTTTCACAAATAGCATGGTACAAGCCCTAAAGTGTTTATGCCCCTTTCACAAATAGCATGGTACAAGCCCTAAAGTGTTTATGCCCCTTTCACAAATAGCTCTTTTGTGGAGCTGTACTGACTTGTGCATGAATCATAATATCTTGCAATGAACCTGGCACATGCATCAAAACTTTATTCCAGTTGTTGGTTGTTGTTGTTGTTGTTTTTGTTTTTGTGGGGTTTAACGCCATTTTTCAGCACACGATAGACTATAGATGGTGGCCAGTATTAATGGTGGAGGAATAACCCGGGAAAACTCCAGAAAGAACCACCGACCCATGAGAAGCTACTGGCAAGCTTTCTCACATACCCACATTAGCTGAATCTGAGACTTGAACCGGCGCAGACAGAGGTGAAATGGCAGTGATCTGTAACAAAGAGCACTTTAGACCACTCTGCCACTCGGGGGCCCTCTAGTTGTTGTCAGTGCTAAGATTAAATTAACCAGACCAACCTGTTTTAAAAAATCAACAATTCAACAGAAAGATTTAACAATAATGTGTAAGACTGTTAAGGTTAAAAAAAAAACTGATACATGATTTATGGCGTTCCATCAATCATGGACACCCAGGCACATCCTTTAATATGTTCAAGCCGGTCCCTAATCAGAAAACAATTTCTGATAGGCAGAGGAACTGCTAAAACCAGTCCAATAAAACAACAGCACTGGGTCAGCTCTGATAAAGACTAATTCAATCAATACATGGAGTGAATTAAATACATTTTTCCATCTCTCTGATATTTGTAAATAAATTGTCTAAACATGCTGACAGGCCTTGCTGTGTTTAGCAATAGGTGCCAGTCCCTAATCTCAACTGTCAGGTTTCATCCAGGGTACCACTCAGTAGGTTGGTAGATTATTGCTTGTGCAATCATGTATCCAACCACTATCACTCTGTATCAACTATGTATAATGTGCACATTACTGTCACAAATCAGGGTCTATGTAGTTATACTTGAAATAATGTGTAGTACACAACAGAAAACTTTATTAAATGGGAGCTTTTATTCACCTATTTTACTTTTCCTAATAAGATTTTGCCACAAAAAGTAGAACAATCTAAAAATGAAGCATTTATTCATTTGTTTAGAGAAAATTGTAAGGACGTTTCTAAGCAATCATCTATTTTTTTTTAAATCAATGTCACACTACGAAATAGGATTTAAGAATACCCCCACCCTCTTAAATTTTTATTAAATATTTCACACTATGTAAAGTTGCCTTTCCAGAAAGGACACTTTTCTGCTGTCTTTAGAATCCTTAATCCATAGGTTTGACTGTATTAAACTCTGTTTCTTTTTTAATAATATCAATTTAGCACCAGGAAAAAAATCTTTCAGAAAGAACGTGGTTGATATAACAAATTCTGACCTCATATTTTAAGGATTTTAGTATTCTTTTATCTTGTATTTGATTTACATTCTATATAATTTTAACATCTTTACCTTTTATCTTTAATCTTGCAGTACTTCTGTTACTGTTTATAGTTCATTTAACTCAGTATTGCAAATGATATCCATGTCTGTAGTTCAGTGAACTTTCAAGTGAATCTCTTGAAATGTCGATAAAAGTTACCTAACACATTTTGTGCACTAATGATTTCAACACTATTTGCATTAACATACAGAGCAACACCATTTAATTGACACTTTCTGGAAAAGAGTGGTCTATGTACATGTATTCAGCCATGGTGGTTCTAAGAGTTATAGAAGAGCGTCTTATTGATAGGACTGCATAGCACTGAGAGATTATTGGAGCCATCACAGGCCACAGGCAAAAAGACATCACCTGCTCAATCACATCATAAATGGACATTAAGTTAAAATTTAAAATAATTAAAACTGGATGATGTGGATGATGTTTGCTTTTTTCCTGTGGCATACAATGGCTCCCATAACTGCTCAGTCCTTGTTTAAAAAGGCGACTTCCTAATGTCAAGACCAACATGGCAGATTACATGTACACAGACCACTCTTCCTCAGCATGTATGAATGTATGGCACTGCTCTGTATGTTGATAAAATGGTATTGATATAATTCATGCATGAAACAAATTCAGTAAATTTAGATACATTTCAAGATGTCTTTACAAAAATTCAGTGGGTATCGTTCACAATGCTGAGATTAACAACTATACAATGATTTATCTTCCTAAAGTTTTTTCTGCAATTTTTATATTAACATTTTTGAAGCTTTATATTTTAATCAGCACCATATAACCATAACTGTGCTAATATTGTTAAATGTATGTGTGTATATATATATATATATATATATATATATATATATATATATATATATATATATATATATATATATATATATGGTGTCATGTTTACCCCGACCCAGAGTAGCCCCAGTTGAAACATGTATAATCAAAGTAATTCTGACAGGCCATTGTTTGATGTCAAACACTGCCGAAGGCTAGCACTAATCCATTACGTAATATTGTTGTGGCTAGAAATGAAGAGCCGGACATAGGAGTTGCAAGGCCGCCCGATAGCCAATTATCACCTAGGTGTCGAAATGTTTCCAAGATCAAAAGAAGTTGCCTGAAGAAGTGGAAGTGTTTTAACTTCTTTCCCTGCAAACAGACAGACAGGTTGAACTGGCCGCTAAGACGATTGGACAGGGGCACAGCGCCACCCAATCAGAATCGAGATAGGGGAGAGACCTTGATTTGGGTAGAATGATATCTCTGCGTCTTGCGGCAAGAGTTAGTTCACTGAAAGAAATTACCCAGAGAAGAGGTTAGCGTAACTCCGAATAGCCATTCGTTATTGGCGGAAAAATCTTAGAACAGGAAATTCTAAGTAGAAAGCTTCAAATAAGGTCAGTAGGATATTTGTTCGGTCTTTGTGGAATGCGACTGCATTTCAATTGTAGGTTGTATGTAACCTTTATTATTACTAGAATCATAGTACGAAGAATGACTTTGTTTTGTTAATATGTTTGCATATTTTGAAGAAATGAGTTGATATTTGTAAAGAATTATATAGCTTGCTAGCCATCGTAAGAGTTAATATTGTACTTTGCTATGTGGGTATTTTATAGTAGACTAACACATATGTTCATATGATTATAGATTTTGCCATTGTTGAATATCTGTAATGTACAGACATGCGCCTGATTGTTGTCAGATTGTAGTACGATGAGATTAAATATATGTGTATATACTGACGTGTCGCAATGTATTGATGTCTGTATAACAATTCACTGATACCGTGTTATTACGCCATTGTTTACCCTGCAAGAAGTGTGTGGGAATTTCGATGTGTATGCATGCGTGACCGAAACAGTGATAGCTATCTGATGATTAATTGTCGATATAGTGTGAGGTGAGATTCGATAAAACATATGTTAACGCCTTGTGGTTTTTCACAGGAAGCTTTGAGGGACAGACCAGTTATAGTTTGGTCCCGTAGTCTCAGATAGAGAGACAGAGGAAAAGAGAAGAAAGGAGAGAACTCAGGACAAGTTGAAGTCTAGGAGCGAATTGGAGGAGGAGATAGTAGAGACGGAGGAAAGGAGAAGAAAGGAGAGAAGTCAGGAGAAGTTGAAGTCTGGGAGTGAAATTGGAGGAGGAGATAGTAGAGAGGGAAACGAAGACAAAGAAGGAGTTAGAGGAACGGAAGAAGGAAGGAATCAGCTTGAAAGAAATTGATGAGTAGATGCAAGGACAGGGGGAAAATGGAACTCACACTGTAAATCACGGGATGAATTAGGCTGTCACTTGGTCGAAGGAAAGATGAGTGATTGAAAGTTATCGTTTTAAATTATCACATTTATTAAATTGTTATTGATTGAATTCCATCTTAGTGTTCTCTATAATTTAACCGTCGGCATTGCTGACTGGGGGCTCAGAGCTGTAAAACTACCTCCTCACTAATTTAACTTTCTAACCTCATGAGCCAGGGTGGAACTTTCATCATAATTTAATTAAATTATATTGGAAGAACCCCACCCCAATACGTGCAAACCTCACATACATATGTATGTATGTATGTAGTTATGTATTTATATTTGTATGTATATATGTATATGAAACCATAAAATTCCAAACTTTTGACTGTCAAGATATTTGCTTACAAAATTACAAAATTGTCTATTATCCTCTCATTACAGTCACAGAAGCTGTGGCAGCTCAGTGGTAAGCATGCTGGTCTTGCCACTAGATGGATGCAGGTTCAAGTCCTACCACCAGATTAGCAGGAATTGGCTACCATGACACTTTACTCCAACTGCCTCTGCACTAAATAACCAACTTGTGTTGCTGTGTAACATGAAACTAAACCCAACAGTTGTAAATACAGAGTTCCAAACAAAAGTTTTAACCAAAAATAATTTTAATAGCAACAGGTGAATTTGAATAATTGCAACTATACGTGTTATTTAAAATGTTTAAAGTGTGAAAAGGAAAACCATAACATAATTTGCCAACAATTCATGTTTTTGATCCTTTGTTAACTTTCAACACAAAGTATAAATGTGATTATAAGCACTATCTCTTGTTTTCTAGTGGCATGATGGAAAATTGCTCAATTTAAAAAAAAAATGAAGGTTTGCTGTAGAAAAACAATTTGTACTTTTCAAATCCATCTAATTAGCCAACCTTGGCAAGCATGAATAATGTGGTAATTTGAAATTTGATATTTTATTCTTGCAGACACAGGATTATACAAGGTCTGATTATTGTCAAATATAAGTCAGGACATTAATGATGATGGCTGACTTCACTCTTTCTCCTTAGGGACAATCCTCTATCCTCCTAATGTACCAATTACTGAAATTTTGTAAAACTTAACAAGTAACATTCTGAAATATTAGATCCCCATTTATTTTAATGATAATATGCCCTGATCTCACTTTTCAAAGCTAATAGTTTTCAATGCAATTTCAAAGTTTAAAATAGTAAAGCATCCATGTACTTGTGATATCTGCTTTAAATTCAAAAGAAATTTAATCAAATGGTGTCTACTGTTTAATTATCATGTCACAATAAATATATATACACACAAAATATTGAACCTTACTCAGGCTTAATTATAAGAATTCCAATTCATGCTATCAACCTACCTCTAAGAGTTGTTACCAGCCTTACTCAGCCAGTTAAATTATCATCCTTACTCTACCAATTAAAATTATTATCAGCCTGGGTCTTCCAGTTTAGACTGTTATCCAACTGAATCTATCAGTTCAGATTGTTATCAGACTGAGTCTACCAGTTTAGATTGTTATGAGCCTGACTCTACCAGTTTAGAATATTTAGCCTGAATCTACCAGTTCAGATCATTATCAGTCTGATTCTACCAGTTCAGACTGTTATCCAACTGAACCTACCAGTTCAGATTGTTATCAGACTCTCTACCAGTTCAGATTGTTATCCAACTGAATCTACCCTTCAGACTGTTATCCAACTGAATCTACGAGTTTAGATTGTTATCAGCCTGACTCTACCAGTTTAGAATATCAGCCTGGATCTACCAGTTCAGACTGTTATCAGACTGAGTCTGCCAGTTCAGATTGTTATCAGACTAAATCTACCAGTTCAGATTGTTATCAGACTGAGTCTACCAATTCAGATTATCAGACTGTGTCTACCAATTCAGATTGTTATCAGACTGAATCTACCAGCTCAGATTGTTATCAGACTGAGTCTACCAGCTCAGATTGTTTATCAGACTGAGTCTACCAGTTTAGATTGTTATCAGCTTGACCACCAGTTAAGATTCTTATGAAAGATATACATGCTGAATTAATACACTTTGAAGTCATATGATCTATACCACCACACCAAAGAGTGAGTTATTATGACTTAATGCATATTTTCTTTGGTTCGTAAAGCTGAAGACAATTTTTCTTGAATATTTCATATGTAAAAATACTCTTTTTTATAACATAAAACCCAACAAAAAATATATTCCATCCCTCTTTATTGACTGAAAATTACGTATCACTTACAACCAAGAATACTTGCCCTTTTAATTCCATGATTGCCATCTGTAAGCCACAAGCAACTGAAAAAAGTTTTTCAACTCCAGGGTCCCTGACGTTTTAAATTTTTAATCAAATTTATGCTGGGTCAAGTCTTAAATAGCTTGAAAAATATATTCTTGCTCTGATATGCAGAAAAATGGACTAACTCTATTCATTAAATTGTTTGAGGTGAAAGAAAATCACCCAACCCCCATAAAACTAAATTGTTGATTTCTAATTAGAAAAGTCTAAATAATAACATAAAACAAGGTTGACATTTACATCACTTATTCTAAAGTTTTATTTTACCTTCCCTGTTCTAAACATATCACAAAAATATGAATCAAAACTTTTGGGAGTAAAGATTAAAAGAAAAACATACAAAATAATTATTCTTAGTTTAAAATTTCCATCTCATTCACTCAAAAAATTACTGGTACACACAGCCTTGTCACTGCTATGATGCTTTTAAAATTACATGCACATGCTGCAGTGGACAAAAGAAATCTATGACATGTAGATGTTACAGAAACATGAAGCAATATTTCAAACGCAATTAGTCTTTATTCCATCTAATTCCACCCTACCAACTGATCTACACCCTCCTTCTTACTGTACTATATACAAGGGTTCAACATTACCAACTGTACTCGCTTATAAAACAAGTCCAACTGCAAACTGCACAGACCCAGATCTGTTGTTGCATAATATGCTGGCAGATCTGGGTATATGCAGTTTATTAGGAATCATCAAAAGAACAAACAAGACAGACCCTGATCTGCAGGCACAACAATCTGATGCTAAGGCAGATAAAAATCTTTGTTGTTTGCAGTTTGACTTCACTTGTATATGAGTATATACAGTACCCTGTCCCTCTATGACTTGCCAATGACAGCAGCTGACTTGCAGAGCATGGATGTGTCAGACCTTGTCATATCTGGTTCCATAGTTACTTGTGTTTCCTGCACAAAATGTGTTTCATTTTCTTAATTGCAAGACTTTTTGCCATGATTTTGATTTGCCTGATAGGAACCAACACTGGTGTGGATACCAATCAAGACAAAAATGTCTCTATCTAACACTTCAGGAGTTGATTTGACAGATCGTGTAACCTAGAATGGAAAGCTTTCATGTTCAGACTGCTATACTTCAGAAGCAAAACTGACAAGATTAATTCTAGGAAAAGAAAAGCATAATGAACCATTTGTTCTGATTACAGCCTTCTGATTCTTGCTACTTAAAATTGCTCAAATGTACACAATATTTAAATGTAGTAATATCTGCATAAAAGAAATAGTGTGCGTGCGTGTGTGTGAACAAATGCGTTTTAATAACAGGAACAAAATGCATCAATTTTGTGTCATTTTCAACCAAATATTCTTACCTGACTCCTATCCTTAAACCTAAGAGATAATTTCCACAAGAAATAAGACATGAAAAGCTATAGAAAGTGGAGGAATAAAACTAAACACCTGATAGATAAGGCAAAAGAGAACTACTTTAAACAGGCTATTGATGAAAGTAAGAGTACCAAGACATTGTGGAAGCATCTAAAAGAGCTGAACCCACCCCAAAACAGTTGTCTTCCCCCTAGACTTAAACAAAATGATACAGCAACATCTGTACAAGACATTGTATAAGATTTTCTATGCTTTTACAAAAAATTAGATGATTTCAAGCAGGAAAAAAAAATCTTCAAAGTCTGGTGATTTGACTCTAAAGTACTGTATATACTCACTTTTAAGTCCAGTTCAACTGCAAATTGAACAGACCTAGACCTGCTTTCATATGATATATGATGGTAGATCTAGGTCTCTGCAGTTTCTCTGCAATAATCAGCAACAAGAAATAATGCAGACACAGACCTCGAAGTCTATTCTATGAATCAAGTAGATATAGTACTCTATGATCCCTCTGAGTACTCAAGGATCCCTCTAAGCATATATATTATTCTAGGATCCCTCTGAGTACAGTTATATAGTTCTCTAGGATCCCTCCGAGTATATATATTATTCTAGGATCCCTCTGAACACAGTTATATAGTTCTCTAGGATCCTTCTGAGTATATATATTATTCTAGGATCCCTCTGAGTACAGTTATATAGTTCTCTAGGATCCCTCCGAGTATATATATTATTCTAGGATCCCTCTGAGTACAGTTATATAGTTCTCTAGGATCCCTCTGAGATATATATTATTCTAGGATCCCTCTGAGTACAGTTATATAGTTCTCTAGGATCCCTCTGAGTATATATATTATTCTAGGATCCCTCTGAGTACACTTATATAGTTCTCTAGGATCCCTCTGAGTATATATATTATTCTAGGATCCCTCTGAGTACAGTTATATAGTTCTCTAGGATCCCTCAGAGTATATATATATTATTCTAGGATCCCTCTGAGTACACCTATATAGTTCTCTAGGATCCCTCTGAGTATATATATTATTCTAGGATCCCTCTGAGTACAGTTATATAGTTCTTTAGGATCCCTCAGAGTATATATATATTATTCTAGGATTCCTCTGAGTACAGTTATATAGTTCTCTAGGATCCCTCTGAGTATATATATTATTCTAGGATCCCTCTGAGTACAGTTATTTAGTTCTCAGGGATCCCTCTGAGTATATACAGTATTCTAGGATCCATCTGAGTATATATAGTACTCTAGAATCACTCAGACATTAGGCTTTACCAGCATATCATTTACAAATGTGTAATGCTGATTAAAATGGTATAAGCTTTAGACACATTACATGAATGACACCATGTGAAACATTTATAAGTCTCTACGAAATACTGTCATAAAAACATTTGCCTGGTTGTCACTGAGCATATCAAAAAGCTATAAAAGACCTTGAAATATACAATGCACACTGCAGACAATACAGAAAATGACATCTTCAGGACAATACAATGTGTACAGCAGCTGAAAGATTTGCAATTAGAACCAGCTCGGACATCATCATTATGCACCAGTTGGTCTGTCCTGGGTCTATGCTATTCACTTCAAACAAGAAGCTGAACGTACAGTATGTAGATCTGCAATTAAAACTTCAAGCTGGGTAAACTGTACATCAGCCATCACTCTGAAACTAGAAGCTGAACAAACTATAGATCTGCCATTACATTTAAACCAGTGCAAACTGTACACATGACACCCCATTAAAACCACAAGCCTGACAAACTGTTGATCTGTCATTACACTGAAACCAGGACAAACTGTACACCTGCTATCACACTAAAACCACAAGTTGAGCAAACTGTTGATCTGCTATTACCCATGCATTGAACTGCACATCTGCTATCACAATAAAACCATAATTGAAACAAACTAAAGTTCAGTGATAACAATGAAACTACAGTTTAAACAAACCAGTTCAGCCATCAAATGGAAATCAAATCTTGAACAAACTGTATAGTTCTGCCACAACACTAAACCATAACTTGAACAAACTCTAAATAAGTAACTGCAGTCTACTGGTGGGAGGTGAAGGGGTAAAATACAGTCCATGTACTGGATCTGGCATGTGACCTGTATTTTATTAATTAATTTACATCCTAGGATGTGGCTTTAAAAATCAGTTATCTGGCCCAGTTCCTAGAGAAAGTTGCCCGTGCACACATTATACCAATCACGCTGAAACTACAAACTGTGGCTATATTGGTGCTAACTAAAAGAAGTAAATTTCAAAAATCTAAAATGATGTTCAAGGCTAAGATTTTTCTTATATTCTATTTTCAAAAAGAGTTCCCTGTTGATAAACTTACATTCACCCTCATCATTAAACAACATGCCATCAGACTTTACTGTTCTCAAGTACCCATGTGAGTATATTCCCCTCAAAATGTACATGACAAAGATGGGGAACACTTGGCTCTCATATTTACATCTTTATTAATATGCCCTGGTATGGATCAAGGCCTGCTGTTTCCCAATGTGATGGCATCTCTAGGATCTGGTTATTGTTGGATCTGGGATCTTATCACAGCAATCTAGTATCTGGTCATAATGAGTATCTGGGATCTGACCAAAGCAAGAATCTAGGAACTGGTCATAATGAGTATCTGGGATCTGACCAAACCAAGAATCTAGGAACTAGTCATAATGAGTATCTGGGATCTGACCACAGCAAGAATCTAGGATCTGATTATAGTTTGAGTCGGCATGACATCACAAGCTTAGCGACCTATTTTCCACCATATTGCAGTGGTGAAAACAATTGCTTAGTAACAGTACAATAGCGTTAGTTATTTTTGATATTGCAAACTTTTAGTTTACCTTTATTTTGTTTATTATTTGTTTCTGTTCAGAAGTGCTGCATAGTCTTCAGTACAAGCAGAATATAAAACCATGAATGTGTATCTGTCGAATATTGTTCTAGATGTAATATATTTTAGGTTGATATGGGTGGTTGTGGTGTGTACGTGTCACGTACATGTGTACACGACAATATACGCCAATTAGTGTCAAGGCAGTTTGAAGGCTGTTTTTGTTATACAGTTTGTATATTGTACACGTTTCACTTATAAAATTATGAACATAAGTCCGAGGCTCATAGGATCAGTTGGCCATTCTTGCAATGTCTTACGTTTAACTCTGGACAGTGATGCTAATGCACGATTTTTTTAGAAACTTAAAGTTGTGGAAATTAATGATTGTCCTTATAAATTTCCAGCAAATATTTGGGTAAATAACCCAATAAAATGGCCTGAAGTGGCATGGCCTAATGTTTGCAACTTATAATCTTATAGATACACCTGTTAAGTTTATTTTTTAACAAAATATTTAACTAAAAATTGTATATCCTTTTCTCAAACCTATTTTTCTTTAATTAAACTATATCAAAATCTGAAATTTTCAGTCAGTATTACCTGTGATCCTAATTTGTTTTTAAAGTTCTCATTAATTTATATTTTTCCATTATTATTATTCTCTAATTGTCCTATTAAACCTTGATTAATAAGCACTAAAAGTTGTGTATTTTTCAACCTAAGTACACTTTTTCACACTGCATTTATAATAATTGCAGATCTTAGGCATATCTTAAAATGTTGTATAAATGTCACCCACACCTTCCTAAAGTCACTAGAACAATGGCAGTTGTTTTCACCTCAGCAGTCATAACTATTCATCATAGTAAGGTGCAATATACAAGAGAAAATGTTTTATAGAATTTCTGAAGTGTATAAAAAATGAATCATTGACATGGCTGGCATAGAGACAAGGAAATCCCAGTCGAGGGGTTACATTATTTGTCATTTGTGAGAATATGCAGACACTAGTGTTAATGTCTTGGTTCCAAACACTACATTGATCACTTTTCTTGCCCTTTTCTTTTTAAAGAGGATAGAGAAAGCAACCATTTAATTCCATTCCATCACACCATTCATTTGCTTTACCTCCAAAGCACTCAAGGCATGTCCAGCATGTCATACAATAGTATGATGTAATCAAACCATCATCTGATAACCTAAGAAAACCAGACCAAAACAAGAATTGTAATGGCTGCAAATTCATAAGATTTCTCCATTGCATGAGTGAGAATAGGGTGGTAGTGTTGTTTTTGATACACTTATTGATTATTTAAACCAAAAGTATTACTTACAGAGCTAAAATGGATTACTATATTTGAAAGGATTGATTGTCACACAGCAGTTCCTGTTCACATATGTCTACATGGAGCAGCACATGAGTACCGGTACTTGCAGGATTTAGGAAGCCATGATAGCACATGAGTACCGGTACTTACAGGATTTAGGAAGCCATGATAGCACATGAGTACCGGTACTTACAGGATTTAGGAAGCCATGATAGCTCAGTTGGTAGAGTGTCAAGACTTGTAATTCAAGCATCATGGGTTCAATAATCACCCAGGCCATTCTGGTCTTGCTGTCTATGTGTGTCCTTGGGAAGGTATTTAACTGTCATTTCCTTAGCATGCGATAGCCAATAATGAGTTGCAAACTTGCATAAAACCAAAGCCAAAACAGGAAACTAACACAAATTATTCAGGCCATTTTAAGCAGTTTACTAGTTTAGGCTACAATGACAAGGAAACCTTCACCCACGAAAATTAAGGTCAGTGGTAGCAGCAGTTGGGTTCAACACAGGCATGGCCAACTACTACCAGGGTATAGGCAACTTCCTCCAGGGCATGGGCAATAAAAAAAAATTTTTAAAGCCACACCCTATGATGTGTAATAGTATATCCAGTAATCAAGAAAACTTTCCAGTATAAAATATTACAGTATTTACAAAAAGATATCTTGAACATGTACCTGTTATTAATTGATTATAATAGAAGTTGGTATTTATAATACATCTGTTGTGTTCATCTAAAAAGTTATTGCTTTTATGACAGTTATTCTTTCTTAAGTGGACCTCAAGGGATAACAGTCTTTAAATAAATGTGTCTGCACCATCTATACATAAATTATTATCATTATCATTATTATTATCATTACTATTATCACTTAATCCAATCTCAAAATCATTCAATCATATAAGGAAATTACTTTCTAAACAAAAGTTCCCCAAAATGTTCTGAATAATGTCTCATTAAAAATATGATTCCATGAGTTTTAAAAAGCTAATTACTTTCAACTCAAGGAAACATTTCTTTTTGTGACAGATGCATAAATATTTCAAGACTTCAAAACATCAAAATTGTGACCAAACTTTCATGCATAAGAAACGCAGACTGCAATTACTCATTTAATTACATCATTATTTCCTACTTAGATTCAGTTAATGGGTGGTAGCATCTGCAAATTTCTCCACACAAACAATAATAAAAACTGCCAAAAGTGCAAACGTCTAACACAGCTTATACAAAAGTGGTCGTTTAATATTCTGTGCTTCCTAATATACATATAATAAAATCTGACAGAAGTATAAGAAATGTAGTCTTGATAAGATGAAAAATGCATATATTTGCATAAATAATCCAAAAGAGAATGAAATGACCAACCAATGATATCAGAAAATGAACAAGTTATCACATAAAGAAAGCTGCATGTACCATAAATCATCCAGATGTAGCAAGTATAGAATTTTGGGGAAATTCTTCGGGGAAACCATGTTTGTATACAATCTACATTCAGGTCTAAAGATCAGTTAGTTGTGAAATTGTTATGTAGTTAAGATACTGACTTGACTGCATTTATTTTGTTAAAAATGACACTAAAACATCATGATTTACAGTACTGAGAAGGTTCTCAAGTAGTGTCAAGGAGAATTATAACACTTTTATGAGTTTGGTAAATAAATGGGAGACATACAACAAGACTCATTCAAATAAAAAAGTTTTAAGTGTGTGTAAAAAACATCCTGTTCTATTTGATCTCAGATACTTTATTCAGCTTTCAACAAAATGAAAGAAATAAATATTGACACTTTTACAGCAAATTAAATATAGGCAGTCCTGAGAAGTTAGTGGGTGGAAGTAAGTGTGTACAAAGTTCGACTACTAGACATTGTGTACAAGTTAGACTACTAGACAGTGTGTACAAGTTAGACTACTGGATAGTGTGTACAAGCTAGACTACTAGACTGTGTGTACAAGTTAGACTACTAGACAGTGTGTACAAGTTAGACTACTAGACAGTGTGTACAAATTAGACTACAAGACAGTGTATACAAGTTAGACTACTGAACAGTGTGTACAAATCAGACTACTAGACAGTGTGTACAAATTAAGACTACTAGACAGTGTATACAAGATAGACTACTGGACAGTGTATACAAGTTAGACTACTAGACAGTGTGTACAAGTTAGACTACTAGACTGTGTGTACAAGTTAATTTAGAGCACTATAGTAGAGCTCTTCTGTTTAACCGACTTGGTTGAGCATTGAGATAACTTTCAGTATCCATGTCCAAAGAAAAAAGACTGCATGTGGAAAATTCTAGAACTTAAAATTCACACTGGACACATCAACACCCCTTCATCTGAAGAAAATATGAGAATTTTCTGAATATACGTGTAGCATTGAAGACATTAAGGTAGGAATTAAAATAAAATGCACAGTACAGTTGATTTTTCTGCAATACATTTGGGAAATCAGCATGAATCCTACAACTGTTCATCTTGGAGCTGAGACCCTGTATATAGCGCTGATTAAAAGTTAAGTTATAAAACTGTAAGGAACAAACTAAACTTTAGGAAGACAAATCATTCAAAATAAATGTCGCAAGAATCCCTCAAAGCTGAAAAGAATTCACAGAAATAAGACAATTTCTTCTTTATCACTACTGAGTACTGAAACCATCTCTAATATTCTTCAGTGACTACAAGATTTTCAAATTGTCTGCTATGGTGGCCATAATGGATGTCTGTTTGGCACCATTAGACATCATACAAAATCTTTTGGTGAAACACAATGTCAATATGAACAACTATCTAGGAGAAATAATAATTAGATTTTCAAGATTTATCCCCATGTGGCAACCACATTAGAAGTGGATCGGCACCATTTTCATTTAATTGTTTTCAATTACAACCAAAAACACAATAAAAAATCTTTCAGTGAAAGCACATGCTGATATGACAATTAATTCAGGAAAAATAGTGATAACAAGATTTTCAAGATGGACACTCCCAGGCTTATTAAATGTCTGAATGGCACCTTTTCATTCAGAATCAACCTGTTATGTAAAAAAAAAAACACATGCTGATACAACCATCCATTCATATGGAACAGTAATAACAATATTTTCAAGATGGCTGCTGTGGTAGAAACAATGGACCTCGAAAGAAATCTTCTGGTAAAAACTCCACATCAATATCACTTTTCATTTAGGAGAAATACTGTTAACATGATTTTCAAACTTGCAACTGTGGCAGCAATATTAGACATCAGATCAGCACCTTTCTCATTTGGGACCAACTTGATGTTTTTCTAGTGAAAACGGGATGTTGATATGACCATCCATTCACGAGAAGTAGCAAGATTTTCAAGATGGCATCTGTGATGGCCAAAATGACTACAAGACTGGCACCATTTTCATTTAGGACCAACTTGACATTATAAGAAGTCTCTGAGCGAAATCCCATGCTGATATGACTATCCATTTATGAACAGTAGCAATAACAAGAATTTCAAGATGGTCATTCTGGTGTCCATACTGGACATCAGATCAGCATCATTTTGAATTAGAGGACATCATAAGAAGTCGTTTAGTGAAAATCCTATGCTGATATTACCATACATGTGGGAGGAACAGAGATAAGAATATTTTCAAGATGGCCATCATGGCAGCCATAATTTTCATTCAAGACTACCTAGACTTCACTTCACAAAATCTTTTAGTGACAACCAGGGGGGGCCTTACTGATATTACTATCCATGTAGGAGGAGTAGCGGTAACAAGATTATGGATATGCAAAGAAGCACCATTTTCATCTAGGACCAACTAAAATAAGAATGAATCTATGTGAAAAGTTATATTTCAATCTTTGAAGTAGTTAGGAAGAGTAAAGATAACAAATGTGTTCTAACAGATGGATGAATGATCAAAAATGGATGATGGACAATAGACCATCCCAAATGCTCTTCTAATCTATTACCAATAGAACCTTAAAAAAAATTGGAGCATAGGTGAAAATCTATACACTCACCAAGACTGTATTGTACTGTAAGTGGGCACTGACATGGTATGTGCTCTGCAGACCAGGCTCTATGTTGTTTGTTCTACTGATTACTCCTAACAAACTGCACAGACCTCGATCTGCTGGTACAACATGCACCAGCTCATCTGGGTCTATGCAGTTTGCAGTAGAATTCAACTTATAAATAAGTATATATGGCATTCTTTATCTGACAGCACAAACTTCATTACTTGGCTGACAGAACCCATGTACATGTATTATTATTGCAATCTTCTTGTAATATAATTTACATATTGATTCAAAGCCACTAACTATGAATTGTCACACTTTCTTTTAATCAAAACATGATGGTAAGGCTGAGCATTATGATAGATACTGCACTTTGCGACAGAATAATGAAACTTTACCTAGAGAAAGACTGGTTATCAACTCAAATATTTCAGCTGAATGTAAAGCTATTCTTCAATTTATCAGTGGCATGTCAAATTTTAATTCCATCTCAAATAATATTGAAGGCCACTGGGAAAGAAGGGAAAAATCCATCTCCAGCAGAGATCAGAGATTAATTTTCTTCTCAACTAACAAAGAATACAATGTTTGGGCATTTATATCCAAATACTGAATTGTCTACAGAACTTTTTTACTTTTGAGTTTGTTTACACCATCCGCAGTGTTTATTTTTGGCAGAGCCACAGCACCCTTGAGGATTATTTTCCATCTGAGGTGCATGAAAACTGCCTCTATGGCACCAACAGGGTGCCAAGAAAAGACCACAGAACATACAGGTTTTAAAAAAAGTCATTAGAGTTTATTTTAGGTTAAGTGAATCGAGTGCACCACAAGCCAGCTTACTGAATAGAGTATGCACACTGCCAAAGAAGCACAAAACAATCAATTTCATTGGCTGAGAGAAATAACTTATTGACTTTGAATACCAGTAGCTTGAACACCAATTAAGAGTACATGGTCGATGATCATAGACTGAAAATGTAAAAAAAAGTTGATGAAATCTTCAGCATAAACATTTTGACTATATTTTTGTGATCAATTAACATAATTGTTTTGGGGCCCCAGGTGGCTGAATGATCTAAGGCACTGCCCTAGACAGATCACTCACATCTTATCAGTCTAGTTTACTTGACCAATGTGTGTATGTGAGAAAGCTTGCCAGTAGATTCCAATGGGTTGATGGTTCTTCCTGGGATCTTCATCCACCAAATATTCTGTCTTACACTGGCTGCAACGTATGGTCTATCATGTGCTGTGTGTGATGTTATTTTGATTTTTAATGTAGCTTTAACAAGTTTTCAGTCATATCATTACAATGACTGCAATGTGGCAGTTTATAGTGATGTCTAGCATTGGGGTATCACCGCATACATGTAGCATCATGTCCCACCCAGTCAGATTATCATGACACCAGTCCAACCAGTCCTAACACTAACCTCTTAATGCAGAACACGAAGCAAGTCAGCTGTTAGTACCATTTTTATAAGTCTTTGATATGACTCAGCTGGGTATCAAACCCACGACCTCCCACGTCCGAGGCAGATGCTATAACCACTAGGCAACTGGAGCGGTCTATCATGTGCTAAAAATGGTATTAAACACTCATAATGAAGTCATAAAAACACACCACAAAATCATGACAACTTAATACAACTCCATGTTTATATGACCATCCATGTAGAAGCAGTGATAAGATTTTCAAGATGGCTGTCATGGTGGCCATACTGGATGTCAGATCTGTATAATTTTTTACAAAGAAAAAACTAAACATCATAAAAAGTCTTTTAGTGAAAACTTCATGTTGATAAGACCATCCATGTAAAAGGAGTAGGAATAACAAGATTTTCAAAATGGCTACGATGGCAAACGTATTGGAAATCAGATCAGCACCATTTTTGTTTAGTTCCAACTAGACACCATAAAAAGTCTGTTTAGAAAAACCCCATGTTGATATGACCATCATGCAGGAGTAGAAATAAGATTTTAAAGATGGCTGCCATGATGTCCATATTGAATGTCCAATCAGTACCATTTTCATTTAGGACCAACTAGGCCATGGGTTGATTGTGTGTGTGTAAAATTCATGTCAATCCTCCTTGTAATTTAGGAGAAGTAGCAATAACAAATTTGTATGAATGGACAAATGCATGACCGACAACAAACCATGCCATAGGATTTTCTGTTCTAGGACCAGTGGACCAAAAAAATGGAACAGTGCATGATTACTGTTAAGTGATAGTGTATATGACAAGAGATGTCCATTATGGAGCAAATAATATCTAGCTTGTCTGAATTATCTATGCTGTTAGTCAAATGTAGAAAATAACTAATTTACTCTGACCTAAAGTGTTTATTCTATTTTCTCAAGCCAATATAACCATGGAACACTCTATCAAATACAAATTAATTACTTTCTTTATCTCTGTGATTTCATCAGATAGCTCTGAAGTCTGAAATGCTGGCAAAACGTATGGCCAGGCAATGTAATTATAATGTTCTGTGTATAAGAAAGATTAGACCAGGTGCCGTCTTATTACATTTTGTCAAGATTAATGAAGAAAAAAATTACAAATGATTATAAATAGAGATCAGTAATAAGTAAGTTTAGATAAAATGTCTAGTTTCCTAAATAAGACACCATTGAGGAAAAGTAATAAATGCTACGCTGCACATTTATTAACTTAGAAAATGAATTTCATCTTAGATGAATACAAGATCTAAATATGATATCCACAACAACCAAGAAAGATTAAGCCATCCATTTCAACTAGATCTGTGCTCAAACACAAAAAAAAAACGTAGGACACAAAAAAAAAACATAGGAGGCATCCCATCTAGATCTGCACTAAATAAATAAGCTCCCATTCCAAAAAAATTTCCTATGATATTTTCATTCTCTTCAATCGGACACTGATCATCTCTCAGTAACTTTTCCTTTAAAATTTCAGAAATGATAAATTGGAAATGATGTTGTTTACCTGAGAAAACACAATTTCCTCAGTATTAAACAAATCTAAACATTAAAAAGCAAACAATGTGAACATTCATGGAAATATCAAAAAGCTAAATACTTTTCTTACATGTAAACCACAAGGATTTTATTTCAGGATTTACAGAAGTTCCATCTTCATTAAAACGTATAAGTGAGTAGACTGTTATGACTCATTGGTCTTGAACTAAGTAACAGAAAAGCAAAGCAGCAAGTTTTGTAAAATCCAACAAATAATTTATTTCCCGAGAATACAAAGTGAAAATTTAAAAGGAATTTATATTCTTGTGAATTAAATACAAAATAATCCTGAAGTTCATATCAGAAGTCCAAAAGTTAATAGCATTCCAAAATGAATTCCAATATAGAATGTGCTGATGTAACAACAGTCTTTGATGAGCTGAAGTGCCAGTCATTGATATAATCCAGAACATGGGTATCAAACTCATTTGCTATGGCAGGCCTGATTTCATATAAATATACTTCACTCAGGCCATATGTATCATGAATAAGATAAGCATACAAAATTTGACACTAACAAGAGAACTGGTCTGTGGCCCAACTAATTTGTATGGAGGGGCTATATCCAGCCTAATCTGGCCATATGTTCAACAACCTTATCCAGAATGTCCTTGAATGGATTCATGCTTATCCCAAAATAGTGATTAGTCTGAGATGTCAATGGACACTTTTTAATTCCAATTAATACTTTTTAAATAAATGATTCCTCTCAAATTATATCTGAATACAAAAAACACCACTAATTTAAGAACTCAACTTAAGGATGAATAAAGAATTTTGTTTAGTTCAAATTTATATACTGTCACCTTATGACATAATAAAATTATGCCCTGGACTTCTGTAATTTCCACTGGAAATTTCTGCCAAATTTATAAACAATACCAGGTCTGTTTTTACTTAAATTTTAGAAAACAACCTGACAAATACCAGGTATACCATGCCATACCATACCATGATTTTTGCAAGGGAGAATCCAATGTCATGAACTCCTATCAAAGTAAGCATCTAGTTTACAAATGATCATTATCTGTTTTTGCTTTTCCACTTGACACTGTCATTGAGAAACAACCATTCCTACAGAAAATGTCAAACAATTTTAAAAAGTGTTGAAAAAGGTGGAATAGATTTATGCATTAACTCTGGCCACATATAATTCAGTCACATTAGTTCCTCCAATAAGATACACCAAAATTAATGATCTAGTTTATTCTTTCTATCTTCAAAGAATACCCCAGAGAGCTCATCTTCTTACCATCAGGTGGAAATGTTTTGTGTTTCTTTTATTATTACAAGGTAATTCTTTACCCCATTAGGGATGACAGGAAACACTGGTTTAGGGTAATTAGTGATAAACTAGGCATGAACAGAAATACCAGGTTTACCATGTGCTCTATGATCATTAACTTGTAACCTTAGATATAACCTATTATTGCCAAGTCTTTACAATCCATTGAACCCATCACTTGTCTATCAGCAGTACACAATGGAAATGCATTAAAACAACATGTGCTGCTGTTGTTATTCTAGCAATTCTGCATATTAGCATACACAAAGCCCTATTACTATCCTATGCACTTCTTACTATATACAGCACTCACTCACTATATAAAGCCCTTTTCTGTAACACATTCTGTTAAAAAGCAGGTATAGTTATTGACTGCTTTTCTTTATGTAACAATGAAAATGTATATAAAAAGTACTTCATTATCACTCAATTGTAATGGATCTGCCCACGAATCTTACCTCCAGATGCTTGATTGGATACACGATCTGGAACTCCTAATTTCTCTAGGTGCATTTAGAACTTCCCATTTAAAAAGCCTCTACATGTATGCTGAGGCAAATGAACCATCACTGTATCTCTTATAGATGCATTGCTACCAAACAATCTCCTAATCCATCTTAATCCAACATATGATGTAGTCTTATGAACCAGATGCCAAACTTTGTATGATTTGAAATCAAATTTTAACCCACTTTTTGGCATTTAAATTTGTTCTCACTTAGAAACTGCAAACATCAGTGTTGAAAATACTGCACAATTCTGGTTTCCAAAAACAAGACCTTGGTTACCATCACCCAAATCAATTATATCTGACCTGCACCAGTTCAAAAAGTCATCAGCAAATCCTTTCCTTTTCCAGATTAAATTTAATGAAACCCAAACCTCCTATAGTGATGGTAGGGTCCATGCATACAGATGGTTCAAAAGATGATACAAAGTTGGAGCTGCCATTGCAACACCCCATGGCATAATCTTGACACAGCAACCAGCTAAAACCTGAAATACTAAAAGCTTTGAATTACATTGAAACCTGTCAAAAGTCCTATTTCATGATCTTTTCAGATTCTCCTTCCACACACAATTTCCAGTTACTGCAGAAACACCTGTGAAAAAAACTGTTCTGAACAACAACTTCCATCTTCTTCATGAAGTTCCCATCTTAGCACACTTCATTCTTTGATGTCACTGAGCTGATTGCCCCATATAACTTTTGGACCTACTTGGTATTTCACTCAAGAAATTAAAATTTAGTGAAATTAGATTGTTACTAGACTGTGTATTTTCATTTTTACATGATAACAATTTAAAATTGAAAAATACCACAGATCAATTTGCCTGCTTCTGTATTATCTTTGGAGACAGTCCAAATCTAGCCCTGGACCCTGAAGTTTCGAAGTTCTGAGGACCTCTGTATATTTGGTGTACCCTCACCAGATAAAAAACATTTCACTTTGTATTTGGTAGACTGCATTCTTTTCTCACTTGCATCAATTGCTTCCAATAAGGTAATGATTATCCCTATCAAATTATGTTTCTTACTCTCATTCTGGAAAAGGCTAACAATTACTGAATTTTTCAACAGACTTTGTCCATCTTCCCCACCCCCCGACACTTTTAGCATCTGCCTGATATTATCTGAATCCTTGATTTTATGCAAGAAACAATGATATAAATACCATGTAAATTGCAACAATAGATGTTGCAATGGTTTACCATACTTGTTTACATATTTAACATGCGATTTTTAGTTTATTTTATCAATTACGTAAGTGGCACCAGACAATAATATTAGACAGGACATTTAAACTGTTTATTTACACAAATATACACACAGAGACATCAATATTTTGAGTGAAAGAAAAATGCCTGCATACCAGAAGAAAAAATTGGATACTTAACTGTTTTAACTGAGTGAAATATGCAAATACATTGCTTATCTGGGGCACTGTAAAATTTTTGCAGAAATACGAACCTCACATTACTATGCCATTATTTTTATAGTTTTGAATCAATTATTACAAATTACATATACACTTGGTTTTCATATCTTTGTCATATACATATATTACAAGTGACCAGCAAGAACATCCAGTAACTACTGCAGATGTCACATCCAATAGCTGCTAACTCAAAGCTATCTATAGCCTTTGACAAACTGGAAATCCTGTACCCTTCTTTTTCAGAAAATGGCAGTCAAGACAGGAAAAAAAGTAAATCCTGGTTAAAAAACTGGATCTGCACATGCACATAAAATTATTATATTCAGAGCAAATCAATACAATTTAAATAAAGTAACTTTTCTTGCCAATAAAAAATTACTAATGCATCTTCTGGTTTGATTTAAAAATCCTTGCCCTAACATTCTCAATTTCTGAGTCTAAAAATGCTTTATTTCTGTTTATTTGATTACTTTTTTTGACACCTATGAAATTTTTGCTTACAACCAGTAGAGGAAAATGTGATCAACATGATTCAAAGTTTCAGAAACTTCAGGGTTCAGGGCCAGATATGGACAGTCTGCAGGACACGCAACTTTTGAGAACTCTCAGTTCCAAGACCTGCATTTGAAGGTTCATGACGCCCTGAAAGTACTTACTGAAAGCTTGAGTGGCTGCATTTTATTGCTAGGCTCATACTGTATCAAAATGGGAAATGAAATTCATAAATCTTGCTCTACATCACAGTTGAAATACAAAAGAATAAATTCCCCTGCTATTTGACAATTAATTTGGTGAGTCAGAGAACATAAACCATTATGCAAACAAAGCAACAAACTCACACAAAGAACAAATTATGACTCTCTTTCTTCTCTTCTTCTGTCTTGATTATCCCAATGGAGATTCATCTGACAATTAAGTGCCAGATTAAATTAATTATGCTGAATGAAGCAGCTTTGTGAGATATCATTCCAAATTGATCTTTGGCAAACACAGATATTATCCAATTAAAAGAATCAACAATTCGGTATTAGATTATAGGCAAATATAATCTTAAGGCACTCTTATTTCTTCTTGTACAAAGATAAGAAATACTCAAGTACTGATTCCTGAAGGCTTTCCTCAAGGCTGTGAATTAATTTAAATGGGCTAAATAAACTATTTTTTTCTTTGTGCAAATATTGGACAACCACTGGAACAGTTTATCAACCGTTCTATCCTGGCATCAAATTGTCTTCAAATCAATTAAAACAAAACTGTCCACAAATTTCTAATCAATCTTAAAAGATTTTGCAAATATTAAACTGAAGTAAAAAATGCAACAAAAGAAAACAAATATTTGCAAATAATGGCCTCAGACAAATTTACAACTTATGTAGTGCAGGTCATGTTCACGCTTTCCAATAATATGAGTATTAATCTTATTCTTGCTGACTTTGGGACTTAAACTCTTTCATCTGAATAAGCAGGCTTCTTGGGACAGACAAAATAATACAAATGATTGTACTGATGGAAAGACAAGACCAAATAAAAGTACCCCCTTCCTGCCCTTTCCATGTATTACAAGCAGTGAGGCATAAAACAGGGCTTCCTAAATCAGCCAAGAGCCAGGTGATTTACCGGACTACTATCACTTTACACCCAGCTGCTTAAAAAAATGTATCCCCACTGAGGGAGGTCCCCAAACCCTACATCTACTTTGGCAGTTCACCCTCCAACTTTAAGAGAATGCCCTGCATACAATGATTTGCAAGTAAAATATTACACAACACTATCCTAAGAGACAATTAAATTAAAACATATAAGGGCCAATGCTTTCTATTTGCAAATTGCATCACACACTTGAGAACATGTAAAATAAATTTCCATGCTTTCAGTGCAAACAAATACTCTAAAATGTGTCCTGTCTTTTAATTATGCCTAGCACTGGGGAAATGTTCAACAGCTTGCTATTTAGCATTAAAATTTTCCTCAATAAAACAAAACTCACTGACACTTGCTGAAGTGTAATAACACCTCATAAATGATGGGGCCACTGTAACAATATAGAATAAGGACAGTGTTTTGCTTACAATGTATCCACCAAGGCAAAAACATTACCTACTTCTAGTTTTCATATTGAGTTCAATATATACACAAAACACATATGTTTTGTTCTGAGTCGACAGAAAGAACAAGTTTGATATGGCATAGGGTTTACGTTGAGACAAGCCAAGTCATATGCATATGCCATATCAAATGAGTTCTTTCACCTGACTCCATGCAAAACACAAATGCGGTCTCATATTTATTACATAACTGCTTCTTACACTTTCTGAATATTTTTAGCTTCACAATACGATTGAAATAACTGGGATTTATGAAAGTTGGATTCACTGTGTCTAAAAATATATATGCCAAAGGCACCAAAGTAGTTCAAGTGCAATATAGAAATATGAATTGAACAGCTGTAGCGAATCCCATATGAAACATGTACCTTTAAATGGGTATGTAATAAAAATTGAGGCAAACAAGTCATGTTACAATCTTCATGTGAATGCCCATCAACTTCCCATTGGATATAAAGATAAAGTACCATCTAAATTCACTTATAAGTCAAGTCCAACTGCAAACAGCATAGACCCAGATCTGCCACTGCATAATGCATTGGCAGATTTCGGTCAGTGCAGTTTGTAGGGAGTAATTAGTAGTACAAAGAACATAGACCCTCAGGCCCATCATGCTAGAGCAGATCAGGATCTTTGTTGTTTGCAGTTTGACTATTTATGAGTACATATAGAGTACTCAGATAATATACAAATGATAGGAAAACACAACTTTTTCTATCTTCAATCATTAGAGGAGGAGTATGAACTTCAAAGGCTTTCTTTTAATATAGGGTAATTCCTGCTTTCCACATTGTTCATAATATCTCTCTTTTACCTCTAGGATTTTCTACATAATAGAAATCATATGAACCCAAAAATAGAAAATTATCATCAGACTTCTTTTCTTCTTCAGGGGACCTTGTTAAACTTTAACTTGCCATGAGAACAAAAATCATCTTTCTCTGTCAAAATTACAGCTATTCCCCCATAAATCATTGATAAAAAGCCTGCTCATGCATGTACTGTATTATAACTACGAAGAAAAATGCAACTGTAAATCTGCTACACTCACACAAAGGGCATGCCAAGCTGATTTATTCAAATCTTTTCAAATCTTCTCTAAGTCATTAAAAGTCACATAAAAATCCAATATGCCATTCAAAAGTGGTCTTTATAAAAATTTGTTATTTCAACCAAGGTATAAAGTTGTTACATATCATGAACCATCCCCTGCATTTTTCTATTGAATTTGTGATGTTTTTCAATCAGAAAGTTGAAAACAAGGTGATAAGAGTTGAACTGGGGAAGTGTTAATCACTGCAGGGGGCTGACAGTGTTGAAACTGTCTGATGATTGCTGCTACAGAGTCAATTATCTTCCTAATTAGAATCCTATACAACCCTATGTTAGTGCTGCATTTTGAGAAACAACACTCTCTTTTCCACCTCCAATTTAACCCCATGGCCCGAATCTTGGGAATAAACCAAAGAGTGCGAGGGATAAGAGAAGTACATCCAGTTATGTACCAAATATAATTGGGTAAGAACTATTGAAAGATACAAATGGACCCCATGGCCTTAACCAAGGACACTGTCCAAGAGCCTGAGTAGTACAAAGTCACAGGTGATCATATCATGTTGTTTTATTCCAAAATAAAATTCAATTGGAATATTAGGCAAAGCTTCAATGAAATACAAAGATGAAGATAATTATTCAAAAATGTATTCTTGACCTATGGGCCCCATTCAGGGATATACCCACAAGGCAAGAGTGGTAAAGAGGGGTAGGGAAGTGTGTAATTACATTACAGTCATAACAAGAGCTAGATGGGTAAACTAATTAATTAAATATTAGGAAAAAAAACTGCAATGAAACTTATTTTGCTATGAAAATTTAATTTTAAAAAAATTACCTTTACACGACCCAGGGATATAACTATGGGGCTGGAGAAGTACTGAGGGAAGGAAAGTATGCGAAGATGTAATGTTCTAAATATAATGTACTAATATGTATGTACTATTATTGTTCAATGGCACCAGGACAATAATGGCTACAGTCCTGAACTGAGTGAGGGGTTACACATATACAATTTGTGAAAAATAAATATGAACCAAAATTTTTAACCAAAGTGCATCTCCAATATATTTCTTTAGCCCATGGTCCAGCCTATAGAACACATGACTTGGTGATGTGTGGGATGATGTGTAATGCTAGATAAGAAAAACTGAACCAAGGGTTACTGGCAAAGAAAAGCGGATAAAAAACTTGTAACCAAGGCTTTCTGTATGCACCCCTCCCCCCCAACACACACACACACACACAGGTTGCATGCACAGAAGATCTGGAAAAACTTTAATGAAGGTTTACCAGACACCCAAATATACATATACACACCCAACAATAAAAAGCCCAAATTCCAGATGCCTCCATCTTAGAAGCATAAAAAAGATACCAAAAAAAAAGAGTGATGTTATTGCCCATGTTCATAAATAGTGGACTGGTGCACGCCACTGATACAGTTATATCTCTGACTCTGCTCTAGTTTTTCATGACTCAAAGATGGCAAAGATGTTGCAGTCTTTGGTTTTAAATATATGCGTAATTCGTGTTATCTTGTATGGTTTTGGGGGTCAGAGGGATTTCAATGATTTGGTTGGTTTTAATGGCACTTTGAACAGATTAAGTCTTATATGATGCCATGGCAACTAAATGTCTTTCGAAAG
The DNA here is from genome assembly GCA_028554795.2 of Sinohyriopsis cumingii. NCBI lineage: Eukaryota > Metazoa > Mollusca > Bivalvia > Unionida > Unionidae > Sinohyriopsis > Sinohyriopsis cumingii. The sequence goes on from CM068828.1 coordinate 123,475,463, forward strand.
ACATACTGAGGAAACTAACCTGGGCTGGCCTAGGTGGATAATGAACCCATAATCGTTGGATTATGAATCTAATGCTCTAACACAGGGGTTGGCAAACTATGGCATGCATGCCACAAGGTGGCACATCAAGAGCTTTTGTGTGGCACACGAAGGGCAGCCAAAAATCTCAATTTTAACAGTGCTACTCTTTTACTGGTGGCAGGCGCTCATTCACTTTGTAATTAATCTGAAAAAAGTGGCACGCTATGTAAAATAGGTTGCTCATTCCTGCTCTAACAAATGAGATTATACTGTGACTCTAGACTTTTCTTTATTTTCTACTCATAGTCATTTTATCATCAAGAGATTCTCTTTCTGTCGAGCCCACCTCTTGCACACCATATTTAATATATACTCACTTATAAATCAAACTCAAGTACAAACAATATATACCCTGATCTGCTGTCACATAATGCCCTGTCAGATCTGAGTCTATTTTGTTTGTTCCACTGAATACTTCTAATAAACTTCATAGACCCACATGTATGTGCAGATTAAAAATGAAGTTCCAAAAATGCAGTGGTAAATATTGCACGAAATTGTAGGGAACATAAACCCTTTCAAAATAAATGTAAACATGTAGTCCTACAATATGAAGGATAAAAGTATGTTAAAATTCTTTAAAAGATATATATAAAAAAAACAAAGGCAACAATACAAAACTGAAGCAAAAACTTGTCACATAACCCCCACATTTTCAGCAAGTCCATGATTCTCTCTCATGGAACACATCATCAAAAAACCACTTAACTGAGTTGATACAAATATTTCTTTCTCACAGGGTTGAAGCTGATACACTCACAAAGAGTGTGCTCCACTGTCATTGGCATTAGCAAAAGTCCATAATACACCCTCATTACTAAAAAAAATAATGACGCAATTACCCAGTATTGTATCAACCCAATGATTGCCCTTCAAGGATTCAAGTTTATATTTCCAATCAGAAATACTAATAAAATTGCTAGCAGATCTGGCTATGAATGTCAATAATCATTAAGAAATTAATGCTTTAATCTTGCATAGACAAGCAAAAGATGTACCAATACCAAATTGTATAAACATCAACCCCAGAAACTGTTTATCTATTAAAACATTACAGATTTTAAACATCCAGGAAGTTAAGTTCATCATCCTCCACAGTGTTCCCTCATCAGAATCCAAAAATTCAGGTGATTATGGTCCCACTCAAAGATTCTTTGCCCCACTAAGGACAAACTTAAGTAATCTGAACCATGTATCTATTTGAACTTAAATGAATTGCTCGTAATTGTTTTAAGTCCATGAATAAAACATATGTATCGGTAGAAATTACCTTTGTGCATATTTAGATAGCTAACTTTTAAGGGGATCATGTTTACTTAGTCTTTCATCCATTGAACAAATACCTGTAAAAAAAAAAATTCATTCTCACAAGAAGCATGTAATAAATAATTAGTGAAATACAGTGACAGTCATTTTGTCTATGGCAAAATTCTTTCAACTTTTCCAATAAATTAACCTGATCATGTTAACATAGACATCTTAAAACAGCCTAAAAAATTATAACAAATGCCGATTTTTAAATACTTTATTCTGAATAAATTCTGAATTATCAACATTTCAGAATCAGTCTAATAATATTTGCTCTGAATATTTGCACATTTTCAGTGCTGTCAAATGAACTCAAGTACTTGCATAACTAATGATTCTGAAGTACCCAGACAAGACTAATTTCATGTGAACTCTCAAGCCTCCTCAGGGCTATTGTGCCAAATCATGGGCTCTAAGCACTCTTGTCTACTGAAAAACAGCACCAATATTAAAATAAGGCATGATGTTACTCTAATATCACAAAAAAAAACAGACTTCAACAAACCTCTCCAGACACACTCATCCTTAATAACCAATAAAACGCACAGTAACATTTCAAGAAATGTGTTCTCCTTAATTATATATCAAGAAGAAGAACACTCCAGACAATAATCAGACCTTTGAGCAAGAGCTATCTAATAAAATAAATATGGATCTGTTAAATACACAAAAACCAAACACTTATCATGGAAGCATACATATTCAGGCCCTTGTAACATAAATAATTAACTGCCACTAAATTTTCACTCTCTTGCTGTAAAGTCTAACATGAACTGAATATATACACTTGGTCTGATGGATGACTGTTAAAATCCCAAATCATTGGCTGATTAAGAGTTTATTTTTATGTCCCATGAAAACTGATGGCTAAGATGTAGTAGACTGGTAGTCTGTGGGATGGAGAAAATGCTCCAGAACTCAGCCTTAAATGGGCAACAATAAATCCTTGCAGATGCCGGAATCAAGAACCATAGTCTGAACCAACACCCGTTCAGTTTTGAGTCTGGCATGCTAACCAGTGACCCAACACAAAGCGACTCCAGAATGGTAATGGATCCCATTTCATTATTTAATAGTAATACATGTATATAGTACCCCCAAAATATAAGGTGACCTAATATAATGAATACACTCATGCAAAAGTCAGGTCCAAATGGAAAAAACAGAGACCCTGAACTACTATTAAACAATGCAGTGGAAGATCATGGTCTATGATATCTGTTCTATCATTACTCCTAACAAATTGCACATATCCACATGTGACACTGTATAATGCAACAGCAGATCTGGGTCTGTGCAGTTTGTTACAGGTAACGGGTAGAACAGACAACATAGACTGTACTGCCAACAGTACAGACCCCGATCTGCTGTTGCATAATGTGCTAGCAAATCATGGTCCATACATGTAAGAACAAGATTTTCAAAATGGCTGCTGTGGTGGCCATGACTGACTATCAGATCAGTGTCATTTTCATTCTGGACCAAGTAAACATCATAAGAAGTCAATATGATTTTCCATTCACGCCTAGCATCTGCTAGTGACAAGATTTTCAAGCTGGCTGCTCTAGTGGCCATATTGGCCATCACACTGGCATCATTTTCAAACAGGACCAACTAGACATCAGAAGTAATCTTAAAGTGAAAATCCCCTGCTGATATGCCTATCTATGCCTAGCAGAGTTAATAAAAACTGCATTGTTTGTAATGTAGATGTCCCCATGTTCCTGTGTTTTTTTCCCACTACCCCCAAAATATGTGCTGCTAGGTCAAGATTGGTAAGAATATTCATTAGGGCCGATTTTAGCTGCATAACTGAGTTCATCTTTTCATATATACATATATACACAGTCTATGGTGGGGACCTCAATACTTTCCAAGTTAGGATACAGTCCTTAAGGTTAGAGACTGACACTAGGACCAAAGTCAGTTGTACTTAAAAATTGTTCTTTTCATGGCCAGAAAATGTATATAAGCTTACAAGGTGAGAATCTCAACTGCCTGCATGATATAGCCCTGGAGCTAGGTTCATTTGGGTACAAACAGACCCAGGAACCAAAGCCAGTACCATAAAAATTATATGTTCATCTTTTTACACCCTTTAAGTTTATAGATAAACCTGCCACAGTGGTCACCTGCATTAATCAATCGTCCATTTTAAACATCCACTTGTTTAAGGTCCTGTGAAGCTCTGACTGGTGAAAGAAACCTCTGTTAAGCAATAACCTGTATTCTGAGACCACTTTTCTCACTTCCAATCAATGGTCACTCAAGACTAGATTGATTGTATAATAATGTCTTTATTTTAAAAGATAAACAGTTAAATAAAACTACAGTGCAAGTTGATCTCATAATTTATGACTCAATTAAATTTATGCAAAACCACCCCCTCTTTAACTGAGATGATCAGCACATACAAATTACCCATGGTCATGTCCAAGTCACTGCAGTGACATATATGATTCATCGGCCAGACCAATCTGCTTTTATTTTACATCAGAAATTACTGTTCTCAAGCAATATACAAACAATTAGTGTCTGTCTGCAGAGATATGCACACTGGTTATTGTAATAATTACTCCCCCTGCAGTTAAAAGTTTCTTTCCCATTTCCAGCACATAAAAAAATTAATGACCATCCACATAAAGTCCAGTTCTAACTTTCATGTTCTTGTTCTCCAGTTACCTTCACCTCATAAACCACACCATGCAAATATCTGGCCTAAAAATCATAAAACCTTTATGATTGTTATTTTGCTTCAACCAATCAGAAGTGACCTTACTTCTAAAAGGCCATTTTTAAATGGCTAATTTTGGGAACTCAATCTCAAATTCAAGCTCCAAGCTGTAAGATCTACAGGCCAAAATTTTTGTTGTTTTCTTATGAAAAATATTGGACTTTTATAAAATTCTACTTGCCCCAAAAAGATTTTGTGCCATAGTCTGATGGGCAAGGGAATGTATAGAAAGTGTTCCCTGACTACCAAAAATGAACATAAGCTCTGGAGTCTCATTTGTTTTCAAATGTTCTACGTAAAAAGCATATGGATTTTTGAGGGGACTGTAACTGCTAAAATCCTAAGAAAAATCCCTTATGCTGATCACCCAGGAAAGCCATAGCTATGAGAACAAGCAACAATCAACATAAAATAAAGTTTTAACTGTATTAAAGCTGACAGCATGAATTACTGTACAGTAAGCTCTGATAATAAGAATTTCACAAGAAAGATTTAGTGATTATGTTTGAATGTGTGGCACAGCATTAATACTAGCACAAGGGACCCATTTAAGAGCTGAGGGCAAAGCAAATGTTTCTATTTGACATAAATTGCTGCAAAGCTAAAGCAGTCTTCAGCCCTAATTAAAACTATGAACAGGGAAAATCCCAAACTGGAGCTTCCCATCACACCAACACAGTACTGGCTTTTCACAGCAATTAAAATTTTACATCAGTATCTCCAGTAAATCTAGAAATGATTTCACAGGCACAGGTCAGATGAATGGTAAAAAAATAATCAGCCAGTGTTTTGTCAAAGAAACTAAATTTTAAATGGCAACACAAATTTCAGGATTTATATCATTAAAGTCTGAACCTTAATTACCATCTTGATGAAAATTTAACACAACTTGTCTCAGATCTGTCAGAGATTTCTAAACTAATCTGTCATCAAACATTAAGTAATCAACTGCAACCCCATAACACCCTTAAAACTCACCATCACTACTATCTTGCAATTTACTATCTGATTTTGGGCATTATCCCTAAGCCTGACAGACATGTATGTATGTTAAGATTCTAATAAAATAGTTCCAAAACACTTGGCCCCTAAATTACATCTTTGGTTGTCATGACTTGCTAAAGTGAATCAAATATCTGTCTTGATTGTCATTTCAACTAAGTATAATTTTTGTAAAAATGTATTAACATGTAAAATGTTCATTGGAGCAATTCTATTGTCAAATCTTCATTTTCAGAGGTGCATAGTTCAGCACATTGTCAAGCTCTTCAACTTGGGAGGCTAGTAAATCTTACAAGTAGTACACAATCCTATAATGTCTAAAGGGAAGTGATTGTCTTTTAAAAACAGTGCAACTTATAAAGTCTGACCCTAAACCAAAAATGTTTCTCTTAAAATAAATACAGGAGCAGGATGCTGCACTCTGCCTCCCTCAAAACAGTCTTCCTGCTCTCCCTTCCATTCCTACTCATGGCTAGCAATTTACCAGCATCAATTTATATGAGAAATACTTTTTTCCAGTTATTTTTTACCGTCATTTTATGGCCATTGTCAATGAGGATTTGTACTCTGTTATATATATATATATATATATATATATATATATATATACCAGACAGGACGGAAAGTGCTATCCCTGGATTCCTATAGAAGAATAGGCAGAATTAATATTTTAATACAAGTAATACTATCATGCAGGTTAGAGACGTTTTAATTTGTACTCTATGGAGATTCGAACCCAAGTCCACAGGGAAATGGCACCCATCACCTTGCCTGCACACATGAGCCCATATTCCCTCACAACTAAGCACCCAAAAATGATGTTACTCAATCGGTGTTATATGCATTTGTGTGTAGCAGACATACTCGCATGATGATCTAAGTAATTAATTCTCATGTATCTACACAGTCATTCCGGATTTCTATGAAATAAATCAAGGTATATAGAATAATATATATTCTATTGTACATATATATATATATATATATATATATATATATATATATATATATATATATATACCTTTGAAGAGATTGACAATGTGCTGAACTATGCACCTCTGAAAATGAAGAGATGACAACAGAACTGCTCCAATGAGTATGGATAATTTTGTCTTTTGCACATTTTTACATATATACACACATCAGATACTGTATAACTTTTTTCCTCCCCTATTATACACATCTATTTAATATCAGTAAAGACTTATTATACTGTGGGTATTATCCAGCACACAAAAAATACCTAAACTATATCCAACATCAAATGTGACAATATATAATACCAAGCTCCAATAATAATACCAGGATGGCCTTTCCATGTAAAATGGTGTTTTTAAAACCTCTGCATCCTGCCCAATTTCAAAGTAGTCCAGGGCAGGTATGTGCAACTTCCTGCAAGCCGCAGGCCTGACATGCGCTTTTTAAAGCCACATCCACTGATGTGAATAAGCGAATAAAATAAGGCTGTGGCCTTTACGTTACACATGCCTGGTCTAGGGTAAATCACTCAGTACAGCTGTATGGCTAGTTAAAGGACACATGGAACTAATGGTATGGAAAAATGGGAGCCAGCCTGGAAATGGGTGAACATAAAATAGAGTATAATATGGGTCTTAAAACAATCATAAGCAAAAGCCACAATAATTGTGACAGAATGCTGTTAAAACTGGTTTCAGACTCTTATATCTACTTATACCATCCCTCACCTATCCTCCCCAACGTACAGACTTAATATGGTTCAGCTTTCATGTTTTCTTTTAAACACAATTAGTCTATCCTGTGCCCTTTCCACTCTGGCTCAGCTGAAGTGCTAGGACAAACATGTAATACAATACCCCATGACCTATGATCTTTCTGACCCACAGCAACCCCCATGGCTTTGATCAAGAGAGCATCTCTTTCTCATGATACAGATCATTGCTTGCAAAGAGGATAAGCAGTCTATCTTCTGTAAGTATGCCACCAAGCAGAGGTTCTAGGTCTTGTGATAATAGAATTGAGTCAGACTGTATCACTTGCTGACTTGCATTAAGGTGCTGTATTTGACTGAGATCACCTTGATAAATTCAAACCCCAAACAATTAGTCTGGTATTTTTTTAAATAAACTTAAAAGTTGGGAGGTTAATTTGTATGGTAACATGTACAGTTTTGGGGGATCTGTTTTTGTTTCTGTAGACCATGGAGTTATCAATCCATTTTTAGTTAGTTAGGAATCTCCATTTATTTAATCATAAAACCCACAAAGAAGGCGTATTATACTTTTCTTTCTCAAGTTAATAAAATATTAATAAATACAAAATCCATTATGGACTCAATATTTTTGCACAAGCTCTCTTTTAAAAAAAACACAACACAGAGTCCCTCTCAAAGAGACTGGTGATCTACTGACCAAACAGAACCTTGAGGAAATTCAACATGAGACCACTTCTTTAACTGCCAAGTATTGAAACCAGCTCTGATATTCTTCAGCAATAACAAGATTTTTAAATTAGCTACTGTCTCTTCAGCGCCATTTTCATTTATAACCAACTAGACACCATACAAATTATTTTAGTTAAAAAAACATGTTGATATTACCATCCATTCTGAAGAAGTAGCAATAACAAGATTTTCAAGTTGGTCACTGATGTCAGAGCATCACCATTTTCATATACAACAGTACCAACTAGAACATAGGATAAAAGTTTATGTAAAGTTTCATGGCAATTCGCCAAGTAGTTAAGGAGGAGCAGCGATAACAAATGTGTGCAAATGGGAACGATGATGAACAAAAACGTCATCCAATAAGCTTTTCTGGATTATGACCAGTTACAAGAACTAACTAAATCACAGATTAATTGAATACCTGGATCTTAATGAAATTTACTATACACAACACTAGATTGCAGTCACTTTTCCACAGACACTAAATTTGCCTTTACAAGAAGATAAAATATAAAAGTAAAGATGTCAAAATTGTGTAATAGGTATATACAATAAAACATAAAGGTAAAATATGTAAAATACTTTACCTAAGGTCACAATTTGTTATATAAACTGCATTCCCTCAAAAATCCATAAACTGCATGGATGCTACATCAACATAAAGTTTCTTCATTGAGTTCACATCAAAAGTTGACATGAATAAACTCAAGCTGAATTATGAATTGCAGTGGGCAACAGTATCCACTGGCAACTGAACAATGCATGGAATGATGGACTGTCAAAAGCTCAAAGTACAGGGGACAATTCCTATGTCAAACTACCCAAGAGAACTAAAACTGTTGAGCTATACAACTCACATTTAGATGTAAATTAACCAAGTTCTGTATTAAAAATTTATATTAAAAGCAAGGCTGATTCCCCCTCCCTCAAACAACCATGGCTATTACAAATGTAAAATTTAACATCATTATGCGAGTTCACATCAATGACCTTTGCCTTTAATCTGTTGATCACAGAACAATATGTCGCTGCCCTTCCTCTAATGTAATGCAACTATGACAATGATATAAACTGTGTAGAATATTGTTGGAAAATGAACTTATGTGGATCATAAAATGACAATTTTAGCTCCAATGACCTTGAAAGTTTTCCTCTGAGCTCAGGAATGGGATGGAACCAATCTGCCAAAATACAGACTATCTACGAAGTTTGAATAAAATGAATCCAAGAAATATACCAAGTAGAAACTTAAAAAGTACAATGTTGGCTCCAGTGACCTGCATCTTTTGCTTCTGCCTAAGCCTGAAAAAGGAGTTGTCCAAGTATAAGTGTAGTCTGTATATTAAGCTTGATAAAAAATAATGAGGTCATAGAAACCTGGTTTATCAAACATGAAAGAAAATTATTATATCACACACACAGAGACACTCCTTTAGTCAGGAAAGAAGATGAAATCAAAATTTGAGACATTCAATGCATCCTACAGGCTGGAATAGTTGGTGAATATTGGAGTTGTCAACCCATGACATTTTAAAGTTCCAGTATCAGCACTAGACACAGGCATTGCATTACTTTATCACCTGTGGCCACCTCTGATTAGATTTTCCTTGTTTATCACGAATGTGTATAAACCTGATTAACCAATCATTATAAGCATTAGTCAATTTTACTCCCCAATGTGGCCAAACATGACATTAATTAATGCTGTCTAAATGGGCCAATCAAACTTTCTCTTCCACACAGTGGTTCATCCTTCAATTAACTAGATACTTTTATTAAAGTGTAGGAGATTGTTCAATTGTGTTGTTGATAACATATTTTTATTTATGCATGCTCAAGAAAAACAAGGAAATCTCAGCACAGGCAGCCACAGGTTTTAAAGCATAGCAGATTATGATTATCACCCATGGCTTGTGATGATGCATGTGGAAATGGTTTTGTTCATTTTAGCAAGTTAGTTAAACCCACATTCTGAATCAAATTAATTGATATTCCATTTAAGATTGTACTTAATACAGTCCCTCAGAACAAAGTCCCTCAATATACTGCCTTACGAGTTTACATTTCTTTGGCACTACAAGTATGTAGACTATATGGCCCTGATGTGTCCTTAAACCCTATAGCAAAGAGAAAAAATTATAACATGGTTACAAATCATATAAATACTATTTGGGAAGGGGAGGGGGATTTGTTTTATATACTAAATTATTAACAATGTAGTGTAAGTGCATCCATCAGTATGACAGTCCCTCACTTATAACAAAGGACACTTTAATGGATATCATAAACAGCATTATAAACAGGAAGATAATTGATTCTTTTTATGTGGCAAGCATGAATAGTATTATAAACAGGCAGCTAACTGGTTCTCTTCTGTGACTACTATGGACAGCAATATAAACATGGTATGCTTGAGTCATGCTACAGATGTGTTCCTAGGGTTATGACATAAATTGAAACTAGCGAAAATCAAAAGTAATTTTCCTATAGGATACTTGTAAGATAAGGAAGTTACTGGGCAAATTTACCTCTCAGTTTTTAAGTACTGATTATTTATGCATAATTTTCAAACAAATTGCATGCATGAGCTGTGCACATGGTAACAGCATTGCATAAAAACAAGCATAGTGTTGCAAACTGAATGTCATTTCTTCATTACAAATGGCATTAAAATGAAAGCACATAAATTAAATTGACGCAAATTGAGAATCACCTGTACTAATTGGTTCTATTTTATGACTTTCATTAACAGCATCATAAATATGTAGCTAACTGGTTCTCTTTTCTGGCTCCAGTGAACAACATTATAAACAGAGTGCAATGTAATATTCAGAGTCTTCCAAAACTTTGCAAACTGGGATTTTAAGCTTCAATACTATGGATAAACATACATGAATTACTTAATTTTGATTATGGCAATCCTGGTGGCAGCTGCAGTAATTTACTTGGCAATAAGAAAAATCTGCTTTGCAACTAGATTTTCAATGCTCATTATTCAGAGACAACCATACATTTTCAAAAATATTCTTTCCCTAAATTATGTATTTATGTTTTATCTCTTTTTTTTACTGAACACTGAAATTATATTTTAAATGAATAAATGGCTATCCTTGTGCCGAAGATAAGCTAAAAAATATTATCATCTTCTAATTATTCATACACTCAAAAACATTGATAATAAAATTGCACAAACAATAAAAGACAACACAATTAATAAAACTCAGTTGAATTAAACCCACTAAGGTTTACATTACTTTATCATCAAACCTGGAGCTCAATTGTCAAATAAGAAAATGCTGAACTAGAGAGATCTCTCTCTAGTGTGGCTATGACCTCAATGATGCATTGCCATTTTCAGTGTTTGAACAAAAGATGTCATTGTTGAGCACACATTGGTAGAGTTTGCCATAGTGATCACTTTGACAGCATCATTCACGTCTGTCCATCCACTGTTCTGTCCACTCAGGATTAAGTTAAATGTCAATAGTGATAATCCAGATCTGCTTTATCGCATAATGATCTGGCCAATCAAGGTCTACAGTGTTCATCTGAAAGATGTTTGCTTTCATTCAATCACTGCTTACAGTGCAGCTCAAAATCATATGATCGTAACAATATTTCAGCAAAATGATGTCACTAGTGCTATGAACTGAGAGACTGGATGCAAAATGATGTCACCAGTGCTATGAACTGAGAGACTGGATGCAAAATGATGTCACTAGTGCTATGAACTGAGAGACTGGATGCCAAATGATGTCACTAGTGCTATGAACTGAGAGACTGGATGCAACATGATGTCACTTAAAGTGCTATGAACTAAGAGACTGGATGCAAAATGATGTCACTAGTGCTATGAACTGAGAGACTGGATGCAAAATGATATCCACATGATTGTAACCTCTGCCTCTTGTTAAGCAATGAAAACGCTTAAATATTTTTAATAAATGCAGCAATTCCTCTGTATGAGGATGGCAAAGTGACCTTGAGAAATTATTAGCTATTTACATCCTGCCATAAATCTGCCATGCCATTTTTCTGATTCAAATAACTATTGTACTAAAATATTCCCTCACCAATACAGACTTCTGTGTATTTGATAATAGGAGTCAATGAGCTTCAAACACTGCAACTTTGATCAATTTGTAATGTTCCTTCCACTATTATTTTATGGACAAAATGTATGTGATATAGTATTTTTTCCAAGGATTTTCTGCATAATGTCCCATACAGTACATATTCAACTAATAAAAGCACAGACAAAATGCACACATGAACCTAGAAATTTTTCAGAGACTTTGAATTGACTAAACTCCAAGTAATGTAATAATTAAGGGCGTGCAGTTTAAACACCATTTTGGTACACTGTGATACATCAATTAACTTGTTTTGCATGCAGTCTCTGTAAAAGCATACAACTAATACTTATGCTTGAGCCTTAATTTGATTCATTTTGGTTTTTGTGTCTTTCAATGTCTGTTCTAAAACCTGAATGGATATTTCTGAAACATGTCTGCCAAGAAAAATGGTGCACTGCACATTACATCCAACCAGGTGGACATGGAGCTGAAATCTTGTATGAGCTGACATGGAACAAAAAGGCAAAATCACACATTCTGGTAGCATTTTGGCTTAAATTATCAACAAAAGATGTGAGTGTATAATTATTTCACAAAACTGCCATCTGTTGGAACCTTGATATCAAGGTAAAGTTCTCAGGTGGAAAATGACTTCACACATTTGCCAATATCATCTCTTCACAGCAGCCAATGCAACCAGAAATGACAAGATGCAAATTAGACAGTAATCTATTCCGTGCAGTTCAGATTTGTCCAAATGTATGGATGTTTCCCAATCACTGTTCTCCTAAAAAGATTTGAAAGGAATTAGTTACATGAAAGTTGACTTCTTGCTCACACTTGGATATTATTTTGAACTTTCAACAGATTTTCCCAATATGTTATGATACATAATGCAATACATTCTCCTTTATCATAACATATTGCAATACAAACATTATGGCATTGTCCACCCTTACTTAAAGTTTTAAAACACTCCAACATTTCATAGGTAAAGTTCCTTAATGATGTGTAGCAAAGTAAATTGACTATGGTGTGGTTGTACATAATATAATGGCAAATCTACCATCCCTAGTTTTCGGGGGGGGGGGGGGGGGTAGAGATGCTATTTTGCACAGGTAGATGTAGTACATGACTTCACTAATAGGTAATTCACCTGGTCAATACAATGTAGGTACTAGTTTAGTTGCCCATAATTTCTGATCTGTTGCAAGGAGTCAAAGTAGTATGACAATATACAACACTCTCATTATAAATTACATTCCGTTCAATCAATTTCATTTAGCATACTCAACAGGGTGGCATTTAATCCCTGTTTTCATTGCACAGGGCTTCTGGTACGTTAAAGATTAAACCATAAAGCACTATTCATATGACAGTAACAATATGTTTCTGAAGAGTTTGTTGCCCATTGTGAATTCATTGGATAAGGGTCAATTCTGTGACCAAATTTTATTTTCCTTCAATACAATTTTGATCTCAACAAATAAATCCACCGGAGAATATTGATTGTTCAGAGAGAAATCTATTTCAAAACTTGCGCAAACTTTGAATATGGAATACATAGTGGGTGCAAACAAATTGAATAGTTTTCTATTTTTGAAAGAATGTTTATCCCATAACACAAAGCAAACATAGGTTTACCATAATGGTTTACAAATTGAAATTTCACAGCTGTGAACAGTATTAAAAGAAATGCAGATAGTGTATTATATCATACACTGAATAAGAAGGTAGTTACATGGAAAGTTATGGGGCTGGCAAGTAAAATTACATTAGAAAAGTTCCTATCAAATGCGGAAATCTCACGAAGTTCCAGAACTCTAGATTAATTACAAATGTGTCAAGCAATCAATTTTTCAACTGACATGGTAGATATGAAAGTAGTTAGTCCAACTCTAGATATGTGTGAAATAAAGTGTTGTATAATGATTCCCAATGTTACCAGTCTTAAGTATTTGATGTCTTATTGAATACCCTGCAGGCCTGCCTTCTAATTCTTCTCTGGTCAGGTGACTGGATCTAATTTATTACAAGGGGAAACACTGATAACCTCCCCCAATGAAAACACTACAACAAGCCCTGACATACATCATGGCAGCAAAACATGGGACAGTTAACAACATGGTGATAAATTAATATTTGCCCCTTCAATGCCAAATGTACCTTATATACAAGCTTACAAGACAAGCCCAACCACAAAATGTACAGACCCAATGGCACATCTTGGTCTACACCGTTTGTTAGGAATAATCAGAAGAACAAAAAACAACAACAGAGAACTTGATCTGCCAGTGCATTATGTGATATGGATCAGGGTCTATGTTGCTCACAGTTGGACCAAACCTATAAGGAAGTATATATGGTATCTATACAAGGCTTCAATGTTTCAATTTTTTTTCTGCATAGTACTTAAAGAGAACACCTTGCTGACAAGAAAGACATTTAGTATCTTGGAACACCATCTGTCATGATAGACCACATCTGTAATTTACCCATCTTCTGTGCTTAGAGACCACCTCTCTTGGCTTTTTGTTGGCAAAAGGAGGGTGGGCCTAACCAGACTGGTTTTAGTGTTCCAATCTCCTATCCATGGGGGAAGAAAAAAACAAAGGGCCAAGTCCCTACTAAAAACATTTAAATCATCCTGCTGAATTCCTAATGTACCTAATATTCTCTTGAAAACTGTGTTCCCAATAGATGTGACTGTTTTCATGTATTGAGGCCCACTACTAATCATTCAAGAATATTTCTAACAAAACTAAAAAAAAGGAGATGTAAAGACAATTGTCATTCATATATACATCATGGGACTTTAACAGATAAATGGAAAATTATTTGTGCTAACCAAAAGAATAAGGCAACCTGCTTATGAATCATCCATTCAGAAATGGGCAACTAGGGAGAGTTCTCTAGTGTCCCCTTTTTTGATTATGGTCCTACCATATCCTACTATAGCAACTTTTACACAATAAAATCAAACGCTGTGGAGTCCAGCATAGAATTTTATGAATTTCTAAGAGATGGTAACTTTTTACAGGAATTAAAAAGAAACCCTACTCCTTCATGTCCCTTTCAATCACAGCTTACCTGCAATTTCTTTAATTATTCATACCTGGCTTTAAAAGCCAAACCTAGAATTCCATGAAGAGTGTATAAATTAACAAATAAGCCACTTCTCAGCTGTGTAATATTCTTTACTTTAATATTCTGGAAGGAGTATATGAGGACAACAAGCTTTTGGCAGATCTTCGATGCAAGCCAGTATACTTGCTTAAAAGTCAAGTGCAAACCACATAGATGAATATTTGTCATCACATAATGTGACAACAGACCTGGTTCTATGCAGATCTGTCATCAGATAATGTGACAGCAGACCTGGTTCTATGCAGATCTGTCATCATATAATGTGACATTAGACCTGGTTCTATGCAGATATGTCATCACATAATGTGTCAGCAGACCTGGTTCTATGCAGATCTGTCATCACATAATGTGACAGCAGACCTGGTTCTATGCAGATCTGTCATCACATAATGTGACAGCAGACCTGGTTCTATGCAGATCTGTCATCACATAATGTGACAGCAAACCTGGTTCTATGCAGTTTGTTAGGAGATTCAACTGAACTAGCAGGATCCCTGGACTATAGACCCATGCTCTTAAATATGAACAGTTGAATCTAACCAGTTTTATAACCTGGGCCTTTTTTATATCAGTTTTATAAATTATGATAAACAACAAAGAATGTTGCAATGGAAGTGTCAGCATTCTAATGAACACTGTATAAACCTTATAGATGCTTCCCGATCAGGTCACATGCAGACGACATTCCGCCCATATATGTGATCACCAAAATTTACTGTTTTTAACAAGGCACACTGAAGGAAAGTCAAATGTTCTGTTTATTTACGTAATTTTCATAAAAGTGTCTTGAGATTCAATGAATTTATTTCAACTTACAAACACCATATAAAGTCAACAGTAAATCTGACCGCTGATCACAAATATGGCAGCTGATGACATCATTCGGGAACTATCTATAATGGGAACCAATGTGATTAGCATTATAGACTTCAAACTGATAAGAGTTCAGGTTCAAATCCTATCACTGGGTTAACCATGGTCAGCACTTTGGTCTGTCCAAAAGCAAGGCACTTTACTCCACTGTCTCCACATTATAACAACCTAGTATTATGTCAAATTCCAACAAACCAAACCAACCAAACCATTATTACCTTAGCTGCAGACTATTCAAATGCTTGGCCCATCTAAAACAGCATTTTACAATCACTGGCCAAAGCATTTTGACTCCAGACTTTCCTACTTGTAAAGCCATTATTCTGATTCATCAAACAACATCCCTATTTACTTTGGAAGCATAAAGTATTTTATTTTAGGGCCATAAATGATCAGGTCAGTAAAAAGGTCAATTGGGGGCACTTGGCTACCATTAGGAGTGCAGAAACAACAGGAGGGATCATTATGTTGATTGTAGTCCACACTTCACATGACAGGTGATCCTTTATGATTTATGATCTGCAACACAGTTAAGTCCCTTAAATTCTATTGTTCCCAGGAACTTAGCTGCACTCTGTTTCTCATAACATTTTTATTTCTCTCTTAAAATTATTATTTTATAACTGTAATATTTAATATCTTTACATTAGACTGTTTTATTGGCATATATCTCTGAATAAGTTCATGTTGCCAAACAAAAGCTATTCTACAGTTCTATTATTTTATTCCTCAACACTGGTGCAATTTACATTAGTTTCAATTGCCCTTTAATAATACTGTCTGCCTTCAAAGTATTGTCTTCCTCAAAATTAATTAGTGCCAAATGTCTCCTAATTCTGAACCAAAGAATACAGTTAATATGTAACCCCATTATATTAACATAATTGTGCATATAACAGTTCTGTTTCAATTTTTGTCATCTTCATGAGCAAAATTCATCAATTTTTTTATTAAGTATCAGAATTAATTTAATTTTAATCAAAATTTGCATATAAACATGAATAAAAGAACTTTAATTACTTCTTCTAGACAAATTTTGCTTTGGTGCAAAATAAAAAATGACATATCAGTTAAGATTTTAAGTGCATTACACAACATCTCTAATTAAAACTAAAATAAAAGTCCTTATCACAAGTCTGTCAATTATACTTCATTACAAAGCACGCTCATAATGATAATGTACATAAAAGATTCACTTATCAGCACTGGGTGTCAAATGATATCAGACAGACACTTCAATTAGTGCTAAAGTGGTACTGCATGCATATTTATGCAAAAGAAGCAAATCAAATCATGAAGTATAAAAAACAAAGAAATTAAAACTTAAATTCATTACAAGAGCATCATCTCTCTCACTCTTTAGAAAATGACCATAAAGCAAACTCATTCTCGTATTCATTTTTATATGATGACAATATTTCTCATCTAATATAAAAAATGTTAGATGGTATTTTTTTCTCTAATGACTCCAATAAAATATCTTTTTTTTGGTTTGGGTTATCTTCCCCCTGCTGGCTTGGGGTTGTGCACTCCTGCTCATGATAAAAGACAAAATAATGGAGCAAAAACTGTAGTAGTTCTAAGCTAGACTCAGAACCAAATCAGTAAGAACAATAAGAATGGTACCATTAGATCAGCCTGGGTCAGCTAGCATGGTGTGTCCTTGGACAAAACACTTTATGCCTATTTGTACTAAAACACCTATCTGTCTCGCTGTGTCATAAAACACCAAATCAAACCTGAATTTTTCAGTTCTTGTATACACTCTGAACATGAAAAGAAAATACTTTATTTTACTATTTTTCTGCATGGTGATGAATATTAACCAGCGTCAGGCACTACATAATGTTCATCTTCCCATATTAAAGACAGATTAAAAGCATTTTCAGCTCACAAAATTTCAGGTTAAACATAGAATTCCAACAACCATATCATAACCTTACTGAGTTAGTTCAGCAGGGTTCAGTCTAGAGTTCCAACTACAATATTATAAGACCGCTCCGGTGGCCTAAGGTTAGAGCATCCTCCTCAGATGCAGTAGGTCGTGGGTTCGATCCCCGGCAAAGTCACACCAAAGACTTACAAAAATGGTATTAACAGCTACCTCGCTTGGCACTCAGCATTAAGAGGTTAGTGTTAGGACTGGTCAGCCTGGTGTCAGGATAATGTGACTGGGTGGTTCATGATGAACTACCAGTAAAACATTAATCATCAGTCCAAAATGTACAGAAGTCCAAAAGTTTCTCTAATTTACATACTAAATTAGGTTGCTAAGCAAACACATAATAAGCTCTTCAAATTCATTGCACTGTCTTTATCATTAGAAAGTCACATAAAAATGTGGATTTTTACTGTTGTTGCAGCATGCATTTTTGCCGACTTTATTACCCTCAAATTTCTATCAAAAAGTTCATTTTATTTAGTTTTGATGGTGAAAAGAGAAATGTCTATTTAGACAACCTCAATGGGACATTATAACTTTGGTTTAACAATCTGGAACATTTTCTGCACACAAAAAAAAAACAAATCATTAACATATTAGTGAATCATCTCATGAAGACTAGTATTTGTAATGTATATGTATGTGGCATGAATGCTTATCATTTATTACTATATTAAATATAAGTTCACTGGCAACTAGCAGGGTCCCCTAATCCTGCAGTCTCTCAAGTTAATAGTTCATCAACATAAGGCACATCAGGAGTAACTGGCTGAATTTATAACAAAGATGTGCAAAGTATGTGCCAATTATTTTGACAATCAGCCATGGGCCATCAAATTGAACCCCTGGTTCAGTGTTCTTTATAGGCAGCCTATTCTCAAATGACACTGACCAAAACATGCTTAAATATGTTTAAATTAATTCAAATTACACACAACAATTTAATTTTAGGCAATTAAACCAGAGATATCAGCATACTGTTCCTGCTGTAAACAGTGGCGGTGACAGTCCATGTTTTTTATGGTGCAATCAATCAACATAAACTTTACAAACAGGGCAAGTTCCAGATGTTAAAGATGCCTCTTTGAATTTAAATTTCTTGATTACTGTGAAAACACTTACATTTACCTACAAAGAACCATATAATCGAACATAGCCTAAATTAGTTTTTGTCGCTATTTGTTTAAAGCATTCTCAAAGGCAAAATAATTTAGACTCAGTCTGGTGTCATAAGTTTGTGTTTTATGGTGTTCACTAAATGCACCACTGAACTTTTTTAAAAACTTGCAACTAGTTCCAAACCAAGTAGTAAAGTAACCAATTTATTAAATTCCTACACAGCTCTGTATATTCAAACACACAACAGATCCTACTAAGACACAAAATAATTAAAGTTAGTCTTTAAATTATTTTCAATTAGTTTCCTGCTGGCATTGAAATACGGTTGTGGAACTATTAAGATATATTTTTAATTAATGTTACATTAAAGATAAAGATGAAACAAATGTTCTAATCATGTTACAATAAATAAATATTACAGTGAAAACAGTCTCACCAAGAACTGCCAGGAGTAAAACTACATGCAATATCAATAAAGAATTAGAAAAAGTCCCATTAATATCAAAAATGCATTATGAAGAGTATCAATAACATTAATATAACATTAACAAGAGTCCATTAATATAAAAATTGACATAGGCCACAAAAAAAAAACAATATGTGAATTTCCTATTGCACTGGTTTTAAAATTAGGGTAGGTAGGTAGTGTTTAGTATATATATATATATATATATATATATATATATATATATATATATATATATATATATATATATATATATATATATATATATATTTATATATAGATAGATAGATAGACTATATGCATTGATTACTGGGCAAATATGTCTCAGTTAGAAGCATAAATCCATTCTGGAAATTGTTTCGTTATTTTTTTCTACAATAGAGGGGGTGGCAACAAAAAATGGATATGGTTTGACAGTCAATCATGCTTATTGCTTTGACCAGAAAGTATCAATAATATCAATACAACACTTCCAAAAGTACCAGTAATATCAACATATCACCTAAAGTAACAATAATATTAATAAAACATTACTGAAAAATCACAAAACTATAGTAAGCATTCAGTTCTAGTGAATTTACTGAGCAAACTAATTTTCATTACAACTTCATGTTCACTAAAAGCATGTAATAAAACTATAATGTATGATAGAAATGTGAACATCTACCCAGTTGGCCAGTTCTAAAAGTTTGTGTACAGGGACAGCCATTAGCATCCACCATAAGCACCATGTTATATTAACTCATTAACCTTTGGCAGGATGTAGTAGCCTACTGCCCAGCTCTGCAGCATCAAGGTCATCAAAGTGGCATTATAGAAGGGTAGACAGATGTAGCTTTACAATGATACCAAATAATCTGGAAGTTCTAGTTATACTACAAAATACAGAGGGTAAAACCTAATTTTTGGACCTAATTTTTTTCCATCCAAAATTCAACAGTGGTCGGAATCCAATTTTGTGTCTGGATTTTAGACTCTTTGGCCTCTATGTAAGGCAGACTGGTCTGAACTGCACACAGACAGACGAGTCTTTGTAAAATGTAGGATACGATGGGCATTTGGAATAAAGAGTGGTCTCAATACGAAAATGATGGGTCCATTTGGCAAAAGAAAAAGAACCAATGAAAAATGATGTTTCTAACACAACTTGGCACTAGGTTTATAGGAAATCACTTGGAAGTTGATGTATTAGGATGTATTCAGAATTAGCCCACAAAATGTGTTTCCTACTTGCATTTCAAGCAAAAACCAACAAAACCCTCCAAGGGTTAATGAGTTAGGGATATAATAGCAACAGGCGAACAGATGGACTTGTGGATCTTACTTTAAAGAAATGATCTGATTGATGTTATCAATAGCTTTATTTGGACATCTCTCAATTTTGACAGCAAATGTTTTTTTTAATTTGATATTAAAATATCCTGAACTGCAATAAAATGAGATTATGTCACTTTCTGTAGAGAGCATAGCATGCAATTATATACTACTTTTGACTTGGTATGGTAAAGTACCATCATCAATGGAAACGCTAGCCCATCACTAATTCACTAAACTTTTGCACCCCTATAGTGTACACATGATTCTACCACCAGCAGGACAAAAACATGTTATTTTATTGCTGAAATCTGCTGCATTTCAAAATTAAAAGATTTTTCTACATTCGAAAATTTAAACAAAAACATTTTTATATGTTCTATCCACACATTATAGAATCCAGCCAGAACCAGTCTATTGGGGACCAGAACAATTCCACTAGTACCATAACTGGTGCAATGATAGTGACAAGTAGTCAGATCAAGAATTGTTTTAACAACCACTAAAATATACACAACAAGCTGTAAATTGATTACCCTGCTATTGAAATATTTAAAGCCATAGGCAGGATTCATTTTTTAGGTGCTAAAATAAAGGAATCAAAAGTGGTCAATGATGGTTTTTGAGTCTCTGATTAAAAATTTGACAATCTTTGGCAAAGATGAGATAAAAAGTAGAGACTAACCAAATTCTGGTGAAACACATGTATTTTGATCTTTTATGGAGGAATATCATGAGGGCGGGGACAATTCAGGTCAAAATGCCAAAATGTACACTTTCTTCCCATCCTACAAAAACACGTGCTATGAAATACTACAAGAAATTCACCAATGCATAAAAGTCAGAATTTATGTGTGTGCTAGCGAATAGTGTTTCATGCAAGTGGATTTTAAGATGGTATATGGAGGAAGATATTATATCACCAGACATATGCATACAGGACTGCACTCTGAAAGTCTTGTTTAAAATTTAATCAAAAGTGAATAAAGTAGCATTTGCAAAGACTTTGTTTGCAAATTTTGTCACAGAGCACAATTTAACATTCCTTATTGCAGATCATTTGACTAATATGGTTAAGGTTATGCTAAAAGACACTGAGATCACGTATATATTTTCATGCCAGCAAACAAAGACAATGCCCATTAACACTGTCCCTCTGGCATTAGCCCCTTACTGGGTTATACATGTTGGAAATGAATATATTTTATTATGTATGTGGGAGTCAAAAGTTTATTTTCATGACTGAGAACATATATTAAGGAAAAATTTGAAAATGTTTTATTTTCAATCCCCCTAAAATTTATGTTGATACATTTTGAGATGCACTTAAAATTTAATTACTCTAAAATATTGTAATTCAAAGTATTGTAAACAATCGATTATATAAATATTTTCCCAAAATACATTTGTTTTCTTCTTTCTGATAGCACCATTTGAATACAAAACAAAAACAAAGTTTTGAAGAAATGTTTATTGATCTAAAGCTCTTCCAAGAGGGTCAAGGAGAACCAATTATGTTCGAGGATTCAAGGGTTTGTATACTATGAGAGAGAGAGAGGGAGGGAGGGAGAGATATGCACAGCCTTACAAGTATATGTCGGTGCTATTTTATCACCTTGGTAAGATTGTGTATTCGTGTGTATATGATACAACTACTCTTCCAAATGAGTTTATCTTCAAAATATCACATTGCGGCCGATATGTAACCTGTACCCAATACACAACATTACTAGCCAACATTAAACAGCCCCATTTGTGCCTTAAAATGTCCAAGGCATAACTAATCATTAATGTGAGTACATTTTACTTCAAAAGGAGTACAGAAGAATACAGTACGACCACTACCCTCAAATGGAGGCAAGAATATGCCCTCTTCTACACTCAACAACAGCAACTGACGAACTGTCAAAACGGCCAAGAGAGCATGGAGAGAGAGAGCAGACGGTTCAAATAAGAAATTGCAACTTACCCAGTAATCTGAAGGTTTCATTAGCATCCATGTACAAATTCAAATTCCCATAAGCACTGGCAATAATTCCAAAGAGGGTCACAAGCCCAAATAGTTGATATACCGGCCCCATTTTCCACAGAGCTCTGCAGTACATACAGACACAGATCGTCCTACATTGACATTTTCTTCTTTTCAATCCCTCTGTGTTGTTGTGCGTGATATCTTCCAATCGGAAGAATCTTGAAATAGCGCATGCGTGTAACTGAAGGCTTGAGATTACCAAGTTTTGCTGTGTATCGGAGAGGAAGTCTGTGGATTTCGTTTTAGATCATCTATTAAAAACTGGCGCCTTTGAATCATTCTTCAATCTACAAAAATAAATCGAATTTTTTGAGAAAAAGAATAAAATAAACATCTCTGAGCCTCTAATAGTATGTGCTCAGTAAAAGAACTGTATAAATACGTGTCTCAGGAAGGAATTAATAATAATAATAATAATAATAATAATAATAATAATAATATCATTATTTAATAATGTTTGCATACTTAGCTGATGTTGATTTTCCACATGGCCATCAGAAGGAAAAGAGTAAACACACTTTCATATACAAGAATGGAGACAAAAGGAGTAAACCAAAGAAATGGTGAGCCGCTGACTTAAATATATCCATGACTCTCCCTCATCCTACCATTACCCCATAATGGAGATGAGAATAGTCATTAAATTGCAGCAACTCTTCTTAAAATGATTTATTAACATGAATGTCGTCTTGTTTGATAAAAAAAAAATATGCATGAATTTCATAGCAATCCGCTGATAGTAAGTACTTTCAAAAGATTGTTACATTATTATTCTAATAATCAAATTTATCTACGTGTGGAAATTGTAAATGATGGGTAGATGAGAGAGAGACAGAGAGTATGCACATTTCCAATGTTAACATATTTTTTAATCAGATAAATAGCAATTTAGTTGTCACTGTCATATCCTTTTATATCCTTTCGTTGGATGATAAACAATATCTCTTCTCCTCTCTTCACTTGCATCCAGCTATATTAAAAATGGCCAGTAAACTCCAACAAACACAGTGAGCAAGATAATTTGTCGATATGTGTATCTTCAGATGATGCCTATGCTATGTACCAAGTTTCACAGATATTCATCTAATACAACCGAACAAGGTGCGTTTAAAACAAAATTTATAAAGTAACACCCCCCAAAATATATAAAAACGCTCATGTCGTAGAAGGGAGGTAATTCAAACGAAAATAACGAAGATTTTGTACTATGCTCATCAGTGGATAGTGAGCATGTGATTTACCACGTCTTATGACGACTATCCATTGAAGTCTGTGGTACTAATTACTAACTGTGTTCATAATAGTATGGGTATTATGCAAATTCTATGTGCAGGGCCACCGTAATAATAAAATTAAATATCCAAAAATAAAGAAAAAATAACTCATAAATGCGTTTGTAATCAATACTAACGCCTGACAAGGTGAACTTCGAAAACATATGCTTTTATGGTGATATGATTATCTGAGATTCTAAACTGATGAAATTAACATATATATTTTTTCTAGGTCACTCTAGCTAAGGATTAAATCCATAGAACCATAAACTAATATAATATTTAGGTCAAAAAATAGAAAACCAGAATATTGGTACTTATTTACTATGCATCATCAATCGCAATTTTTACCATCGTAATTTCATCGTAAAGAAAGTAAAAAATACCACACACAGAAACTTAATCAGACTTAGATACACGTGTTTCTAAGCACGACGACCGCCCAGCCCTGTGTGGTGTTCGTAAAGCGATAACAATTTTTGTGTGCTGATATTTGATCTCGAAAATTGTGTTACACACACGGGTCATAAGCACTGTCTCGTACACAAAAGTACATATATGAGATAAAAGGAAATTAATAGAATTGAAATAATTTAAAAACTACTTTCTTCTGACATAAATAAAACTTTTCTTGAAAAATAGGATTTTTTTCTCTATATAAATTTATACCTTTCATCATGCATGGTTTTAGGGCATCGCTATTGTATCTATCAGTAGATTCATTACGTTATTAGTAGATGGAGAAAGTAAATATATTTCTAGAAGTACTTCAAATTAAATATAAAAAGGATGAGAATATTTATAAAGAAGTAAGAATGAAGAAAATAAATAAATAATTTCTTCACTGTATATCAATATAACTAAAATTGTTTACATGCTTATTACCATATTTCACAACAAAACGTAATCAAATGAACTGCACACCACCGAAGCTTGCACGGTAATAAGAATAATATATGAGAGTCGATAAGAACTGAATAAGCCTGTCCTCTCCGTGTGATTCGTTGTACGTATACGTATGTAGTTGGTTTGGTGATTAGTTGTAAAATTAAAATTTGACATGAAATGAGTGCCAAGGGACTTGTGTGTACAATGATAATTTAACATAAATTGAGTGCCAAGGGACTTGTGTGTAAAATGAGAATTTAACATAAAATCACTACCAACGGACTTGAGTGTAAAATGAACATGTGTCATAATATGAGAGACATGAGACTTGAGTGTAAATTGAAAATGTGACATCAAATGAGTGCTAAGGGACATGAGTATGAAATGAGAATTTTCACCTAAAATGAGTGCATGGGGATTTGAGTGTAAAACGAGACTTTGACATAAAATAATGCCAATGGACTTCAGTGTAAAATGAGAATGTGACATAATATGAGGGACATGAAACTTGAGTGTAAAATGAGAATATGACAAAATGAGAGCAAGGGACTTGAGTGTAATGTGAGTATGTGACATAAGATGAGGGACATGAGACTCGAGTGTAATGTGAGCATGTGACATAATATGAGGGACATGGGACATGAGTGTAAAATGAAAATATGACATAAAACGAGGGACAGGTGATGTCACAGAATAAGGCAAGAAAAAACTTGGTTTAGCCTTAGAACGATTTGACCATCTTTGGTTGTGTACAACGTTACCTAGGGCGAATAATTGTTTTCTTCCGGGTAAGCGACTGTACTAGCACGTATCTCGTCGAAAATTACTTGCGACGAGAGACATTAAAACCACGATATGCACGGTTATTTTACCCTGACTATTACTCACTCTCCTATGGATTTAAGGTAGATTTCATTTCTAACAGACACTGTCGTTTTGGATCACGTCAGATAGTGCAAGCTATCCATTAAGACGAGTCTTGTCAGGAAGCTTACCTCTTTACGGGAGTGAAGAAAAAAGCTAAACCAGGACCGGAATGGCAGGACAAACGATAGTGATCACTAGTATTTCTAACGAAGTTTTTTCCAACTAATAAGGAAGAACAACCCCCAAAAAACAACAAAACAACACATCATACCGGTAAAGACATAGAACGAACAATTACTCTGATTCAGGATATCGGAAAACGGAAAATCGAAAGAAAAAAAAACCCCGATAAACACTGAAACGTACAAGGACTTTGATTCCGAATAATACCTTGCAAACAACAAAACAAACAAATCATAATGGAATGTACATGGAACGAACAAGGACTTGGATTCAGGACAATGGATTTTACTAAATATATTGTTAAATACTTCTTGTGAAGTATAATGGAAGTTCTAAAGAAATGGATCTAGTTTCATGACTTTGGAATTGAAAATTACTTAGTACTCCTTCGGGAGTATATCCCGCATAGCACAGACTCTGCAACGGAGATACACACAGACGACTCAGACAGAACCAAGAAAACAATGGTGATTAAAAGGGCTAAGCCAAATAGACAAGAAAACGAAATAGCATGAATTTAGTAAGTTGGTTATAACTTTCAATTGACCAAAGCAATACTTACCAATTATTTCCAAATCCGATTTTTAATCTAATAACTCAAATAACTTGGATTTACTTTGGAATTGCTTAAGGGAATAATTTATTATAGCTCTGTATAAATCTACCGAAGGAACATTTACCAATTTTTCTGGTATAATAACTTCGTCGCTAACATACGACTTAAAACTATGAACTGACAATGTATATGCAATTAATAGATCGCTATAACTTTAAAAGTGATATAACAACTCCGATAATGTGGTTTTACTTTTAGGAATAACTGTCTCCTCTAATCTATTGGAATTTTATATACAACCATATACCACGAATTGATTTTGAAGTGCTACAGCACAAACAAACAAAAACCCAAACAACTTAAAGCATAATGTTATGCTATGACATAAAGTGAATACAAAAAACAACAAACAAAACAAATAAGCAACACGCACTCATAAACATGAAAAAACAATGCATATTAGACACCTTATTCATTTAATAATTTCTGATTAAAGGAACAACCTATTTCAAAACGATGTGCAGAAATGAAAAAATAACAAAAATACAGGAAGTATTGGGTTCTATGCCTTTTAGGCGCTCAAGAGGACCCCCCCCCCCCCAGCACCTAATAAAACAAAATAAGACAAAACACTAAATTAAATATTCTTTCCTAATGGAAAAACCAAATGAGACCAAACAAGTGCTATGGCACAAACTATACCAAACCATTGATACATATAATAAACAAATAAATTATACTAAGGCATAAAATAGACACAAGCAACATGCACTCATAAACAGAAAAACAATGCAGTATAGACACTTTATTTTATCATTTGGATCTAAAGGCAATGCTTATTTTTCAAAAATGTTAAGCCTTAAATAAGGAATAAAAACTGAGATGAATTTGACTTAGATAATGCTGTCCATACACAAATATGGGGACAATATAAAACATCAACACCACAAACAACACACATTGGACTTTCCTGACTCTGGCAGAGTCACTATTATAGCAAACAAATAAGCAAATAAAGGAGAAGAAAACTACCTCAAAGTTTATATAACTTTAGAGGGAGCTCGTATTCTCCTACGTTCATGTGAGAAAATGGAAATCGGGCCCACTGCCAGCCCAGGCAAAGGGAAGATAATACATTTTCTCCAAACCTCAAAGGGATAATTAAACCAGTAACATTTGACGAACAAAACACTGAGTAACCCTGCTAACAAAATTTGACTATTTTATTATTTTATGACACGAACACTTATAATACATTGGTGGGTGGACAGGGAAACCCATAGTATACACCACTATTTGGAAAAAAAAAGCAGAGTGCCACTTCTATGTCCTAACCAACCATATATGTTGGGATGGGACTAAGAGGTGTTAACATTCTTCATTGTGTTCTTCAGCCATAGGGGTAAGTGTTAATTCATATTTTATTTGATAGGTGAAGCTTATTCGGGTTTTAAAGCCATATCGTGTAATGATGCATCCACTACTACGCAGATGTGAACTTTGAATTACAAGTTCCTATTAAAGTTTAATTTATTAGCATATATATCTAAAGATTTTTCGGTGCTCATTATTATGACCAGTTTGGTTTTATTGTAGCTGTTCAGGGCTGCTTTGGGATGTCTGAAGCTGTTTAGGGCTGACTGTAGCTGTTTAGTGCTGCATGCTGTTTATACGTATGCGTATAAGTGTGTCTGTACACGTGGTGGAGCCACGAATGTAGACGTAGCCAATACAAGGGTGTTGTATGCTGTCTGTACGTACGTGTATACTTATGTCTGTACAGGTGGCGGATCCGTGAAGGGTGTGAGCGGCCGATAAAAGTGCGAGCGAACCCAAGGACTCGATCAGTCTATGAATCGTACGACTGTACAAGTGTCAAGAGGCATGTTTATTCCAATTGATGTTTCAACTGAGTACATTTTTAATTGCATGAGACTATTTTGAATCTTATTTGTATTGTAGGAGATTATGTGAAATCTCGTTGCATTGCATAATCTAGGAGATTATGTGACTCTCACTTACAGTGCATAGTATTATTCTAAACATATTTGAATTCCTCGAGGTTATTTGAATCTCACTTTCCATACATAAGATTACCTGAATCATATTTTCGTTTTTCAACTTGTGAATGTTTCTGTAGAGTGATTGGATCAATCGTATGTGGAGAGCGTAAGAGAATCATTGTATTTATAATATATATATACATTTTTAATTTTATAAATTTCCATCGTCCATCACATTGTGTTTGCTTTATTCTTTTAGTCCAAAACACACTCCGTTTTTATTCTGTTACAGGTGACATGAGTGTAAAGTGAGAATGTGACATAATATGAAGGACAGAGGACACGAGTGTAACGTGAGAATATTACATGAAATAAGGGACAGGGGATACGAGTCAATTAACTGAATATATAGTTTTCGAAAATTCGAACGAACATGACAAATCGTTGAATGTGAGTTTTTGCCTTATTGTTATGTATATCTATATTATGTGTCTATTTTCATGATAGTTTGTAAGATAATATTTTGAATGTTCATTGTCTTTACGATCTTAAGTACGAGACCTTTATGTATAGTGCAAAACTTCATTCATAGGTTCCGAGGTTGAATTATGCAATTAATCCAGGTAAGCATCACGTGATCTGATTTCAAGACATAAGTTCTTAAAAGGCCAGGTTGACCTAATTCCTTGTAAGTTTTTAATACTTTTATACCTAACCTTATTCACAGATGAGATTATGAATTGCGACAATTTCTGTATTATGTTACGTGTTTAGGCTATAATAAACAATAACAAAAAAAAGAATGAAAACAACAAAACTTTAAAAAAAAATTAAAAAATTTATTTCCCTGAAAGAAAAAAAATGTAAAAATTAAAAAGAACTCGATTTTAAGAAATCAAGTCAAGAAATAATCAAAGAATAATCCACGAATTAAATTTTAGAAGTCCTAGTAATGAAATGTTCTAATGAATTAAAGTTAACAGTCCAGACAAAAAATAATCCAGAATGGAAGGAAATGACGTATACTGTAGCATTTATAATACGGATGTGTCTACAGTTCTTTGTTGATGCACAAACAATATTCCAATGTTTGAATTTCCGAATAAAATTTCAAGAAATGTCTGTCCAATGATTCTGTACGATCACAAAAATATTTCCAGGATAATTGATATTTTGGAATACAAATAGTTTGAAGAAAATTTAAAATATAACTCACCTGGTCAAAACAGAAGAAAAAAACAAAGCACCTTACGTCCCAGTGTTTAGAAGCCCGACCGACTAATTAATCTATAGACAAAGGTTATACAGTAACTTGAGACGCAAAGCAGATTACCGGATGAGGGTCATAACTTCTTGGGTTTCGCTCATTTTTTTTACTTTTTTAAGACCATAGTCATAACAAGAAAGTTGATGGTTCCTTTCGGGATCTGAGAATTTCAAAGAAATTATAATTTTCATTTGAAATTAAAATTTCACTCTGATTCATTGGCATGTTATGTTAATTTAAAATATTTGGGACATTTTATTGAGAAAAGCAAACTTTCATCATGAAATATAGTTTCTTGAGCTTGCCAAAAATTTATCTTTCTGAAGTGACGAATTTTGTAACGAAGCAACAAAGAAAGAATATTTTGATTCATTATTTGGTGAAAATTGGGTATTCATGATAAGTGTTTTGAGTGTGATAAGGAAGTCTCTATGGTTACCACATGAAGTAAAGGGAATTGCAGTTTTTTTTAAAAAAGAACAGATAGAAGTTAAGAAAGCTTCAGCTTCAGTAGGAAGTAATGCAAATGGAGATAGAGAAGAAACGAAGATAAATGCACATGCAAGGGGATGCAAGAGTAATGCAAATGAAAATGCTAATTAAAAAAAAGAGACAAGCAAAAGGAAGACATAGAAATGAATTTAAATTAAAGGAATTAGAATTAGCAAGTAGAGCACAATCGTCCCCTATATATACAAGTCCAGGTTTGAATACTACCAAAAAGATTAGATTTGTATCCCATTTAAAAAAAAGGAGGAAGATAAATTTGTTCTCATTTCGAAAAAATTGCTGAAAATCTGAAGTGGCCAAGACAGCATGGGACTTTGGTATTAGAAAGTATACTTATTGTCAAAGCATGTGAAGTCTACACTACACGCACGGTATAATAAAAAAAGGTAATAAGTCTGGTGTATTAGAAGAATGTATCATGAAGGGTTATGAGTTGCTGCCTGAAGCATATCGCTGAAGCTTTAGAAATCGCAGAAAATAAACCATGATAGAATGCACTGTTAAAAGAACAACTGTTTCATAGATGGTGTACAACAAAGACAGTTGAGAAAGATTATAACCTCCAATAACTCGTTTTAACTGAAGAGTTCAAGAACCATAGTAATGTTCAGACCTACAATGGAGCTTCTCGGATTCTTTTATTGTCACGTACTTTGCCTTTTTCTGAGAAATATAATTCAAATGCTGTTTTGTTTTTTTCAGGGAGTTGAGTGCGGATTTGTTAATCTTCCTATCCATTGCTGTAATTTCTCATCAGAATTTAGTCTGAGAACTCGCGAATGTAAGAAGGAGCAATGACTTATTTACCCCTTTAGGGTGTTCATTTCTCATTAGGCAATGACCTACTCTGAGACAAGGTTGTGGTTAATCCATTTGTAACTGACAAGCCTTGATTGGATGAAAGAGTTCATCCTAATGAAATCGAAATCCCTGATTTATAACCAGCTTGTGCCGTTACAAGAGCGATTGCAAAGAAAGCTCTTGAGAATGACGTTGATCAGGAAGTTATTAACTTAGCTGACACATTTATTAATCAGCATTGTGACTAGGTCACTTTCACTCCTAGTATGCATCAGTCAAGAAGTATTGATCAGTGATACTCTTTTCACTACTCATTCCATTACTTCTGATCAGGGTGATAAACGACAATCGCTAGTTGTCTCACAGAAACAAGAACCTGAGATTTGTTCGTTTCAGAAGGCTATTAGCAAAATTTAAGTTTCGTAAGTACCAGTTTGTTATTTTGTGAAAAAATGGGGTCCTTATGAGGAAATTGAGGCCACCTGACGATGAGTGGTCAGCAGGCTATCCTAAGTCATATCAACATTATTTTTAGTCTAGACCATATAACTCCGCTGTCTGGTGTCAGAAAGACGCATCATAAGATCTTAAATCATTTTTGCTCGCCGAAAAGTAATGTTTGTAAACACTATAGATCTTGTTACACCTGTTAATGTGGAAAACACGAGTAAAAGATACAAAAAGCTCGTCTGAAACCTTGTCATGCATTCGAGGAACCATTTAGTAGAATAATGGTACACTATGCTAGTATATTATAAGACCAATTTAGGCAACCAATACTTGTTGACGATTATGTGCGCATCCACAAGAGTTCCAGAAGCTATTCGTTTGAGGAATATAAAAACTAAAACGGCAGCGAAAGTTTTGGTAAAACACTTTTGGATTATCTCAAGTCTGTCCAATCTTATGTCAAATTTTGTGCTGGAATTTTCCAGCAAGTTGTTCATAAGTTAGCTTCCAACAGTAAAAATTTTCTGCCCATCACCCTGTGAGCAAGGTGCATTGAAAAGATGTCATAAACCTTTGAAGAATATGATTAGGTCGTATTGCTTTGATTCAGGAACGGATTGGGAAGAGGGTGCAAGTTTGTTATTACATGATGTTAGGGAACCAGTCTTAAGGTTTTAGTCTTTTTGAACTAGTTTTTGAACATACAGTCCTTGGGTCATTCAAAAGAGAACTTTCTTTGAACTGAAGAGTAAGAAATTAATCTTCTTGACTATGTCTCGGATTTCAAAAACAAAATTTTGAACAAGAGCTAATATTCAGTCTACCCAGCCAATAATGAAATTAAGGAATGATAGAAATGCAAAGGATACCAATTTTCCGTCGGGTGAAATTTTTTTGGCTCTAATCCAACCTCAAAATCAATCTTCAGGCTTAGCTTATTCCATTGAAAAGAAAATAAGTGATTTAAATTACATTACTAACATTCATGGGAGGCAAAATAAAAGCATATTTGTCATGTTGAGATGTTGAATGAGCATGTTGAAAGAGATAGCACTGTAAAGCATTCAATCAATTTAGTTGCACCGATTCAATATAGCAAGGACTAAAACGAGGACGTGAAATCGGACTGTAGTGACTTTCGTGTAACAAATCTAAGAAATTCCGAAACATTGGATAATCTGGACAAGAACCTTTCGCATCTGGTGCCATAAGAAAAGAGTGAATTCAAACAGCTATTAAGTGAATATGAACACTTGTTTCCAGACACAACACGAACTCAACCATAACCTTGAAAAAGTAGAATCAACACCTGTGAAATAACATCTTGATAGATGAATCCTCTCAAACAAGACTGTTTGAAGAAAGAAATTCATTATTTGCTGGAGAATGACTTCATCTAACCAAGTAAAAGTAACTGCAGTATACAGTGTATTCTTGTGCCGAAACCATATAATACTTCCCGTGTGTGTACTGATTATAGTAAAGAAAAGCGATATCAAGACAGGATCATCGTATAATATCCATAATAGATGACTCCATTTCACAAAATGTAAAATGCAAGATATGTTACCACGTTTGACCTTTTGAAAGGATTTTAGCAAATTCCACTTCTAGAATGAGCAAAGGATATGTCAGCATCTTAAATCCAAATCGATTTTTTTCAGGCTGAAAGGTTCTCCTTATATTTTCAACGTTTCGTGAACATGATAACACCTGGTACAGGTAATTCTGAAGCTTACATCGATGACGTGATGACCTACAACGACACCTGGAAAGATCATTTGGAAACCATTCAGAAGTTCACTGAATAGCTCAGTGATGCAAATTTGACAATTAATTTAATAAATATGATATTTGCCGCGCTTATGATCTATTTTAGAACATGTTATGGGACATAGTCAAGTTTAACCTATGGTAGTTAAGGGCGGGACTATCTCTGAATTCCCAGTGCTCGTCATTTCTATGAGCTTCATACCTAAGTCATTCATTTCAAGTGTCTGTTGGCGCACTGTCACGTGTATCGAAGTATTATATTACATCATTCTGTGTAAGGGTGCAAATTTTGTTGTTATTTTTCACAGTACATTCTGTCGTATAGGGTAAAGCTTGCAATAAATTGGTAGCTTATTCTGGTTAACCTCTATCGTTGGGGGGGGGGGGCATGAGCGACTTTTAATTAAAGCCCATTCGGATCACAATCAGACAGCTAGAAGAGAAAATGTTAACGTAAGGTCAAATAGCGGAAATTGACAAAGTTGTGACAAACCAGGGAAAATTTTTGAGATATCTTGGTCATTTGAAATCGCCGGACGACGTAATGAAGTTTATGTTTAAATGGGGTATCTTGTACCATTTGTCCAGGAAAGAGTTGCTTGAGGCGTCCAAATAAGATGTTGCTGAGTAGTGTTTAAGAATGACGGAAACAGACGGGACTTACCGCACGACCGTCTAAGTGTCATGTAGGAAACCAAGAATGGTTTAAAGTTGACCAGTTTGGGAACGCATTACGAGGAACCAATAAGACTATCTTTTGAGAGAATCGCAGAGTATTATCGTCGGTATGTTGCTAGCTTCAGTGCTACTGATGATCCACTGACCGACTTGATGAGGAAGAAAACTCCGACATAAGTTATTTGGACAAACGCGTGTGAACGTGCATTTCAGGCTGACCTCAGATGCATTAGTAAAAGACTTTGGGCAGTGCTATTTCAAGAGTGCAATGGAAACTTACAACCGGATGCATTTGGAAGTAGGAAGTTCTCGATTGCAGAACGCATTTATTCGGTGTCTAATAAAGAATGCTTGGCAATTAGTTTTGGAGTATGTAAATTCCAACACTACTTGTTTGGACAGAAGTTTATCTTTGAAACTGAAGACCAACTAATCGCCCATATAGTCTAAGCTAGGCTGACAAATGGACGGTTCATGAGATGTCATTATTTCTTCAGCAGTACCAAGTACAGGTATATTATATTAAGGGTAGCGAGAATATAGGGGCGGGTTGTTTAAGTAGACTAGTAGATTAAGAGTTGAAAGGTTCACATGAGGACATTTAGGAGGTAACTCAGACTACATCTCCACATTTTGGAGAGTAAATATTCAAAATTTTAATCATAAAAACGGGGCGTATGCAACGGCACAAAATGTTGTGGATAATTTTCGCAGTACATTCTGTCGTGGTCAGCGTGACACGTAACTTTTAACATTGACTTATGGACTAGGCTCGCAATAACGTGACAGCTCGTGATGGCTAACCTCCCTGGCTGAGGGGATGGGGCATAAGTGAATTGTAATTATAATCAATTTGACAATGATGAGACTGATATGTTAACAAGAGGTCAAATTGCAGGAAACAACAAAGCTACGACAAACCAGAGCCAAAATTTGGGGAAATCTTGGGCCATTTGAAAGAGGTATCACAAAATGATATTTTCCAGAATAGTTCTTAATAAAGGTGGTCTAGAGAGAATTATCTTACTTCGACGGGACTGTTAAAATGTTTGCGATTTGTGAAAGTTAATTGATGTAAGTTTGTAATTATTTCTTGAGCTCATTAGCTTCAATTTCATACTTCAATTAGTTCAGAAAATAATCGTACATTCATCTGTCTGGAATGTAATAGAAGTCATGTAGTGTAGGAATTTCATGCATTGCTCTGATACGCCTTGTGAAAATTAATTTATTTTTCTTGAATGTTATAGGAGTCATGTAACCTTAAGATTTCATACGTTTTCTTCTGATACGAATTGTGATAATTAAATTATCTTTCTTAAACGATTTGTATATATTTATTGTTTATGTAAAAAAAAATGTTGTAGTTTACGTTGTTCTTGTTGCTCTGTTCTATAAATCCACTCAGATCTCATTTATTCCATCCATTCAGTGTGGGACCCACAAACATGTAACCGTCTTTTGAGTAAGTAAGTGTAGTTTTCCATCTGTATTGTCAATTGTCCATTTACTTCCGTGATCACAATAGTTTATCATATTAGTCTTCCTTTTATTTTAAACTTCTCTTTCAATTTAGTTTCCTACATAAAAATATATTTCAATTCTTTAGTCTCTTCGCGTTGTGTATTTTTATTTTCTTCTCAGCTACATTCTTTGCATTCGTTATATTCAAATTAAACTCGCCGTGATTGATCTCGTTATCACCTTTTGCCTTGGTGACACTGTTGAACTTTGTACTACTACAGAGTAGCCAGCGCCAAGGTTTCTTGGGACAAAAAACGTATATATCTAAGTTTCGAGAGTGTCTGCACGTTCTAGTACCGTACAAGAACGGCTACCAAAACATAGTTTCTGGTGATGTGGCGGTAGCCACGGTAGCATAGGCACCAGGACGTACAGGCAGGCGATAGTCGACTTATGTCGCATAAAGAGGTCCTAGGTTCGATACCAAGCAGAAACTCAGTATGGAGCGAATTACTGAAATTGCTTGTTTAGCGCTAGGGTGTCAATATTTGTAGTTGTTCTTGTTGTCGCTGTTGTTGTTGTAGGGTGTAACGCCATTTTCAGCACATGATAGGCTATACATGGCGGCCAGTATTAATGGTGGAGGAAGAACCCGGGAAAACCCCGGAAAGAACCACCGACCCACGAGAAGCTACTGGCAAGCTTTCTCACATACCCACATTAGCCGAATCCGAGACTCGAACACTATTTGAAATAATCAAGGTCCCTAGATTAGTCAACGATAGGGATTTTAATATACATCCTCGTATAATAATATAGATATATAAGTTTATAGCCTTAAGAGTAATTATCCTTAGGCCAGTGCTTGGAGTAATGTTACATTACTTCCTTATAGAAATAAATAAATCCTAAACCAGCAGCTGCTGCAACCATACCATCTGTGCGTTAGTCATCTATTTAAACTCAATCAAGCTTTAAACAGTATATGTTGCCTTGGGCACCCGCAGCATAAATCAAGGAGGGGTTCACGTGCCCCCCCCCCCGGAATCATACTACATATATATATATATATATATATATATATATATATATATATATATATATATATATATATATATATATATATATATATATATTCCGACAAGTTTCATCAAGCAAATGAAGCTGAAAATATGTCACAAGATTCTATTAAAAACGCATAGTACATATTAGCTTTAGTTTCAGACTGCTTATGCACAGAACTACGCACCTAACTCTCCCGGCCGTGACTAACTGACCCCCCCCCCCCCCGCAAAAAAATTCTGCGGGCGCCCATGTATGTTGCTTTGTATTTTTTAATGATACTTTTTTACTGTACAAGATATCTATATTTATCCAAATTATTGTGATCTTAATTCATGCTCCCTTCCAATAACTTTTTTTTTCTTTGGTAAAGTTACCTTTTCTTGTGCTTTTTCAACGTTTCTTCAGTTTTGCTTCCTCCGCTTTCAATTTTATTTTACAACGAAATCATAAGGCAAGTGCAGACATTATTGTTATAGTACCGTTCAAATATAATCTACAATGTCCTGCATGAAACCTTAAATCGACTTAACATCATCTTACACTACAGTACCATATAAACCAAAGATAACGAGATTTGTTCGAAAGAATCGAAAAGTGAAATATACAAAGTCATCACCGAGTTTAGGGATACATATTGTTATTGCAAATCATATATGATTTAGTACCATACAAATTGGACAGAAGAAAACAGAGGGCACAAAATAAACCCAAGAACATTGAGAAAAACCAAGAACATTGTAATGATGTAAGAATTCAGATTACGCGACAACCTTAAAACTCACTTAAAAAGATTCTAAGCTGATCACTCGTTGAAAGACAATATTCATTTAGATATTGCTCTAAAAATACTCGATGTTCCTTCTATTGGATGTTATCACTGTTGGTTACACTTGATCAAGCCCTATGGTGTGAATGTTAATGATCTTGGTATAAATCATGTTATACCGTACTCGTCTATTGACAATTCTGATCCTGAATATTTTTTTAAAAAATGTGTTTCCGCTAGACAAACACGATGTACGATAGTAGGTGATACTACAGAAAGTTTTTCGGGATGAGAACTAGAAAAAAGACGAGAAAACACAATAGACAAGGAAAAATGTTACAAATGGCAAACTTATCATTTAAACAAATATGAATAATATAGTTTAGTATCCTGTTTTCTTTCTTCTGCATGTTCCCTTATAAACTTAATCAGATAATAAATAGATGCTTCGGTTGTTAAATTGTGTCAAGGGTACAAATACATATATTACAAAGCATCAGTACGCATTTATTTATCATTATTTTTCCTTCTTTCCCTCGTCTTGATATTCCTATACTGATTTACTCTAGCTAACGTTTTTGAGGGTTAAGAAACTAGCACGTAGCGTTGATAGACGAAATTCTAACTTAACTGGCCAAATTTTGTACAGTATCTAAAGTAATTAAATGTCAATTAGTCTTATATAACTCGTAATTTATTCAAGTCATAAACTGAGGAAATTTTGTACAGTATCTAATGTAATTAAATGTCATTTAGTCTTATATACCTCGTAATTTATTCAAATCATAAACTGAAGAAATGTCCTTATTCTAGTCATTACTGCCGCGATAATAACATTCTGCATATTTTAGCCTCGCTTACATTGACAATGATCTCATATATTTGGCTTGTTTCTCTTCCATTTATTCCAATGCCTTGTCAAATATTGTTTTACTAGCTATCTCTTTGTATGTCAAATTTCTTGTAATATTTCAGCTCTTGTTTGTGTTCTTCATTTTGAAGATAATTTTCGTTTATTTGTTTCGTTTTATATCTTGTTTTCCCTCATCTGTTGAATCTATATACCAGAAGTTAGTGGAGACGAATGTTATATTATATAGATGCATTTATAAGTTATAATCACAAGACAAGTACCAGAAACAAATTACTAATATTTGTACACGGCTTACGATCTTTTCACTAGTAATATTGTTATTAATGCGGTATTTCAATTTTTTTACTCAAATCTTCCAACAGAATTAGTAGATATTTTTAAAAATAAAGTTATTGATAGGATTAAAATATCATGGTTGGTTATTCATCGATGTGTAAATTTTACCTAATTAGGTAACTTACACATCGATCGGTAACCAGCCATGATCATTTAATCCTTATAATTCCAATTTACTTTATGTCTGACATCAGCAGATTTTGTTAACAAAGCAGATTTTGTTAACAAAGCATTCACTTTTGTGGGAGGTCGAAATTTTCTTTCATTAGTCTCTTCACTGCGACATATACATAGCCCCATCTTCGCCAGCCAAGAGTCGTCGAATTTTTGTATATACTAATATAGGGTATAGTGTCAGAGCGGGCCATGGCAGTGATCTAAGGAGCTTGTTGTGGTCATTTTCTTAATTACAAAACTTGGCTGATGCTATTTAAATCAGGCTATATCTTTTAATGTTACGCTAGCGAATGACACGTGTTGTTATAGCATACGATGTTCTTGCTTTCTAGAAATGCATTTCAATCTTTCAAAAGCAAAATTCGTGTCCATTTTAAGTGAGATCCCTTGCTCGTCATACGACCCCGACCTTTAACAACAGCTGGTGGAACATATTGTAAAAGTAAAATGCAATAAAGACTGGTTTGTAAAGCCTGTCATATGATTTCTTTGACTAAATGAGCATTAGTGTGCAGTTATATTGCATAACCTCTAATGGTCGATTTTGATCAGGGAGTTGAAAGTTTGGTAGGAAGTCACGGCGATGGGTAGGTGGGGCTTTTTATTATTATAGCGTAAGCTTCACATACAATTACCTGGAAACTTGGAACCAAAAGAAATCCGCAGAATTTACCGATATATCAAAAGATTCTTGATCAGCATTAGAAGACAACTGATATCCAACCGTATTGCAGATAATTAGCTCGATTCATTACAATAGGACTTGTAAGTGTTATTAAAAAAAAATATGAAAAACACTATGCATTGATGAGAAATGACTTGAAAAGAGTTAAGGATATATCTATTTTTATGACACAGATGGAAACAATGTGTGAATATAAAAAAGAAATAAGCATGTAAATATAATAATGGAAAAAGGGTTTGCATATATCAATGCAAAGATAAGAAAATACTGATGTGAGTTCATTGCGTAAGCTAGACTGTGCTTTCAAAATTGTATGACACAGTAATAAAGACACAAGTGAAAAATTAATTAAAAAAATTAGTTACCACTAAAGAAGACAGAGAAATCGAAGGATACAAAGAAGTCCTTGAAACACTGCCACAAAAAGAAGCATTTAAAATAGATCATGACCAACCGATAAAAAGACTTGAAGAAATTTTTTTTAGGAAGAATCTAATCATCGCGAAAAGAAATCGATTACAGCTGAGTATGCGAAAGTCACAATTTTAAGGTTAAAATTAATTGAGAATGTCGTAATTTGGAAAATATATCCTTATCAAACATGTCAAACATTATATGAGTAAAATCGTTCTGGAGGAAAAGCAAAACTATTACTAAAAGAGAAAGATGTAGCAATCGCCACCGTTATTACAGCTATAGCCAAGACAGTATTGATTGTTGCTCTGTCCATGGATCTAGCAGAAGGTGGAGGAACAAGTAGATGCTGGTGGAGGAACCAATCATGGTACTAATTAAGTTCCCATTGTAAACCTATGCAAATACCATGATATCAAAAAATCACTAGCGTTAAATTTCTGAGTCCCAATGATCAATCCTATATTTATCAGTATAGATGAATCCTGGATGACAGCTTCTGTTAGAGAACAGGATATAAGGCGCGGCATTTCTGGACCTACATGTTTTTTAAACATGTGCTTCAATTGCGCACAATGAATCATGTGCTAATTTCAGAAATGAGTGTTCCAAGCTCATAGCTGTTTAAGAACTGAGATTCCATCGATATTTTTTTTCTCAGTTACAACTAGGATAAGCTCTAAAAAATTTAAAATATACAATCTAACAGATAATACTTCCGATAATAAGCTTGCTCTTCCTGCAAGATGTAGATGAGGATGTGTCCGCAGAAGGATCCATCGTACTTTCGGACGATAAATTTGCGTACAGTAGCAACAGGAGATGATTTTTTTCATAATTAAAGAATATAAAAAAATGAATGTTTTCTGCATAATTTGAGTGTGCAGATTTCAAAAATGAGTCATACACAAGTTGAAATTATAAGCTACTTTTAAAATGGAATATTTTCTGCTTAATTTGAGTGTGCAGATTTAAAAAAATGAGCCCATCTTTATGACATCTTTTCAGATAAATTCACAGGAAGCATTCAAACACATGTACCGTCCACCATTTTTAATATTAGTCTTTGATCACTTTTTTAAAATTCTTGACCTCATTTTACTTCATGCTGAAAGTTGCATATTTTTTACATATGGTTATATAAAAATGTGTTTTGAACATTCAGCTTCAACAATACATTTACTTTTTCTATGTCCCAGGTATTTCTGAAGATTTTCTGTGCCTTTTTATCACACGCTCCCCCTAACATTTTTGCATGCAATAGCATAATCATGAGTCATACCAAGTTGAAATTGCATGTTACTCTTAAAACCAATAGTGCATATTCATTACAGTGTTCTTGTACATATATATATTTATCTGAAATCACAATTTAGTAAATAACAACTGCTATTTTAGAATTTAGTTATCATAAGATATATTTGGTCAGTTTTCCTATCTATACAATAAAATCAAAGACAAAAGGTTTTCCAATAGTGTCACCTTAGGATGAGGCAACATAACATTTTGGATGTCCTAAATTTGCGATATTTTCATTATAATTCTGACCATTGTTTTGAGCAATATTAAATAGTTCATGAAGTAAAGACAATTGTGGTATCAGAGATAGAGAAGAAACTGGCACTAAGTTGGTTCTGAAGAAATATTTATGATTATGTATTTGTTTAAATGGAGGAATACTACAGATCGATTTTCTATTCCTTGGCTTATGATGACAATATTCATATTGATATTCACAAAATAATGGCATGAAAATTTTAAATGAATTTGTTTTCATTCTTCAAAATTCTGAAAAATAGTTGAACTTGTACCTCTTTTCCGTCCTTACTAAACATGAAAATTTTAATTGTAATACCAGTGTCTCTAGATAAGAACCGTACGAAGAACAGATGACATGACATTTATAATATCTCAGTGATCACAATCACATACATATTATCAATACATATAGTATCACCGAGTCAGTGAGTGATACTCCCGTCGAGTCTCTAACCTCGAAAATATATTACACAATAAAAGTTGTACAAATATTTTGTAATAAGTTTGGTAATAAGTTTGGTGTAATGAATGACAGTACGTTTGTATAATCCGATTCCTTTTGCTATAAACGTCTGCCTTTTCATACAATCAAGTTTTCGTTTGTTTTTGAACCCAAATTATGTCGTATTGTTGTCATTGTTTACGTTTTGTATGTACCCATGTGCCGGGAAGAGTTACCGTTCTTGCTGGCATTGGTGACCTTTGAAAAAGCCGTAATTCGTGGGTTTTCCGCAAATATTCGCACACATTTTACCATTATTCTCGTAAAAAGAAATCCAAAGTATTTTAAAAAAAAGTAAGCTTAGGTGAGCGTATATGTTCGTTTATGTAGTTTATCAGCGTTTTGAAAAATTCGTTTTTCGTTTGTCTCCGCCGAATAAGTTGTAGAAATGGCCCAGTGTCATATACGCTAAATATAGACATTTGACCTTTCAACCATGAATACATTCGGACGTAATAATATTGGCTTTTTACATATTAAAGCGGAGAAAGTACCGGGTGTAATGATGTTGACATTTTGAGAAAACGTTAATCTTGATCGCCAGTGCCCTCTAGCGGCGTCCCCTGTTGCTACGTACAGTCAGGTTTATGGCTCTCATAACGAGCTTGGCCTACTTTGTGTCACCTATCATACATAGAGTTTTCCCCTTGCTACATAAAAAGGCATTACTGCGTACGTACACCAAATACGTAGAGGTAGACCACAAAGACTGGAAGGACATCTAGTAGTCGAATCTGTCTGGGGTCCTCGATACCACAAGAAATATGTTCGGAACCAGGCCTCTTTCAAAAGCGATCTCTAGTACGAAGGAAGCTGCGCTCTTCTCTGTCCGTATTGTTTCCTGTCTTACCATGGTTGTATAATTTTACCACAACGTTTTTCCAATGTTGTTGAGTCATCGTCTTTCATTTGGTCATGGGGTTTTCTGTGACTGGACAAAGAAAAATAAGACACTGGTTTTCGGACTGATTGAAAGTATCGGAAAGCTCTTTGTGGTCAGCTGTTGACCAAGTGTCAAACATCTCTCTGCTTTGAATAAAACGGTTAAAAATGCGGGTCCATGCAGATTACACTATTATACTACTACTTTAATCTTTCACACATACATACTACCATAATTCTGTGTGTATATACAATTGAATCATGCCCGAGAGAGAGAGAGAGAGAGAATGATATTTCTGCCAGCGTGATAACCTGTTTGTAGGACCTCGTCCTGCTTTTCTATCCTCGTCAATTCTTCAGGCAGTCAAAATGGTTCAGCTTTTTATAATGGATCTGTACACCGTAAAGGTTTCGCATGCATAAAGTAGGGTCGGCATCATAATGGTTTTGCAGGCCTTTATTGTTTGCTTGCAGACGGATGCTTCTGCAATACCATACATTTTCCAGCTACCTTGGTAATTCTGGTGCTGATATGTTCATTAATGTTTATTGCATCTTGCATCTGACAGAGTATGGCCGAGATCAGTGAACTTGTCTACCTGAAGTGTTTGACCATTTACTGTGATGGTAGGTTCCATGCATGGTTTTGCTGGTACAGGTTGGTGCATCAGCTCCGTCTTCTTGATACTGATTGTTAGGCCACAGTTGGCACAAACTGAAGACAAATGGTCCATACACTGTTGGATATCAACTTTGTATTTCAGATATTCAGTGATCAGTTATCAGCAATTAGATCACGATCAGTCTCGTTCTGTAACTTTGTATTCACCTGTACTCTCCTCAGGATGAAGAGCATGCCATCAATCCAGTATTTGATGTCTATCCCATTGCCATACACATGGCAGAGAATATTATATTGAAGATAGTTGGGGCCAACACGCAGCCTTGTTTAACTGTCTTTGGCGACTTGGAATGGATAGGAGCGCTCGTTGTTATCGAGTGTGATACAATTATGATGAATTTCGCTGGGTAGTCATATTTTGCCATGATCTTCCAAAAGTTACCACGACTGATTGTATTAGAGGACATTTGCAGGTCCTCTAACGTCGTGTACAGGTTGAAGGTATGTTTCCTGTTTCCTGGCACTTCTTCTGATGTTGACGAGGTGCAAGCACCATGTATATTGTCCCTCTTCATT
The DNA here is from genome assembly GCA_028554795.2 of Sinohyriopsis cumingii. NCBI lineage: Eukaryota > Metazoa > Mollusca > Bivalvia > Unionida > Unionidae > Sinohyriopsis > Sinohyriopsis cumingii. The sequence continues at coordinate 123,519,134 of CM068828.1, forward strand.
TCCAGATGTCACGTCGTCTCTTAGGCGGTAACCTTTGGTCAGTGTAATGGAAAATGCGATTCAGCAAAATTGCAGCTAGGATTCTGCCAGGTATTGACATCAATGAGATGTCCGGATAGTTGTAGCAAGATGGTCTGTTGCCTTTGAACTTAAATAGGCGGATAATGAATTCATCCTTGTACTCCTGGGGTTCAGTTCCTTGAATCCACTTTGACCAGACTAGTTTAGTCAGTTTCCGAATCATGCATGAGCCCCCAGCTTTGTATACTTTTACTGGTATTGCATCTGCTCAAGGTGCATTGCCATAATGATAGCAGATCAATCCCTTTCTCAGTTTCAGTCAATGCTGGATTATCGGCAAGAGATATGATGATTTCCACTTGGGGCAGTCGATCAATTGCCTCCGGTGATGGAGGATGTTGGTGAAGTGTACTGCCCATCTTTGTAGTATCTTATTTTGTTAGCGTGCGATTTCCACCGGCACTCAAAGTTCTTCATGTCACTCCCGTCTGAGGGGCCCCGAGTGGCTGTTTGGTCTTAAGCGCTCACCGTTCCGGATCACTGCCATCTCACCTCTGTCTGTGAGGGTTTGTAGCTCAGGCTCGGCTAGCGTGGGTACATTGGAAAGCCTGCCAGTAGCTTCTCGTGGGTCGGTGGTTCTTCCCTGTGTTTTCCAGGGTCCTTCCTCCACCAGTTATACTGGCCGCCATGTATAGCCTAACTTGTGCTGAAAATGGCGTTAAACCCTAGAACAACAACAACAACACTCCGGTCTGCGTAGGGCTGCGTTTCATCTTTCCTTTTGCTGAGTCGTGACTCTTGCAACTCTCTGAGTTTGCAGTGGACACTCCTCTTGATGCTGAAACCTGCCTTCTTAGACGATAAAGTAATGTCTTCTAAACAGGCTTTTTGAATCAGTCGTTCCCTGTTCAGAAGTCTCCGTATGTTAGCAACGTGGTCACCATAATTTTTTTAAAATCTTAACGTGATGTGGGAACGAGAGTTGTCAACGCAGACAAGTAAACATCGTCTGTTAAAGGATGTCTAGTTTTCCCCGACGTTCTTGAAGCTCTCTTTAATTGTTCCTACTGACTCCATAATTCTCGAAGAAAGGCATGTTTCGCATTCTCCTGTTTCATTTTCGCATTCTCCTGTTTCATTTTGATCACACTCTTTTTGCCTTAAGTCGTCTGCTAGGCTGAAACCGGATATTGAGCTTGGAGAATATAAATATAGGGTCTGTTCATTATTCAACATGGTCATCGTCACTCGGACATACGATTTCTGTCTTCTTCTAATGTTGTCAATGCAATATCAGTGCTTGGAGTGCTGGTTAATCCAAGACCTCTTGTAGTTTGGTAGGCGAAATATTGTGTTGATTTTCAGGAGCTCGCGTCCAGCGCATTTCCTCAGTAGGAATACTCCATTGGTGTTGCATTTGCCAAACAAATTTTATCAATCGCACTGAAGTCATCTTTAGTACTTCTGAGATAAAATATTCGAGATCTTTATACAAATTTGTCATTGATCTCATCTGGGTTGGTCATGGTGGGTGCATATGCTCTAATGAGAGTTACGTGTCTTTATCCAGACAGGCACAACAAAAATACAGTCTCCAACGCCTTCCACCTTAACAATGCAAATGCAAACCGTGGGCTGTGACAGCAATTTCGGCATGGAGTGATGAGTGGTCTTCAACATATGTTGTAACCCACTCCTTCGTAGCTGAGCCATCTGTTTGCCCTCCTGGTGTCAACCTTCCACGGCATCTATGAACAAAGCTGAACCGTTTCTGGACATGTCAGTGTCGAAATGCAGTCAGTCTTGTTCGATGGGGCCAGGCAACTGATTCTTCCTGTAGCTGTTGTGCTCTTCAGACCATGTCACACATTGTGAACAACTGTGCCCGATACACTGCAGGCTATACGCCTTCCTGATGATGACACTGTTAAATGGCTGGGCATGCACTGCATACTATAAATAAATAAATAATTTAGACGATGAGAGTTTCATGTTCATGAATCTGTCTTCAATGTCATTATGGGGTTTATGAGATTGCTCATTTGCTGCAATTTGATGGCAAACTAACTATCAACATTACGTCGCTTTTGTTTACTTCGCTCACTCCAGAAGAAGGAGTAGCCGGCTGCTCCTTCAGTGATTTGTCCATTTTTAGCCAGGCGAATTTAAATCAGCGACGCTTTCTGGATTGAGTTTAAAAGGCAATTTTCAGGCACCTTTTCAATGCTACCTCGTAATGCTACGAAGATGAACATTCTGGTCCTAACTAGGGCTGCTCATTTGCCCCGTTTCTGACCAGTAAAAGCAATCATATGTCAGAGACGCCTGTGTGCAGTTCTGCAGCTACATTACCAAGTGTATCCACAAATCACAGTATAAGAAGTATATATATGATTTACCTTACCAGCTCCAATGGTCACTAATCTGCAGCCTCCAATCCAAGACCAAGGGGAATTTGGTTACGTATACAGATGTCAACGCAGCTTTAATTCAAATGGAACAATAGGTATTAAGTTAGAATTCTCGTGTATGTAAAAAGTACCATTCTAACTCAACCATGAATACATCAGGGAGAGAATCTTTAAGTACTGTACCACCCTTTTAAAAATGTCTAAAATTCGTCCTATGGTGCATTTGAATAAACTGCATCTGACTGGTAGATTTATCGAAAGAATTGCCCTGACCATTCATAACAGCCTCCCTGGTCTTTCAGTTTCTTGACTTTATTACGAAGCTTATCCTCTTCACAAGTTAAGAATACAAATACACCTTGTTCGTTCTTATGTTGTAGTAAGTCGTCGTCATATGTCTTTAACCATTGGAGCGACTAAGCTTGTTGATATGTAGATTTTCATTCGCGTGTAACCGTTAGTAAATCTCTAAATTTCTGTTCTTCATTACTTCATTCATTTTATTTTTCCAGTGTCACTGCGTTTAAGAGTTCCTGCCAGATGATAACACTACAAAATGAATTAGGCTCTCTGAGACTGCATTTTTTCGTAAATAGAGATAGAGGACAAGGAGAGGATGAACATCCAAAATAAACTACAACTGCCGTCCATCCCCAAAATGTATCAACATTTGAATCACTCTTCACCCTAAACCTGCACATAAACGCCATCCATCCAATTATTGTTAGGCCAACATGGAATCATTAACCCATAAGTATAGTACAAATGACATGTAGTCTTTCCATAATAACCCGTCCAGTGGTGTCATCTCTCTACCTCGCTGATTTATAGGTATATTTTTAAAAAGTTGGGGAAATGATATTGGACGTAAATCATGTACTAATTTACTGGATTTTAAATGTGTTTTTATAGCATAACTAAACTCTCGATCAAGTTTTATTTTCCTATCTTCGATGTATCAGGTACACTTTGCTTTAAAGACTGGCATTTCTTTTCATTGTTAATATAAATATACGGGATTGCCATAGCATAACAATGAGAAATATTTTCTGTACCGTTGTCTCCTGGTGTTTCATGGATATGTACAAGTCAGTAAATATCTCTATCGTCTGGATAGTCTTAGGACGATAGAGTCCTGTCCAAATTAGGGTCAATGCAACTCATAAACAGGATTAAAAAGTCCTTTGTTAGCTTAGAGCGTAAGATAATAAGATGAAATCTCACAAAATATAATATTCCTTTAACTACAAAACTTACTTTCCATCACAGCAGCATATCATAATCACTATCCAAAATGCCTTCTGTTTGCTTAGAGTGTAAGACAAGGAACGACACTTCACAAAATATACTCTCCCTTACACCACGAAAATACTATCCATCACACTACTTATACCAACAACATCCCAAATACATCCAATACTCCATATACACACTATCACAAACGTACTGTAAAATAATCAGATGTTACTTTTAGTCACATCAATTTTTGGCAATGGTCTTTTCCTTGATTATAGCTATTTATAGCATTACAATTATGCACAATTATGCACATTTATGAACAAAGCCAACATAATTTCCGGTCTAGGCAAAGCTTTATATATACGTCGCGGATACAGGAATATAGTCATTATGCAACAGGTACTGAGTAGACACGCTTTATATATAAGTCGCGGATACAAGAATATAGTCATTATGCAACAGGTACTGAGTAGACACGCGTACAGTCTGAGGTCAGCCACTTCAAACAATGTTACTATGTATCCCAAAGTGAGGTCAAGCGCTTGTTACACTGTTACCATTGTCATGATGTTCAATGGTCCCATCAATGTTAACACTATGGTAACATTTAACATAGGATTTCCCATTGTACCCAAGTGCCATTCCCATGTTAAATTCCCTTTGTCGGACAAGTACCATTCCCATGTTAAATTCCCAATAACCCCCAAGTGCAAACTATCTCTTTTAGCATAGAAGTCCATAGACCCCCGAGTGCCCTCCTATACTACTTACAGGAAAGCAAACATACAACCGGAAGTGGTGACATACTCCCCACCCCTCAACCTAAGTATATACGGCTTTTATTCTTCGTGACCCATAATCCTAGTCTTTTCAGTCTCATGCTCTATGAATAAAATGCGATTTGGAATGAGTGCTTTGATCTGTCAAATATATTTTGGTACACGTTGATTCAGCTGTTTCACGACTCCATTCATTTGCATTATTTACTGTATCACCGAAAAAGTACACATATCACCATCTGTTTTTTCTTCCATGTGATATATTTTCCAATGGATATTATGTCATCTTCAGGAGGATTTTATGGACTGCAATTGGATAGTATTAGTGAGATGTTACCATATGTGCACCAGTCTTGTATGTGACAAATTGAATGGTGAAGTAACATTAAATGTTTACGAGGCAATTCCAGCTGCGGTAAATTGTTGATGTCCTTCACAACTTAATGTGTTTTCCAGGAGATGTATTGTTTCAAACTGCATTCTACGTACTTTTCCAGCTGCTGGCTTTGATTTTGGGTGTCTTAGGCAGTAGTTGAAAAATGTGTGAAGATTTATTTGGTTGAACAAAAGAAGGTAATCCTCCACAAAGTCTCTGTGAAAAACTGACATCCATAGTCAATTTTACCAGCTGATTTTGTTTCTTCAGAAACAGTTGTTTTGAAAAGAGGCTGCAAAGATTTCCTGGAGTGTCCACTTTCATCAGTTCCGCCGGCCATCTTGAAAATATTGCTATCGCTACTCCCCCTGGATGGATGGTTGTATCAACATCAAGGTTTCCACTAAAAGACTTTTTAATGAGGTCGTCTTGGTATTAAATTAAAATGGTGAAAGGTCTGACATGACTGCTATAGTGGTCATCTTGAAAATCTTTTATCAATATTCCTCCTAAATGTAAAGTCATATCAACATGGTTATTTCACCAGAAGACTTCTTATGAGTTAGTTCCAAATGGAAATAGTGTCGATCTGATGTCTTATATAGCTGTCTTCAGTGTCTAGGATGAACATCTTGTTTTGACTCGGGAATGAAAAGTCATAATCAACATGGGTTTTTCACTAAACAGATTTATTATAATTTATGTTCATACCTAATTATAATGTTACTGATCTCACGTGCAATGTGTGTAAATCACGAAAATCCTCGTAAATGGAAAGTCATTTGGATATTGTGGTTTCATCAATAGTTCTTGTTTTTGGTATCGAGTTTGTTCTTAATGAAAATGGATAACCCTCAATATGGTTATCATGAAAATATTGCTATCTGTACTTCTTCTGATAGTATGATGTCTAGTTCATACTAAATGAACAAGGTGAAAGTCGTATGTCCAATATGGCTGCCACGACGACTCTCTCTATAATCTTGTCGCGAATTCCCCTGTATAAGGTGGTTACTTGGAGTTTTCACCATAAGATTTCTGACGATGTCAACTTTGTCAAAATAAATATGGTGCCAAGGTGACATCCAGGATGTGTACAACAATAGATATTTTGAAATCTTCATATCGCTGATGAAAATGAGAGATGGTTTCAGCACTCGGCAGTTAAAAGGAAGAAATAGTCTTAAGATGAATTCCTGGAAATTCTTTTCGCCCAGGTGAGCGCCAGTCAATTCGAGGTGCTCTTGTTTTTTTTTTTCTTTTCTTCTGCTCTTTGTGCCCAGTACTGAGACGTAACCTGTAGATACTCACCAAAAAACCAACCGATGTGTTGCTCCCAAATCTGTACCAGTTAAATTATCATCTCCAACGTTTTGAATAACAATAACATTTATTTGTACTAGATCACCTTTTCACAGATCATATTGTGCACATAAATTTGAAATAAGGATGTTGATCAAATCTACCACCTTCATACCATAGTAAGTTCATTGCCCAGTTTGACCTATAAGACAAGCAAGTGACTGATGAAAAAAAGGAGTCTTCATCAAAGACGAACAGAGATGCGAAACATAGTTTGAAACAAGTGATGGGTTTTCAATGCAATATTCCTGCGTGGTAGCAACAGTCTCTTGAGCAATATTCCACGTTTTAATGTATGTCGAAAGTAGTCAATGGGGCCACCCTAGCGTCAGGGGGAATTAGCATTACAGAACCCCTTGGGCCATTCTAGCGTCAAGGGAAATTTAACATGGGAAAAACTCATGGGCCACTCTAGAGTCAAGGGAAACTGAACATGGGGAAAACTCATGGGCCACTCTAGCGACAAGGGGAATTTAACATGGAAGAAAAAAATATCCATTCTAGGGACAAGGGAAATTTAACATGGAGAAAAATCGTGGGACTGTATAGGGACAATGGGGTCGGGACCCTATTTTAATAAGGTTCCGACCTGAGGGGTCTATTGAAAGGGAACAGGCAAAAAATTGAAACAGGGAGGGGGTCTCTATTTTTTTTTTTACAAATAAAAAAAAGATTAAAAAAAGGGGGTAGGCAATTGAAAGTCGATCTCTTTTCGAGAAATGTGGGTGGCCCTGAAAAGGGCCTTTGGGTTTATATATGTCCTTAACATGAAGGGCATCTGTGACTTCTTCTTGTCCTTAGGTTTCGTCTCACTGTAGGACCGTAAATCAGGACTCTTTTGAGGCATCCTTGCCTCTCCACGTAAATTCTATGTATCCATAGGTTGCTGGCGGTCCTATGGACACCTGTCCATTTGGATCGGACATACATCGGTATGTCCGTCCTGAACATCATCGAAGACACAAGGGTTGATGATTCGACTGTGGTCCACATCTTGAGGCGCCGAGAACAGGTGAATCAATGCAGTGAACTCCGCTTATTTATAGGTAGAGGAAGGATTGAAACGGATTGAGTTCATTGACACGCGTTACAAAATTCAGTCAGCCCGCATCCAATCCGAAGAGAACAGTCTGTGACGTCACGTGGTCTATATAGATTCGCTGGCGCCTGTGTGCAGTCAATTTATGCGACAGTGATTCAACATGACGGAAACTCAGAAAACGATCCATTGGGGTGCACCAACAGTGGAGACCACCCAAGGGAACCCGGACTTACTTTCAGAAGAGGTAAATTGGGATTTTGTGGATTTTCTTACCTCGCAAGAATTTGTTCCGGAACCTTCGTCACCTTCTTCATTACCGCACGTGGAGAATTTTAGACAGAGACAGAAAGAAGAATTGGAGAAATTTATACAACGACAAAAGGAAGCGGAACAAGCTTTTCTTTTACAGCAACAACAGCAAGAAGAGGTAAGAAAGAAAAAAAAACAACAACAACAACAAGCAGCAGCAAAGAAACAAGAGGGTGAAAATCAAACGGTCACGGTACTGTTAGACATTTTAGCGGAGTTAAGAAGTCTGAAACAAATGTATCAGACTTCTTTATCACGACCGAAGAGAATACGACCTTCCCGAGCTAAACACGCCAACCCTGTGACTAAGCCTACCGTACCACCCTTAGTGATTTCAACCAAATCATCATCATCATCAGAAGTAGGCCTCGGCCGTGGCAAAGGCGTAAGGCAGTTAAAGTTGATTGCTTAAACTCACCCCTACACCAAAAACCAAAGGCCCTTTTCAGGGCCACCCACTTCTCTCGAAAAGAGATAGACTTCCAATTGCCAATAACTCAAAAAAAAAAAACAAAACATTTTACCCCTATAGTACGTGTATATGAGTGCGTGAGTGTAGCTTCTTATTTAAAATCAAAACTCAAAGACACTTACCTTTTTATACCTAATTTATTCTTTTGTCAATAGTTACAATCCAATTCACAATTCACAACAGAGCACTTTAAAAAGTTCATAGACTTCTTCTGTTTCTTTGTTTATTCTCTGTTTTTTCAATTTCTTCACCGTCACAGTCTTTTCCTCCTCACTTTCTTCCCTTCTTCTTTTCTTCTCCTGTTTCTTTTTTCTTTGCCTCTTGTAAATATAATTGTCTACTTTCTTCCTCTTCTTCTTCCTCTCCAGAATCCCTCTCTTCTTGCTCCTCTTGTTTCTTTTTTGGGCAATCTGGAGACCAATGTCCTTTTTCTTGACAATAATAACAGGTATCTTGACTTTTGTCTTTTCTAACCCCTTTTTTCTATTTTGACGGTCTGGACACTCTGAAGACCAATGCCCTTTCTTCTGACAGATATAGCAAGTATCTTCACTTTTATCTCGAAAGGAAGGAGAGTAGTCGGTCGGCTGGTCTGAAGAGAATTTTCTAATGACCCCTCGCAAAACTCTGATGAAACGTTCGATTTGGCTAGTCTCTTCCATCGTTGTGCTCGGTTTGAGAGTGAAATGAATAGTGAAAGGACAAGACACATACCGTTTTATATACGCTGGTCTGCCATGACTATAAATTAGTCTATGGTGTTTAAACTTGAGTCATTTGACGTTTTGCACTCAAGATGAAACGATCCAATTCATTTGAGAAGAAAGAAGAAGAAAGTAATAGGTAGAAACGTGATCTATCGCCTCGTACCAGGGCTGAAGTCTTGGCACAAATTCATGCCAGTGATTTTGAAGAGGACATGAGTGAACCAGAATCCGAACCCTCTAAACAAAGTTCACCACCCTTAGTCAACCCTGAAAAGTACTATTCCATTCGAGAGACGGAAAAGCGCTCCTCTAGAAAATTTAGAACCACGGCTTACAAATACACGGTGAAGTTTAAAGATTTCAAGGCTGAAGTACCGTTAGAGAAAGCAGAAGGGTTCATCACCGGGGTGTGGAATTCTTTGCTCACCACACTCAAGCGACAATGTCAACCCAAAGAAGACGATCGCTTGAGACTCTCCATACAACACGACGGCTTGAAGTCCCCTGTTTGGATCGAGTTTAGCAGCCCTGCAGAATTGACCGCTTCCAAAGTCATGGACAAAATTCAACACGTACAACAATCCAATGACCAGTTTGACATCACCGATGGAAAAGCCACACTGGACATGACCCACGTCTCTCCTCCTCAAGGGACTGGACGCAAAAAGATGTTATTGGTGGACGAGCTTCGCAGCACCAAAACAAGACTCGTCCGAATTCACAACCCTCAAGACCAGATGTGTTTAGCCAGGGCTATCGTGGTGGGACGAACCTATGCTAACAAGAATGACACGGTAGAATGGAAAAGAGCCTGGAAAACTATTCAACAATCGGACCGAGCCAAACAACGAAACGAGGCAGAACTCCTGTTGCAACAAGCCGAAAGACACACCCTGCAAAATGTCCTAGCTCCACGCTACACCTTGAAAGTGCACGCTCAAGAAATGCGCGGGCCTCTGTTGTTTCGAGGGAAAGACTTTAAGGATGGAAAATACATTCACGTCTATCATCACGATGACCATTTTGATACCATTACCAGTGTCACCGGATTCCTGGGATACAGATATTACTGTGAGAAATGTGACTATGGCTATAACAATTGAGAGCAACACAAGCATTGTGGATCGAAATGCTCAGGATGTTTGGCCTCTCCACCCTGTCTGAGCGAAGGACAAAAACCAGTGCATTGTTCAACTTGTCTGCGCACATTTGTCAGCCCTACCTGTTACCAACAACATCTGAAGACGCAAGGTTCACAGCAGAAATGTGCTTGTCAGCTGCTGAGATTGTGCCCTACGTGTGGACAAGGCATACGTACCACGTACCAACAGTGCCAAGGCACACGTATGTTCAGGAAAGAAAAAATGTCACATTTGTCACCACATCGTGGACTTGGAACACCATTGCTACGTGCAAAAATACCAACCCCAACCAGAGAAAGAGGACGGTCACAAGAAGAAAGGCAATTTCATCTTTTTCGATTTCGAATGCATGCAAGAGACTGTCATTCACATTCCTAATTTCTGCGTGCCTCATCGAGCGTGCGAGAAGTGCATTCAGGAACCTATATTCAGCCATTGCCCTCACTGCAGCAAGATTCCTGGAGGACGTGAAAAAATCTTTCGGGGACCGAACACGCTAGCCGATTTTGCCCAATGGGTCTTAGGCCCCATCGACAAGACGTGGAGTCAAGAGGACATCGAACGTTACGGAGATTGTCATCGTCATGCCACGGTGATGGCTCACAATTTCTCCGGATACGATGGACAGTTTGTTTTGAGATACTATACGAAACAAGGCACCGAAAAGTCACTTTGAACGCAGCCAAAATCATTTTCATGCAAGTGGGACAAGTACAGTTTAAAGATTCGATGAGTTACTTGGCCATGCCTTTGAGCCTAATGCCTAAAACGTTTGGAATGACAGAAATGGCTAAAGGGTACTTTCCACACTTTTTCAATACGGAAGCCAATCAACACGCTGTTCTACCCCATTTTCCAGAGGCTCACTATTACGATCCTGACAACATGAGTACCGAACAACGAGAAGCTTTCTACGCTTGGTACCAAGCTCACGCCTCGGACCCTTTCGACTTTCAGGAAGAAATGTTAAAGTATTGTCGTTCCGACGTGGACATTTTACGACGTTGCTGTGGAAAATTTCGAGAACTGTTCATGGAACACGGAGGGGTCGATCCTTTGAAAGAAGCTTGCACCATTGCCAAAGTGTGTTCCTTAGTGTACCGGCAACGATTCATGCCTGAAAACACCGTGGCTGTCATCAGTCCTCAAATGACCAACTATGTCAAACGTCAATACTCGGTCAAAGCCCTATGCTGGTTACATTACTTGTGCGACAAGGAAGACAAATGGATTTAGCATGGCCGCAACGGAGGGGGCGAAAAGACCATCGGAACGCATTCGGTCGATGGCTGGGACTTAGAAAACCCCAAGATCGTGTACGAGTTTAACGGTTGCTTATTTCACGGATGTCCCGTCTGTTACTCTGACCGTGGCACTAAAAATCAGTTTTTACAACGAACCATGGAAGACTTGTACCAGGACACTTGTCAGCGACGCCTAAAGTTAGAACAGGAAGGATACCAAGTGGTGGAAATGTGGGAACACGAATACGATCACCGTTTGAAAACCGATCCCGAGTTTAAACGCCTCGTGGAAAGTTACCAGTTCATGGACCCGCTGAACCCGAGGGATAGTTTGTACGAAGGAAGGACCAGTGCCACCTGTTTGCTGTACCAAGCCGACGAAGAGAAAGGAGAAGAAATCAAATACTTGGACGTGTGTTCGCTGTATCCCTACGTGTGCAAATATTGTCGCTTTCCTGTAGGGCACCCACAATTGTTCACGGAACACATCGACCTGAAAAACATTCGACAATATGAAGGCTTGATCAAGTGCAACGTTTTTCCTCCCAAGGACTTGTACCATCCCGTGTTACCTCACCATTGCCAAGGCAAACGGATGTTTCCTTTGTGCCGTACTTGTGCCGAAACGTGCAACCAAGACCAACCTTGTCAGCACACCCAGGAAGAACGGACTTTGACGGGAACCTGGGTCAGCGTAGAATTGTTCAAAGCTCTGGACATGGGATACGAACTGTTAGAAGTGTACGAAATTTGTCACTTTCCCAAGACACAACAATATCACAAAGGTGACCCCACTCAGAAAGGCATTTTCTCCGACTACGTGGATGCCTTTTTGAAACTAAAACAAGAAGCCAGTGGCTATCCTTCCTGGTGTCACACTCCCGAAGACCAAAAGACATTCAAAGAGAAATACTGGGCACAAGAAGGCATTACTTTAGATCACATCGAGAAAAACGAAGGCAGGCGATCGTTTGCCAAAGTGATGTTAAATTGCTTGTGGGGTAAAATGGCACAACGTCCGTGTTTACCCAAGACGGAGTATTTGACAGAACCTTCCCGCTTCTTTCAGATGATTCACGATAAAACCAAATTCATGAAACACGTGGACGTCGTTCGCGAGGATTTGATCTTGGTCAATTACGAAGAAGATCTGGACTTTGTACAAGACGACCCTTTTGGAAATGTCATCATTGCGGCTTACGTGACAGCTCATGCTCGCTTAAAATTGTACGAAGCTTTAGAACTGTTAGGGGAACGCGTCCTGTACTTTGACACGGACAGTTGCATTTACATCCATCACCCGAGTCAACAGCACCCTGACATCGAAGGAGACCGTTTAGGAGCCTGGACAGACGAGCATCCCGACGACAAGATTCTAAGTTTCGTCAGTGGCGGTCCAAAAAATTACGGCTACGAATACCGGGACCCACAAGGAGAAGTGCACACGAAGTGTAAAGTGAAAGGATTGACTCTGAATTATCGTACCAGTCGTGTGGTCAACTTTGTGGTATTGAAAGAAGCCTTGCAATCTGGAGAGGATGAACACTTTAAAGTGACCACCTATCAACCCAACAAGATTGTACGTTTACCCACTCACCACATCGTCAGTCGACCCTTGGAAAAAGTCTATCAAATCGTGTACCAGAAGCGAGTGCGACTTCCCAATCATTTCACCTTGCCGTATGGACACGCCGGTATTTGTCTGTATATAAAAAGGAACCCTAGGCAAGATCGATAGTTCATTGTGACTACCAAGACCAAGTGAACAAGATGAATACTTTCAGAGAAACACAAAACAAGTTTAGAAAGGCACATTTCAAGTGTGGGGCTTCTGAAGTGGAATGCGATTGTGAGCCTTGCGACTTTTCAACCTGTGTTAGTGACAGTACCAGAAGAACCCGTCACCCAGGACAGGACTGTCGTGGACATCCCTGAAAGACCCTTTCGGGAGGACACTTGTGTGACCTTACCCCCTATAGAACTGGTCAGAACATTACCCAAAACATGTTGTACAGACACTTGTTTTTATTCCACGTTGATGGTTATCATGTGCCTTTTATCCTTGTACTTAAGCCTTTGGCTTTTATGTATTTTTGTCTTTCGTATTCATGTTTAAAACATTCAATAAACGTGTCCTGAAAAAAGTATTTAAACTCTCGTCTTGTTTGTTTTCGTGTCACAAGTGACATCCCTCACACTATGGCTACCTCTGCTGTCTCTGCTCCCTCTTCCTCCACTGTCAAAGTCATCGACGAACACTTAGATCGTGCCAGTTGGGAGGCTTTGTATCTTCGCCATCCATTTAACATGCTCATTGCTGGACCTAGCGGTTCAGGCAAAACCGAATTCGTCAAACGCTTGATCGAACATAAACATCATTTGATCGATCGTCCACCTCAACCCATCGTGTGGTGTTACAAAGAGTGGAAATCGGCGTACAGCCTCTTGCGAGAAAGTCAAGGCGATTCCATCGTGTTTGTGGAAGGTATTCCTAAAGAAGACGACGTCATCGTCTCTGACTCCCGTCAAACCCATTTGGTCATTTTTGACTACATGTTAGGAGAAGACGAAGAAGAAATTAAACTGTGGTTCACGTGCAAAAGGCATCATCGTAATGCCAGTGTCGTTTACATCACTCAAAATTTGTTTCAACAAAGTAAAGCCCATCGCACCATCAGTCTCAATGCGCATTACGTGGTCTTGTTTAAAAGCCCTCGAGATAAATCGCAAGTGCAAGTCTTAGCCAAACAGTTAGGAACGCCTTGGCTGACTCAGGCATACGACGATGCCACTCAAACTCCACACGCCTATTTACTTGTCGATTTGAAACCTACGACCCCCGAGGATTTGCGATTTCGTACCCACTTGTTTCACCACTGGTGCCAATACGGAGGGCCTGTCCTGTACACGTCTCCGTCCTCGACTTAACCTCATTCCACAAAAAAATCTATAAAAACCTCAGACACTTTTCGTCTGTCTCACACACATTTTGAACATGACGTCCCTTCAGTCGCATCTTCCCGTCAAATTGATTCGTGCCTTGTATGGCATCAGTCGAGAAAACAATCCACAAACACGAGCTCGTGTCTTAGAAGCTAGTCTCAAAGAAGTCTTACTATGGTTCAAGGTGACGGCACGTCAATTACTACAAGGGATCATTCAGATTCCACATCAAACCAAACGCTTTTTGGATCGAAACAAAGTCGCTTTGACCCAACTGGCCGATCCCCGCATCGACACTCAAACCAAAAAACAAATCATTTTGAAACCTGGAGGGAGCGGTACTCTAGGAGGGGTCATCATTCGCTCTCTCTTAAGATGGGGTCCTAATGCCCCCAAAGTTCTCCCCAAGAAAAAAGTCAAACGAAGCTCCAAGAAGAAGAAAAAGACCAGGTCCCCAAGGAGACCCGTGTCTCCAAGAACTTCTCCAGTGGCGGGACCCTCCTCTTACCAGACACCACCCCGGAAAAAGAAAAGAAGCCCCCAGAAACAGAAACAGAGAAAAAGCCCCCAGAAAAAGAAAAGTCCACAGAAGAAAACTAGTCGCAAGAGAGGCTCTTCGGCCAGGACGCAACCTTACACTCGCAAACCACGACCTGCCACGGCGGTGACTGCGTCTCCGGCAGCCTCAAGTTCATCCACTTCTCCGTTGATGACACCAAGAACTGAAGAGTACTTGGAGACGTTGTTCACACCAAGAACTTCTCCGTCGATGACCCCAAGAACTTCCCCAGTGGCAGGACCCTCCAATTTAGTGGCAGTGGCTGCTGCTCACAAAGTACCTTCTCCCAAAATCAAAGTCCAAGAAAGATCGGGCATGTTACAAAGTTTACTGGATTTGTCCAAGCAAGAACTGGCTCGATTTAGTCCGTTACGTACATCTGCACGACGTGTCATGCCTGTCCTGAAGTTGATACGACGTAAAGACAATCAGTGGCGACGCGTTCCAGTATAAAAAAGGTGTGTGACCAAGTCGGGGTATCAGTGTTTTGGTGCTCCTGAAGATGTCACCCTCCAAAAAACATCCCTCTTCTAAACAACCCCAAGGAAAGAAAAGGAAAAGACTGCCACCACGTTTAGTCAAACATGGGGACATGTTATCTGTCCTGTCCAAAGCTTCTCCACCCCTACGAAAAAAACTCATTCAATCAGCTTCCAAAGAGGTCATCGATACCGTGTGCGAATGTTGTTTGAACGTCTTGAAAGGCACGATCCCTTTGTCCAAACACCAGAAACAATGCTTAGGCAAACATCGTCACGTTCTTCGCCAAATGGTTCAAAAGAAAATCCCCCTTCGTCAAAAGAAGAAGATGTTGGTCCAACGTGGAGGCATTTTACCCCTCTTGTTAGGCCCATTGCTGAAAGGAGTCTTGGGAACCATGTTGGGATGACTGGTGGGAGCAAGATAAAAAGGCCCTCGGAAGTCCCAAAATCTCATAATCGACCCTTGACAACCCCATGGAAGGACGAAAACTAGCTTTAGTGCCTTACAAACGATGGATGGAATACCATCGTTGGCAAGAACAACGCACCGCGCATTTACCTCCTAATCCCCATTTGAGCGAAATGTCCCAGTTACAATACGAATTGCAGTCCTTGATGGATCGCCAAGATTTGTCCGAAACAGAAAAATCGCAAAAGTACGGTCAACTCTTGCAACGACTACAACTCTTTCACCAGAAAGCTTTAGACGAAACAGCTCTACCCACTCTGAAAGATTTTAAGACCTTGATGAAAAGTCCAGCACCATCACCAGTACCACTACTACCAGTGACCAAGACAGAAAAAGATGAAGAGGAAGGGTTTCAAACTCCACCAGAAAAAATACGCAAGTTAACAACACCACCTACCTCCAGAATTGGATGGATTAAAAAGATGATGACCACCCCTTCTTCATCACAAGAGAAAAAGAAAGTGAAGACAGAAGTGAAACAAGAACCGATATCCCCTGTTCCGACATCCTCCTCTGCTGGTCGCACACGCAAAGCATTGCAATCCAAGAAAGTACCCCAAGAGGAAAAGAGTAGCATCTTCCAAGCGTGGGTGCCTTATTAACACACAAACACAAAATGGAAAAAGTGTTAGCCAGCATTTACTACGATCCCTCGCATCCTGCAGGTTACGCAGGAGTTCAAAAATTGTATCGTGCTTTCAAAATGCGACTGAAAAGTCTCCGTTTACCTCAAGTGCAACGATGGTCACAAGAACAAGCTACCTACACTTTACACAAACCCATTCGACGCAAGTTTTCCAGAAGTCGCACCCGAGTGGAAGGCATCGATCATCAATGGCAAGCCGATTTAGCCGATGTCTCTCATTCGGCCAGCTACAGTCGTGGCTACAAATATTTGTTTTGTGTCATCGACGTCTTTTCCAAATGTGCCTGGGTCGTACCCTTGACTTCCAAATCGAGCAGCGAGTTAGTGCGAGCCCTGCAACAAGTGTTGAAACAAAGTGTTCGTCACCCTCTTCGATGGCAAACGGACAAAGGTACCGAATTTCTGAACCAAGCTTTCCAAAAAGAATTAAAGAAACGTGACATTCATTTTTTTACCACCGAGAATCCCGAAACCAAAGCCAGCATCGTGGAACGTTTTCAACGCACTTTGAAAGAACGTATGTGGAAATATTTTACGCATCACCACACTCTGAAGTACATCGACATCTTACCGCACCTGGTGCAAGCGTACAACCAATCTTACCATCGAAGCATCGGACGTGCCCCGCATGAAGTGACTCTCGAGAACGAAGTGCTGGTGTTTGAGCGCCTGTTTGGTACGTCCCGGACGAGGGCTGTCCACAAGAAAAGTGGAGTGTAGACCGTAGGAGATTGGGTGCGCATTGGCAAAACCAAACGCACTTTCGACAAAGGTTACTTACCTAACTGGACGACCGAATTGTTTCGTGTCACTGGACGAGTGCATGGCCGTCATCCTACCGTCTATAAATTGGAAGACATGAACGGAGAAGTGCTCAAAGGAACGTTTTACTTACACGAGTTACAACGTGTCACCAAAAAAGAAGACGACGTGTACGACATCGAAAGCATTCTCGAACGCAGAACCCGTAAAGTGGGTAAACGATGTGTCAAAGAAGTCAAAGTACGTTGGAAAGGATATCCACCCAGTTTTGATTCTTGGATCGACGCTTCGCAAGTCATCGACTATAAAAAGAAGTGACCATTATGCCCTTTCACACAGACGCAGCTACGTTGACCACTCCTTCACCCAGTTCTTCTCTGCAAGATTTACAGAAACAACCCTTGTGGGTCTGGTGTGGAGAACGTGTGCCTAAAACGCAAATCGTCTTTTTCTGCCAATCTTCGTGGTGTATTGTGTCATCAAGGAAGCCATTGCCAATTTGAGTTTGCAACAAGGAGACAAACAATCGTGGACCATTTTATTGAGCATTTGCATCGGTTACCTGCTTCCTAATCCCTCCCTGAAATTCTCTTCCAACGGGAACCAGGTGAACCTTGTGTCCAGTGCCAGTGTCAGTCACCACTCCAATAACAACAACAACCCTATTTTGGGCGGAGACACGCCTCTGACGTCCAGTAACCCTCGGACAGCCACAGAACTCTGGAATTATGAATCACCAAAACCAATTTTACTTAACCTTACCCATTGACAGTTCTATGGAGGTGTTTCCCAAGAACACGTTGTGCTGTTACACGGCCAAATTACCTCAGACCATCCCATTAGATCACGAAGCCCATTGGGAAGTGGCTTTAGTAGAAATCATTCACCCGACCCAAGTCCTCAATGTCCTTCCCAATCAAAATTCTTTTGATGTGGAAGTTCATGACGAACAAATGCAACAGTACTTGGATACCTATGGCAAATATGACAAGAAAACCCCTGGCACAAAAAATCAAAAGTACACCACCTATCACTTGTTCGTTCCCCCAGGCTATTATTTTAGTGGTCAACATTTGGTGAGCACCATAACCTGCAGGTTTAATGTCGTGTTTCTGAAAGCTTTGGAAAGTGTCAAAAAAAGTGTCACCATGGAATACCACAAAGCAGCTCGTCGCTTCTTGATGAAATTTGACGGGGGTAAAATCGTATCCATTTTATTTTGTCCTGAATTGTTTGACATGTTGGGCGGGGACATGGACATGAGAAAGGCCACGCTCAAGAAAAACGAATTACCTATCATTTACGACAACGAGTGTTTTAGCAAGTTATTTCGTGCCCCGGTGGACTTGAACCAAGGACTGAATTTGATGTTTGTGTACTCCGATGTGGTGGAGTATAACGTGGTGGGACACACCTCTGTGCCGTTACTGCGTGTCATTCCTTTCAAACTGGATTCTGCCACGAACGCTGACAAGGAAGGTGGAAACACTTACCACGTCCACCACGAATTTGTACATCCTCACTATTTGCCTGTCAGCAAGTTGTATTTGGACACGGTCAACATTGCTATAAAAGGAGATCTGGGACAAAATATTCCATTCACCAAAGGAAAAGTCACGGTGAAACTCCATTTTAGAAAACGGTTCTCTCACGATTCGTAAGTCATGTATCCAGTGTACCGAGGGGTTGCTCGACAGCGAGGACACGGTTTAGGAGATATGTTAAAATCGGCCTTTCGTTCGGTGGCCCCAGTGTTGAAACCGATGGTGACACGCGGATTGCACGCCTTGAAAGATGCGGCACTGACACAAGGCAAAGAATTTCTCCAAAATGTCATCATCGACAAACAAAATCCTAAAGAAGCCTTCATGAGGGCAGGCAAAAATGTCTTGCTGCAAACGGGTAAAGACCTTTTGGGCCGACGAGACACACCTATAAATGCCCTGCACGCTACCGAGTCAAGCATTCAGCAAGGACAAGGCAGAAAGAGACGACGAAGAAAACACCCTTTCATCAGACTTCACACGTCTAAAGCTAGAAAGGCAAAGAAAAGAAGAACCGTTCGAGACTTAGACGTTTTCGATTATTGAGACACAGAACAAAATGATACACCGAGAGTCTTGCGCTTGTTCCAAGTCGGAACAGGATCTGTTTGCCATGCCCCCCACGATGATGACCATGCAAGAATCCCAGTGGGTGGAATTACATCCCGTCTCCTCTTTGACGGATTCCGCTCCCATCGAGTTTGAAATCAAAGGACAGCCCGAAGATCTGAATAGCAGTTACCTGTACTTGAAAGTCAAAGTGATCAAAACGGACAACACCAATCCAGGAGGCGATGCTAGAGTAGCTCCTGTCAACAATTTCATGCATTCCTTGTTCAGCGAAGTGGACTTGTACTTGAATAACAAACTGGTCAGTAGCAGCATGGATACTTACCCATATCGTGCCTACCTGGAAAATCTCTTGACGTACGGAAAAGAAGCCAAGAATACTCATCTGGATGCTTGCGTGGTATGGAAACCTGACACGGAAGGTGTAGGCACATTTAACGACACAGTCCTAACAGAAGATGAAAATCCTCACAATGTGGGGTTTAACGACCGTCGTAAGAAAATTCTGCAAGGGCGAAGTTTAGAACTGATGGATCGTTTGCATTTGGACATGTGGTTACAAGAAAAGTATTTGCTGAACGGGGTGGATATCCGTCTGAGACTGAATCGTAGCAGTGCCGCTTTCCATTTGATGGCCCATGCCAATGAATACAAAACTATCATTCAAGAAGCCCGACTTTACGTGCGTCGTGTGAAAGTATTACCTAAAGTGGGAAACGACGTCAGTCAGACGTTGAGCAGAACGACCGCCAAGTATCCGATACGACGCGTAGAAGTGAAAACGTTCACCATTCCCGCTGGACAGCGATCTATGATCGAAGATCATCTATTCCAAAGACAGTTACCCAAGCGTTTGATTGTTGGTATCGTCAGGAATTCAGCCTTCAACGGAACCCACGATCAAAATCCTTTTGAGTTTCAACATTACAATGTGTCCAAGATCGAAATCAGTCGCGACGGCAAGACCTTGTGTACCCGACCCTTTGAGCCCAACTTTGGTGTCGCGAAGAATTATTTGAGATCGTACTTGTCCCTGTACGAAGCCACCGGACAGTTAGGAACCAACACCAGTCACGGTATTTCGTACGACGATTATGCAGGAGGCTACGCTTTGTGGGGTCTTGATTTCACTCCAGACCAAGTCAACGACGAGGGACATTTCCACCCTATAAAATCCGGCCAGATTCGTGTGGAACTTCAGTTTGCAAATCCACCTCCAGATCACACAGTGAACGTCCTCCTGTATGCAGAATTTGACAATACCATAGAAATCAACAGTTTGAGAGAAGTCATTCTAGACTATTAGAAGCCATGGAAGACTGTTATCCCTCTTTACCTAGTGGAGAAACTTTGAAGATGGAATGTGAGGAGACCGGGGAAGAAGAATCTCAAGACAAAGACGAAGAAGTTATCATGATGAAGTCAAGATGCCCAGAACAAGAAGCCCATTTAGTCTCCTGTTTTGCCAAACACTTGGTCGAAAAAATGACGGAATTGATCAAGAAAGATTGCTATGGATGTCACAACGATCACCCCAGTCAAATTCAACACGATAAATGCCTAATGCTGAGTCAAGAAGAAAAATTGAACGAGTATCTGCACGAAGCTTGGAGTCTCATCTCGGACGAAGTCGTGTTGCATCACTGGTATAAAGACTTGCGTGAACATTCTTGTCCACTATTAACCATTCAAGAGATCCATCGTATCGAAGCTCTCCTGAATCAGAGTGCGGAGACGAAGCGAAGAAACGGTTATTTATCAGACATTTTCAAGCAAAAAGTCAGGATCGAATTGATGACTTATTATTACCTGTGAAGAAGAAGAAAAAAAAACACACAAAACATGGATACCTGGGAACTTTATTACCTTTTGAACCACAGTTCGTACACGGCTTCTTGGAATCCTGTCGTCTGTGCTAAAGATGAACTCCCTCATCGCAAACCTCAAGACCATCAAGCTTACGTGATCAACACGGACGACAGTCATCTCCCAGGAACTCACTGGGTAGCCGTCTACTTTCCTCAAAAAGAATGTGTGGAATATTTTGATTCGTATGGATTGCCCCCTTTGGAAGACGATATCATTGACTTTATGAGAAGAAATGCTCAGACCACCCGATTCAATAATGTGAAATTACAAGGCACAGATTCCTTGGTGTGTGGACAGTACTGTGTGTATTTTCTGCATCTTCGCAGTCTGGGTTATTCCTTAGAACATTTAGTGACTCATTTTGATCCTCGTTCTTCTTCTAGAAACGATGTGAAAGTAGATCAATGGTTTTGTGACCATTATGCTTATCTTTTGTCTCAAGCTAGGAAACGTAGTGTCCATCAATGGCCTAATGACTTCCAAAAGTGGAAATCACAATTTCATTCACAACGTTGTCAGCCCTGTCCAAAATAATGTGTTAGTTGGAAAAAAATGTTTGTCATTTGAAAAAAATGTTTGATGTTATATTGTTGGATTATTGTTAAAAATGTTAGAGTTGTTTGTTAGTGTTACGTGATTTTGAATAAAAAATGTTGTGTTTTGAAAAAAATGCCTTTGTGGTTTGTTCGACTATAGAAATCTTGATTCGTGCTCTTTGACTTCTTACTATCCCTCTCATGGCACTCATTGAACGTTCCGGCTCGAAAACCGTGGAGGGATGTTTTCTTTCACGTCCGCGCTTTGACTTTAAAGCCGGGGTAGCCTAAGTCTAACCATCCATTGTCGACTCATCCTCCTACGAAGATGTGCTCCAAAGTAGCTAAGCTAAACGAAGCCTACGTGAATTTGCACAGGGTCAGACACAGTCTGATACCGAAGCCAGAAGAGATAGAGAATGTGAGAATGCTAAAAGTCACTGAAGACCTGATAGAAGAGCTCTTCAGAGAAGAAGTGAACAGGGAGAAAGAAGAATGGACAGAGAAGTACAGACTTCAGAAACAGCAGAGAGAGCAGCAACAGCAGCAACAGCAGCAGCAGCAACCTGAAGCTGACAGAGGCTTTGTCGATTGTCGTATCGATACCAAAGAGTTCTTCTTCTCTTTCCGAAGAAGCAGACCTATCGTCAGAAAGTCTATCGTCAGAGGACATCGCATTCTTAGAAACTAAAATATTGCCATAGCAAACAAAAAGAACAGCCCTTTTCAGGGCTACCCAATACTCTAGAAAAAAAATAGTAATCCATTTGCCAATGTGTGTTGGTAGAGTAGTGTGAATATAAACACTGACTCTTTTTTATAGTGTGAGTGTATGTGTTTGTGTATATGATTGTGTGTTTGTAAGTGCACATGTACGTTTGTGTGGATAGTAGATTATGATGATGTTTTTTTTTTTTTTGCTGTTTGACGTGTGGGGAGAGTATATTTGGGGTTTGATTGGATTGCTTTGCGTATGTGGATAGTATATTATTTGTTTAATAAAATATTTTAAAATAGTGATGGGTAGTATAAAAAGTGAGTGAGTGTTTCTTTTAGGTCCGCGCGTTTGTTTGGTCATTATCTAGGTAAGATCAATTTTGTTTTAGGGGATGTTTTCCATCACGTCCGCGCTTTCAGTATAAATTAAAAATGGTTCGGCAGTCTAGCTACCCTTGTTGATTGATCAACACTTGAGAATGAGCAGAAGGCTAGCAAAACTGTTGGAACTTCATGTGCACCTGGAATATGCCAGGCACATACTAAATGAACTGGCCGCGGAAGCCATTGTAGAAGATGGAAGGATGAAAGAGGAGGAGAGAAGAAACAAAGAAGAGGAGGAGAGAAGAAAAAAAGAAGAGCAGGAAAAGGAGAGAGGAATGGCTGTACCACAACCACAAGAAGAAAATTTCAGAATCCCAGAGACAGAAAATTGGGATTCTCAAGCCACTTATCCCGCCTCTGCTCTCCCCCAAAAAAGAGTGAAAAGAGACTGGGGAAGAAGATGTGTGTGTGGTGCCAGGCCTGGAAGGTGCCATCATTAACCAGGTGCCATGGAGTTAAAAAAACAGCCCTTTTCAGGGCTACCCAAACCTTTAGAAAAGAAATAATAATCGATTTGCCAATGTGTGTGTATGTAGAGTAGTGTGAATATAAACACTGACTCTTTTTTATAGTGTGTGTGTGTGTGTGTGTGTGTGTGTGTGTGTGTTTATTTGTAAGCGTTCACGTACGTTTGTGTGAATAGTAGATTTGGGTTTAATTTTAATGCTTTGCGTGTGTGGATAGTAAATTTGGGGTTTCATTTTAATGCTTTGCGTGTGTGAATAGTAGATTTTGGGTTTGTTAATTGCTGCTTCACGTATGTGGATAGTAGATCATATAAAATGAGAAAAGTATAGATGTTTTCCTTCACGTCCGCGCGTTTTAAGTGATAATCTAGGTAATATCAATTTTGTTTTAGGGAGATGTTTTCCATCACGTCCGCGCTTTAACTATAAAGCTAACAGTGTTAGCCATTAAAACCCATTCCACGGAATAAAGACAAAGAAAATGGTGGTAGCAACAGCGTTACTGAATCATTTGATAGGTATTTATTATTGGATAGTAGATGTTACGTTTGTCATGGAAAAGATAGAGAAAGAATTCAAGTTAGAAAAGTGTCTTGACTGTTTTAATACTCTGAAGGAAGCAAAGGAGATAGTAAAAGGAATGATGGAAGAAGAGGAAAAGAGATTGAGAGGATTGATTGACCCGCTTTATGTAAGAGTGGGAAGTTTAAAGGAAGCACTTGAAAATGTTATCAAAGTCAGGTGCTTCTTAGAAAAGATATTGAATTGGACGGAGTGGAGATACGTAAAATGGGGGTTGGACCAGCTGACAAAAACGGAAGTAATGAGGAAAGTGATGACGGAAGAGGTAAAGAACATCAAAGAAAAGTGGACCAAGGAAAGAAGAGAAGAAGAAAATAGAAAGAGAAAAGAAAGCTTTGAGAAACTCAACAATAACTGGATACGAATACAGGAGAAATTCCGAGCGATAGGTCATCCTGACTGGATGCCTGAATAAGAAATAAAGAAGAAGACAGGAATAATGGCAAAAGTTAGAAGATGGCTACAGAAGTGGAGGAAATAAAAGAAGAAGATGATGATGAAACCAAAGGCCCTTTTCAGGGCCACCCACTATTCTCGAAAAGAGATCGACTTTCAGTTGCCTACCCCTTTTTTTATTTAATATATGTGTGTGTGTGTGTTCTATCCCTCTCCCCTGTTCCCTTTCCATAGACCCCTCAGGTCGGGACCTTATTAAAATAGGGTCCCGACCCCATTGTCCCTATACAGTCCCACGATTTTTCTCCATGTTAAATTTCCCTTGTCCCTAGAATGGATATTTTGTTCTTCCATGTTAAATTCCCCTTGACGCTAGAGTGGCCCATGAGTTTTCCCCATGTTCAATTTCCCTTGACGCTAGAGTGGCCCAAGGGGTTCTGTAATGCTAATTCTCCTTGACGCTAGGGTGGCCCCATTCAAAACTGTCGAAGGACAGGACCCGCGTCACCTACATCTAGATTACTACAGTAATACTGAACAGTGCGTATGTCGGAACGTCCGCCATCTTCAGGTAATCTGTTAAATTTCTGCACTAAATATGATAATATGATATCTGAATATGATATATTATTTTCTTTCAGCCCGACGGGATTGGGGTAATTTTATCTGGCTCATTCATTTCTTGACCGATGGATGCAAATCTGCCAAGTTTAACAATACGTGTATTTTATGGATGGCGAGATTATTCAGTTTAGTTGCTCGTCAATAGTAATAAGTTATTTCACTTCATTGGAGACTGTGGGTTTTTTTTTTCCGATGAATAAACTTTGATTGCTGCGTTGTCGATATGACAGCGTTTACAGGCTTCATTTGTAGACCTTTTGATTTTTATTCATTGCTCACGACACATGGCACGAAAAAACTATAGCCTTACATCTCCATTGCAAAAAGCATATAGCTTTCCTAACATTATTACAGTGTGTATGCTCACATAAAGAAGGTACAATTTATATCGTACTTGCATCAATATGTAGCTCTTGTTTTATTATTATTATTATTAGTACTAGTAGTAGTAGTAGTAGTAGTAGCAACAACAGTGATAATAATAATAATAACAGTAATATCACCACCATTATTATTATTATTATTATTATTATTATTATTATTGTTGATTGATTTCTACGGTCTGTTGCAGTTTTTCATTGTCAATTGGAGGCTTAACGTCTTGCACATGGAATGCCTTTCAACATCATTTAGTATGTTTTTTATTGCTATTGTTAGTTGCATATGATGCATCACAACTTGTGATGTTCTGAACATTTTCATCTTCTTGTTGGTTTATTTGCCCGTAGCACGGCGATTATTATAGTTTCTATTGAGTCTTGATTTTTATGTTTCCTTATTCTTTGTCATATGCAGTTGAAAGGGATCTTGACATGTTTAATTTCATGCACTTTGAATGTATTTCAGCATCAAGCTGGGTAATTTTGCTCATGCAATGTTTGTTTACTGCAATCTATATATCATACAACTTAGGGTACTTTCCTGAAATTGTCCATTTTATGGTAATTGTTTCGCTCACAATGGGTTTTATTACCGAAGCTAATGGATATAGTTATTGTTTGCATGAGATACAGCCCGTTTTTGTATCACGAGTGCGTGTTGGTACTTACGCAGTAGCACTTCCTACAGATATTATACGAAGCAATTGAAAATGATGCAAGTCCATCATTAACCCAACAGTAAGCAAATGACTGTGACCTTGACCTTAATAAGTATTGAAGAAAACATTTTTGTCCCTCTTAGACCCTTTCAACCAGAGCTGGATGAGACTTCCAAGAACGGAGGATCCTATTTCTTTAACACAATCTGTAACACACCTATAAGCGTGTATCATTGTTTGACAGGATAATTTATTGTTTTGGGTTATATTTGGTCTTTCCGGTCAAACCAGTTTTCACCTATAGATATTGAAGAAAAGTATAGGTATATAAAGAGTAAAGAATACAGTGTATATGTATGTATGTATGTATGCATGCATGCATGCATGTATGTATACACAGTATTTTGTACACTGTATTTCATGCCCTTTGCATCTGCCATGAATAGCAAAAGCTGCATTCATAACCAGGTAAACTTCACGTGAGATAAGTATCGTTCTGTTTTGATAATTTGGTTGGAGGCAAATATGTCAGATTGGCAACAATTAGTACAAGTCACAATGAATATGTGTAGCCCTGGCCTGCAGTGCTTATAACATTTTGGTCAGTGATGATTTTTGCATAGAAAGACTACAGTAAAATACCATACTACTTGCTTACTATGACTTTTAAAAAAATATGATATTTTCCGAATGGAGGTCTATAGCTTAAAAAGAAATTTGAATGAAAAAGCACTTTTTATAAATAAGTGATTCGTATCTGCGTGGAAAAATACATTTTGACAAAACACCAATGTATTGCAAGTAAATATTGACTGAAAAAAGGAATATTTATTACTTACAGTACTTTTAACGCACGAAGATCAACCATTTCAGGTTTAGAACAGTTAATAATTCCGCAGACATGTCGCATCAGGTAACACCAGTCCACATTATCCTGACACCTAGCCGACCAGTCCTAACGCTAACCTCTTGATGCTGAGCGCCTAGCGAGATAGCTGTTACTACCAATTTTTTCAAAGTCTTTGAATATGAATTGGCCCGGGTTCGAGGACCCGCGACCTCTGGCATCCGAGCTGGACGTTGTAACCACTTAGGCAATCGGAGCTGTGAAACTAATAAGAACACTGTCAGTGTTTACGTTTATGAGTCTTACGAACCAATAAGGAACTTAATTTAAGGACACTATTTACGCTGTAAGTATATGGCACTCCTAATAACCTAGCAAAGACACTATTTACAGTTGATTATAATATAATATTACAGATAATAGAAGAAAAAATAATTTGGTAGACCTCGGTGTACCAAAATAAAAATGTATTGCCAGTAAGTATTTATTTCAAAATGCACGTGTTTCTGCTCTCGTTTAAATTCAGCAAGACTCTAAATGGGCACACATATTTTCACCAATACTTTGTTTCTCAAGATCTGAAAATTTGAAACCAATACATATCCATTATTTTTACAGATCTGCTTATTTCTTCCAACACTCACTTTTAATAATGTTGAATATTTAATTGAAAAGAAACCTGTTTCTTCCATGATCTTTTACTGAGCAAAAATACAAACATTATATATTTATAATGTTGTAATATTCAAATATAACATTACTTAACTCATCTCCTCCCCCCCCCCCCACCCCGGACCGCTCCAGTGGCCTAGTGGTTAGAGCGTCCGCCTAGGATGCGGGAGGTTATGGGATTCGATCCCCGGCCGAGCCATACCAAAGACAAAAATGGTACTAACAGCTGCCTCGCTTGGCGCTCAGCATTAACAGGTCAGTGTTAGGACTGGTTGGCCTGGTGTCAGGATGATGTGAATGGGTGGGACATGATGTTACATGTCTGCCGCATGATGCCCTAGTGCTAAACATCACCATAAACTGTCGCAATGCAGACATCGTAGCGGTATGACTTAAACAATTTTTTAAAGCTACGTTAAAAATCTCCCTCTCTCTCTCTGTCTCTCTCCCTCTGTCTCTGTCTCTGTCTCTCTCTCTCTCTCTCAGTATACCACATGAACACAACCATAATGACCTATTATTTCCGAACAGAAATCACCAGCTTTCTTTTGCTTAGAATATTCTAAATTTTTCCCAAATATTTAAAACAAATTATTTAATTTATATGGGGAAAGTTTTCAAAAAAAATATACGCCTTTAACAAACACCATAATTTACTTGGTGTTACGTTTGTTGTCAAACAGCAGACGGCGGAATATGAAAGGTCGAGGTGAAACGTAGCAAAATTTCTCAGGCGAGTGGACGTCCTAATGAGCAGTTAGACAAATGCGGTTTCTGAGCCACTTTACCTGGCATATCCAGGTTAAACCAGTAAACAAGTTGTCATCCACTTTAAAGATTTGAAACTATCATATGACCATATGTCCTTTTAATTTTGTATTAAAAAAACCCACTAGGCCACACATTTCATATTCAGATTGTTTATGGAAAAGCACAGGCCACTGGTCTTCAAAGTAGTTCTAATAACAAAAACTAGGCCACCTGGGCTGCAACTATAGTTTGATATAACCTTTACAAACGTGGGCTACTGGACTTCAAAACTGTACTACTCTTGAACCAGTTAACCTCTGTATGGTTCTTGGCCACTTAACCGCTGACCCCAGGCAACAGGCCTTTATATTTGTATGTTAAAATGCAGATCACATAGGCCATGAACCCTAATTAATTGTTATTAGCAGAGTCACAAACACATACAGAAAACGTACAGAATAAAGTGCAAGTAATTACGATCTATATAAAATCTCTTAACTACATAAAAAACTGTTTCTATCCATTTACCATATCCATATTATATCTTATGGCGATGGGAATAAAGCATTTAATAAACTATTCAACCTTATCTTTCGGTAATTATTTCAGCTAGGTATTATCTTTGGGTGTGTTGTCTTGTTGATTTTATTTTTATATGCATATATTTTAACTGGTCTTTTAAAGTAACAGCTACTGCATGCTAGAACAAAATCCATTTGTCTTCTTTTCCATGTTTACATTCAGGCTGAGTTCTTTAATGGTGATGTCAGTCAGTACGTATTGGTCTGAAGGAATACAGCCAACACAGTTCTAAAGCAAAATAGAAAATCACAGAGTATCCATTTCTGACACATATGACACTTTCGCTATTCTCCGTTCCATACCTCTTCCTTAATAATATTCACATTAACATAATTGACGTAAAACATACCGCTCCGGTGTCCTAGTGGTTAGAGCGTCCACCTCGAGAAGTCGCTGGTTCGAACCCCGGCCGAGTCATAACAAAGACTTTAAAGAAATGGTACTAACAGCTGCCTCGCTAGGCGCTCAGCATTAAGAAATTAGTGTTAGGACAAGTCGGCCTGGTGTCAGAATAATGTGAATGGGTAGGGCATCATGTTACACGTCTGCGGCTTGATGTCCCAGTGCCAGACATAACTATGAAGTGCCACACTACATGCATTGAAATCCAAATCACACACACACACATACACACACGTGTAAAATATGTTCTTTCAAACCTCAATATCAGTGAGGCAGAGGTGCTAGGTTACTTAAATAAGGCATTCGTCTAGTAGACTAATACACTCATATTTTCCAATAACGTGGAAACAGTCGAATGGTACTCCTATTAGTTAAATTAAAGACTTATTTCACTGCTAAGCTGTTTGGGCCAAAATTGAAAAATGTGTCATCAAACACTTGTTCAGTTATCTTACAGACGACAACCTTATCGTCAGTCTGGTTGTATTCTAAAAGATTCAGCTCTATTACAATGTATAATACCCTTTGTATGGCGGTTAAGGAAGGAAAAGAAACTAGAGTATTATTTTGTGATATGAGTAAGGCCTTCGACAAAGTCTGTCAGAAAGGTTCAATTCATAAGCTAAATATTCGAATTGGTGATGGATTTTTTGAAATGGTTTGAAAATTATCTCTCAAACAGGACGCAAAGATTTGTGATTGAAGGTTATATTCAGCAATAATATGCCAGGGCTGGTGTGCCTCAT
Source organism: Sinohyriopsis cumingii (assembly GCA_028554795.2). NCBI lineage: Eukaryota > Metazoa > Mollusca > Bivalvia > Unionida > Unionidae > Sinohyriopsis > Sinohyriopsis cumingii. Next base: position 123,548,826 of record CM068828.1, read on the forward strand.
GGATCTGTACTTGGACCGCTATTATTTTTAGATTTATGATATTGTTAGTGATATTCGGTCCAGCATAAGACTATTTGCTGCTGATATTATTTGCCAATTATGTTTGAGTACCCAACCCTGGATGCTGGTGTTTTGAACGAAGAACTACTCCAAATCAATTTGTGGGCTAATGAATGGTTAATTCATTTTAATCTAAAGAAAACCAAATCAATGACCATATATAGAAAATCTTAAAGTGAACAGCACTCACATCTTATATGGACTGACACGGTTATTAGGAATGTTACTTCTCATAAATACTTGTTTCTAAGTTTAAATAGATCCTTATATTGGCATGTACATACATATGAAATAACTTCAAAACATGGAAAAGATTAGTAATAATAATAAATCTGAACATTTAAGCTTGATAGGAAGTCATTAGAACTTCTTTATTTCATCTTTATAAGACCTGTTTTGGGGTAATATGATATTTGCTTGGATAACTACACTTAGTTTGAAACGATGACATAACACAATACGAGCTGAAGCAGGTAAAATGGTTTGTGGGGCAACCAGATCTACTTCATATTTTAGAATTGGGTAAAACTTTCAACAAGGCGCTACAATTACATAAGTTTGTTTTTAAATGTATCATGGCATGACTCCAGGATACATACGGGCGTTGATCCCACCAAATGTCCAACATGATACACGCGGGCTTTAATCTCTTAAAATGTCCAACATGATACACGCGGGCTTTAATCTCTTAAATCTCAAACATGATACACGCGGGCGTTAATTCCGCCATGTGTCCAGCAGTTAATAGACAACTCATTTTTGGAAAAAAAACATCCAAAACGCCTTTCGCCAGGACAAATACCGAAATCATTTTTTTACGAAATTCTGTTTCCGAATGAAAATCCCAATTATCCCCTCGTTGACCCCTTTAAAATGTACACCTATGTATGAATCCCAAAAAGTCCAAATCATTTATTAGCAAGGAGAACGACCAGCACAAATTGTTCACACAAGATGTCGACATGGTTGTAATTTAGTAAACGATGATCTTTTTAAAAACCATTGGTCATCTAATAATAAATGTTCATGCGGTGAACGAGACACCGCTTTTTCATTTAGACTGTTCAATATATGTAACCCTTAGAAAACCGAATTCTAAGAAGTTTGCAAGTAATGCAGATCTAACATTGTTAATAATGGATACCCACCAAGGTCTTTATCCATCCCCTTCCTCATCCCATCAACACCAACATCTTCAGATTTTTTGTTTCCTTTTTCTTCTTTCATTTTTAGATTTTGTAAGTAATTTTTCGTCCAAGTGAGTGCAGAAGTATTCTGATATTTTCTTTCTCCTATCATATCCTGGTATTTACCTTCTAAAGTAAGTTTTTACCAGCAAGTAGTAACGTTCTGGATTAACGTGATTACAATCAAATGACCAATGTCCTACCTTGGACAGTGAAGATCTGATTTTAATTAGATTGTGTTCACGATTTCATGTTTTACATGGTTTTTCTTCTTTTTATTTTCTACATTTTTTGTCTGTTTGTTAATTGTTCAGGTTTGTGTTTGTCTTTTTTGTGTGTGTTGCCTATTAGGAAGGGGCCCGTTGTTCATGCTAAGACAAGTTTACATGTGGTTTGATCTCTCTCTCTCTCTCTCTCTCTCTGAGTACAACTCTCACATCGCCAATTATCTTGCATGCACGCACCAAAGTTACAGTTCTACTGACTTGGATGCAGACTTTTTAGCACAAATGCACACTTAGTCAACTTGTCTTGTCTTTTGATGTGAAACGATGAAGAAACGTTATGATTATATAACACCAAATAAATTATTGGACCACTTGATAGGAAGCGGTTATAAAACGAATTGTAACCATATGTTTCAAGAATTTGACATGTCTCAGTTCTATCTTTTCTTTATATTTCTTTTACAGATTTTAACATCCTTTTCGTTTATATTTTATCTTTTTATATTTCATGTTTACGTTTATTTAAAAGGTATAATCTTCCTATAGTTTTCATCAGTTTTACATTTTTGGAGTTTTATTTTTAATTCGTACTGTATACCCGTTATTGTGCTGAGGTGCCGGTAAACGCAAACAGATACATACCGTCTGTACTCACTTACGAGTCCAACTGCAAACTGCACAGACCCAGATCTGCCGGCGCATTATGCATACCGTGATTTATGATAAAAATATCCCGACTCGTAAATATATAACCATAAATGACTTATGGAGGCTTGTCACTTGATCTGTCCTTCTTGCCTTTTTGTGCGTCTGTTTTTAGTGTTTTGGGCCTGAGAATATTTCAATAAGAAGTTTTAAAAAAATGAGAGCTGTGGTACAAAATATTTACTTGTTTGTACACGTTATCTTTCTTCAATTAGTAACGTTTACAGCTGGACCACACTTGCAACACAATGTCTGTTTTTAATTTTTAAAAATAGTAATCCGATAACGTAATTTTTTTCAGTACACACATATTTGCTCTGCCATTTTTCTTTCTAGACGAAAGGAAGGTTCTTTAGAAAATGTTGTGTGCCTTCAGAACCTACCCACCTAACACGCGCACACGCTCACTCGGACACAAATACGTAAATACATTTAGAAACAACCGTGCTCCTCAAAACGTAATCATAAAACAAATTTGTGAACTGAAAACAATAAGAAGTTATTTAAAAACAGGGCATCTTCTGAAAGTCTAAAAAATATATTTCGTTAATATTCTTTTTATTTAGTCCATGTCGTAGAATAACACTTCAAAGCTAACATAGGTATGTTGTTGTTGTTCTTTAGTTCCCTCTTTCCAACAGAACTTTTTCTGAGTTAATGTTTCTGGAATTGCAAGTGAATAAATTTGCTATATTCGTTTCTTTTTAACGAATCAACATTTAAGCATTATCTCACCACGAAAGTACAGTAGTTTTCTTTAGCTACTGCCAATGATTCGAACACAAGCTGTGAAATATACAACATTCGTCAATGGACCGAATATAGTAATAAAACTAAGCCATGGCGTTCGCATATTTTATGCAGTCATAAAGCAGCAAGAGTTGTTTCCCATAACACGTCTACAATATTCGATTTTGGAAATCAAAATACATCAGTGCAGTATTAGCATTATATGGTATTGGTTATTTTGTTTGGATTTTTTTAAATACAGATTTAATTCTTCAAAATTATATTTAAATTTCGAGCTACTGTGTAAGTCGGTCTTTTCAGTAAAGATTTCTTGCAGGAAGTAATTTCACAAGAAGGGGCTTGGTCGGTTTGATTTGGCTTAGTGTTACACGACACAGCAACGTTATGTAATTTACATATTACCGAAAAGTAGTAAAGAACACACACAAGTAGTTTGGTTCCGTCCTTCGTAGCATACGAAACAGGGAACGAGACTAACACAGAGGCAGTCTGACTAAAAATCAGATATCCGCTGCAAAACTTAGAAGTTCCGGTATTTTTCAAAACCGATCGTGTCTATTTAGACAGTGTAGGCTTGAGGACTATATGGAATCAGGTCACAATTAATTTTACTATATATTCTCTACATTTATTTCTTGGCACTGACCTTTCCTTTGTGTTCTAATGATAATAAATCATATCTCCTTCCAAAGTACATTCAAAGATGACCTCACAGTGAAGTTCTTGCCATAGTTTATCCGGCATTTTTTGGAGAGGCTGGACAAAATAAATATAGCACCGTACACTGCATCACAGGTTTTACTTCCGGATCATTATCAATGCCACATTGCTCACTATGCACTGTCACCGAGATACACACATACAACCTCGCCATAACGCTCAAATTCTAAAGAATAAACAGTAGACAGGGACAGGGACAAAAATGCTCGAAAAATAGACGGGGACTACATTCGTGGGTCTGAACCATGACTAATAAGTGTGATCTAATTCCATGTGCAAGATGCACTTACCTCCGAAATTGAAGAACTTAACAGCGAGCAAAACTACGCACCTCCGATACTGAAGATCTGACAACGGATTTGCTCCAGTAAGCATTGGCAATTTTACATTATGCAAAAACGCATGCTGACACATTTTGTTTACGAAGAATTGAACTTAGTTTAAATAACAATCAAGAGATATGTTAACAGGGCCGACCTTAGGCCGACTGGACCGATTTGGTCTGATTGGGCCCCGCTTTAGTAATTTTTAAAAATATATCTATAGAAAGAAAGTAATTTTAAAGCGATGGAACAAAATTTTAAGTTCAATACCATATAAAACTTGTTTAAAAATTTATTTCCGAATGGCTAGCTCGCAGCGGGGGCCCCGCGCGTAAATCCAACGGGCCCCACCAAAATGATCCATATCAGGCCCAGCGTTTGCTAAGACCGTTCTTGTATATTAGAACGACTGTAAAAAAATACAACAATAAATGAAGGAATGAAATCAGATGTTTGGAACTATGTTATGAATCTAATCATACAGACGTGTACTATGTTATGAATCTAATCATACAGACGTGACCTCCGAGAAAGGTCGGCGAAAGGATAATAAGCAAAATTGGATAGCAAATCGCCTGACAGCAGAGTCGCTTATTTAGCGGCTATGGCACGGACGGAATGTGGAGATCTGATATTAATCAGACTGAACACAACGGTAACTGATCTGAGCTGATCCGTTGGTGGAAATAGAACCCGCACCCTTCTGTTCACGTGTCCCACGCTTTTAGGGTGCAAGGGACAGTTTTTATGCACAAATTTATTATTGCATAGACGTCCTGCCTAATATAAAGATTCATAAAAAAGAAAATAACTGAGGTCAGAAAGGTCCAGATTTTTGGATAGGCATAATAAAGCAAAACATAGAATAGCATTTACTTGAGCTGACAAGTTAGTGGAAATTGGAAGAATAAAAAGTTGATGCAGACCACCCACATTTATACATCATTTTTCTTGTCCGAAGGAGAACACGTGATGCACACAGTGCAATCACAAGCCCCTTTCCAAGGTAACAATTTTGAAAAACGTTGTGTACTTAATAGCTTGATACCATTTAAAATAGTTATCATCCGGGCAATTTTTGAGATATTGTATTTACTTCGAACAAACGCGTCTACTGCTATAAATGACTGTCTCTGCTTCCTAGTCGACTATTGATATTTCACTGGCTATATACTGTGCAATGACTATATCAGGCGTATATGCCACATATCACTTTCAAGAACAACAAAAGCTGGAAAGACCAAATTCACAAATATATCCATATCTTTGATTATAAGACAATAGTAGCTTACAAAGTCACACCATAGCTTTAAGTTGAGAAATTCTACAGGGGCCAATTTACGAAACTGCCCCATGCCAACTTAACCATTGAGCCAACTCGGCTCCATAAGGGCATGTAAGAAGAGGAGCAGAAGAGGGAATCAACAATTAAAATTCATCCTTATGCGGTGCGATAGAAGAAGAAATGAGGAAGTAAAAACTGTTTCTTGAATAGGTCATATGCCAATGTAAATGTACAATAACAGCATAGCAAACAAAAGCACGTACACAGGGATCACAGAAAAAAGCATACATCGCCGAACACTATGCATATATAGAATGGTATATTCTTTTCATCATAATTTCTTGTTTTAAAGACAAAATAAATACACTGCCTTCATTTTATATCAATATTTAAGATTCGTTGCTGATGTAAAGATAAAGATATTTCATAAAAAGGTGTTCATAGAAATACCTTGAAGACATTTTGTTCTCGATTCTACGTACCGTTTTAAGTAAGCATCTCACTTCTATCATAGATGTTACAAATTGTATTGGTCCTATCTAGGGGGAGCCGTGGTAACGCAGCTGGTAGAGCATTGAAGTTGTAATCCAGACGTCACGGTTTTTATATTCACCCAAACCCGTGCGGTCGACTAACCCAGCCTGTCCTTGGAAAAGACGTTTTGCTCCCATTTCCTCCGCATGCTATATTCATTAATATATTAAAAGTACGGTTAAAAAATAACCAAATTAAGTTCGCAAGTCTAAACAATATATAAACACATCTAATTTTGAGATTGTGGATGAAAAGTAAGGTTCAAATAAGACAAGCATCCGAAAACTCCGATGTTCTGTAACTTGGATTAGAATAATAAAAGATCTAAAGAGCTTTCCCCGAGATAGAGTGAGGTGTGGCTGAGGTATTCACTATATAAGTGGTTGTAGGGTTATTCCGACGGTCCGATCACACAGGTTGCTTGAAATGGGACTGTAAATGGGTAAGTTTTGAATAAGGGTTCTTTTTTCAAAGTGTGACACAGGGTATAAATATTCTTGTATAATGGTGACTTCATTAACACTTTGACATACGAACTTTATTGTTTGGTTGTTTATTTTTTTTACAAAGGCAACCGGAGTGACCTGGCCTGGGCGGCTATAGAATCCGCAGCCATTGTGTGTGTGTGTGTGTGTGTGAGAGAGAGAGAGAGAGAGAGAGAGAGAGAGTAGTTAGCAGCAAGATGCCCCATTGTTAGACATCACTATAAACTGCCACACTGTAGCGATATCCAAATCACACACACAACACACGCGTGCGCGCGCACACACACACACACAAGCCATATCGGAAGAACAATCATAAACAACAATCTAATACTCCAAGCACTAAATCAATTGGAAAATTTGGACATTTTTTTTCTTCTTCACCTTTTGATTCTAAGGCTACATTTCCCAACCTTGTATGGTACAGTTTTTCAGTTTTACACACACACGCGCACACAAACACACACGCATACATACATACATATATACGGTCGACTATTTGAACACTTAGAAATCATTCTGACAAAATGTCTGGTAATGACAAACTTTAAAAATGTTTCATGTAATATTTCCTTGCTACCTTTGCATGATAAATAGGAACGTTCATTATAATTAGTGTCGTTCCTGTCTGTGTGGATATTGTGACTCTCAGACTGTGGCGTGATGGGTTGTTATGCCTCCACTGTGGTAGGTGTGTTATGGTTGGGGTGGGGTGCTCCCAATATTCTATTTGATTGGTATATAGTTCCCACCTATCCTCGATTCAGGTTGGAAGTAAAATTAGTGAAAGATCGTTATAATGCTCAGAGCCCCCAGTCAGCAATATCGACGGCTAAGTGATTGAATATACAAAAAAAGTGAAATTCAACGAATAACAATTTAATAATAATAATTCAATAGTCAAGTGTTTAAAATTCCCCAAGTACTCTCCTTCCGCTTGACCATGTGATAGCCTATTACATTATTTGATTAGCAGTGTGCGATAGCTTTCCACCTGTCTTTGTATTTTTTTCGTCTATGCATTCATTGCTCTTATTCCTTCTCCTCTTCCTCTCGACTTTCTGCAAATTCCTTCTCCTCCTCGAATTTTCTATACTCCTTCTCCTTCTCCAATCTTTCCTCATCGAGTCGTTCTCCTCCTCCTCCTCGACTATCTTCATCGACTACACTTGCTGACTCCGACTGCTCTGCTAGTCTCACTTCCGTATCCCCTTTAAGGGGGCGCGCATCAGTTACTATGTACGTTTGAGAGAGTGACGTATGTAAGGTGAAGATGTTTGCTTTGAAAAATATACATTGGAGACAATGTTGACATACGCGTATGCTACTTTGATGTAATGTGGCTGACATTTCTTTGGATATTGTACTTATGGAAATTGTACATGATTTAAGCACATTACTAACTAAATTGACTGCTCCATTATACCAAAATAATCAGCCTGAATTAGTCTAAAGTATGCTATCTTTAGCACCGATTAAAAAAAGGGAAAATGAACTTTGCCCAACTAGACAATACCAGCTTTTGAAAGTTGAAAGTGCAATGGATGAATTACTACATATATAAAATGTAAAAACAGTTATCGGCTCTTTTTTTGGGTGCAATTTACCTCTGAAGTCCAGGAAGTTAAAATGACCAAGCGGAGAAAGGCCAAGCTGAATATTATATAACCCATATTATACCCATCAATCATACACCAAAATAAAGGGAATTACAAGTTATTTGAATAATACCTAAGATATACAAGGTATTTTTAAATAGCCATTAGAACAAGTGAAGAAACCCGGGGAATTTCTTTTTCTTTAAAATTCTAACCCTATGCAAAATACAATACTGTAGAGCGCCACCCTACAGACTCGGGACGTAACTGAACCGGAAGTTTTGTCCCTCAAAAAGCTTCCTTTAAGAAGCTTTATCCTTCCTTCGAATCTAAGTTTTACCGCTAAATTACGAGTGGATTCCTCGGAGTAACCCTATATGGGTCAGCAATCTTCCTAGGCGAGACTACATTTTCGCTTGCTAGGTAGAAGTTATAATTCGGATCGAAATTGTTATCACACCCTGTATCTCATTTCCGATGGGGTATCGGATTTGACCCGTTCCAATCAAACTTAGCGGACAATGTCTTTCTTGCAGTCTGTCTACGTGGGGACGGATTTAGAACATGCCCCGGTCCCTCGCGGGTTCCTCTGGTCTTAGGACTAAGCTGTAACACGTAGGTGGGAAGTCGCGTAATCTAACGCCTGTGCCGATTCAAGATGACGGGTCGTCTCTCTGGTCACTGTAACCTTGCGTAAGTTCTTGTTGTTGTTGTAGGGTTTAACACCATTTTCCAGCACACGATAGGCCATACATGGCGGCCAGTATTATTGGTGGAGGAAGAACCCGGAAAATCCCCGGAAAGAACCACCGACCCACGAGACGCTACTGGCAAGCTCTCTCACATACCCACATTAGTCGAATCGGAGACTCGAACCCACGCAGACAGAGGTGAGATGGCAGTGATCCGTAACGGAGAGCGCGTTGGGCCACTTGGCCACTCGGGGCCCCTACCTTGCGTAAGAGATTAACTCTAGCATGCGGCATTGTTTAGACATCAAACCATGGCTTGCGAAAATACCTTGGTTTATACACGACGTACTAACTGGGATTGAGCAAACGTGACATAGACATATTTTAACTACTGGTTTTACTTGAAATGCTTACACTCGTCTCGCGTGTACTTGAGATAATGTGTGTAACACCATAGATACGAAATAATAGCGTGAATGTCTTGAGAAAAGAGCATTACAATTTTTTTTTTTTTTTTTTTTTTTTTTTGAATGGCAGATCATATTGTGCTGGTAATCATTCTTATCCTTCCAACGTAACTTACACGTGTAGCTCATTTTCCAGTGTCACTCGGGATGGGTGGTCGTCCATGAAGCAATCAAGATCTAATTATAGGAAATTTGACCAACGTGGATGGTTTTACTCTATACCCCATAGTTGATGTTATACTCAGATCTACATGAAAAGTAATATTTCTTCTTGCAAGATCCTCGACATTAATTTTTTTCAGGTAAGTGTATGCAAACACATTTTGTAAGCCTTGGAGACGAATATTGCTTTTTAAAATCAGTGGTTGGAGATGCAGAGTTGCTTCCCGATAGAAAAGGTGATTTTGCAATTTTAGCTATTATTAATATAAAAAGACATTGCAAAGTGAATTGCCAGACTTATAGGTGAATTGCCAGACTTGAAAGTTAATTGCCTTATAGGTGAAAATTCTACCTGCATATTAGCTGCTATTATCTAGTATTGGTGCATTGATTCAATCCGGCCCTAGGATGTGCAGGGCCCAAGGCAGCATGCGGGTCCCAAGGCAGCAAGCGATGAGCGGGATCCCCAAGCAAACAAATTGCATAGCGAAGTTGATTTCCTGAAAGCGCGGAGCCGAAGGCGGTTGTCTCTCAAATTTTACAACGAACCATTGAAGATTTGTACGAGACCACTTGTCAGCGACGTTTGAAGTTAGAATAGCAACGATACCAAGTGGTAGTAATGTGGGAATTTGGAAATGTCATCCTTTCGGCTTACGTGACAGCCCATGCTCGCTTAAAATTGTACGAAGTTTTAGAACTGTTCGGAGATCGTGTCCTGTACTTTGACACGGACAGTTGCATCTACATCGATTGCCTGGGTCACTGTTACTCTAAAATAGAAGGAGACCGTTCAGGAGCCTGGATGTACGAGCACCCCGACGACAAGATTACGGCTACGAATACCGGAACAATCAAGGAGAAGTGCACACGGAGTGTAATGTGAAAGGATTGACTCTCAATTATAGCACTAGTCAAGTGGTGAACTTAGACGTACTGAAAGAAACGTTGCAGCTGGACAGGAGGTGAACATTAAAGTGACCACCTACGAACAGCACAAGACTGTGCGTTTCCCACACACCAAATCGTCAGTACGGACACGTCGATATTGGTCAGCATGTAAAAAGGGACAACGTTCAAGACAGATAGTACACTGTAACTACCAAGACCAAACGAGACTTTTAAACAGACATCATTCAAGTTCGGTGATTCTCAAGTGGAGTGCGATGCTGTGCCTTGCGATGAGAGCAATGCCGTACGCAGTGACCTCAACGATTCAGTACCACATCACGGGGAACTTTGCTATACCTACTACTACTACTACTACCACTACACCTACCATGGAAAGTGATGCTGCGCGTGTCAAACCTGACGGATGCGAAAGCGATGCCATTCGTTATCCTGGACTCTTTACTGGTTTTCATTGTCAATGTCATCCTCCACGTGAAACCATTCAGCTACCACCCTATGGATATCATCCAAAAATGAGCAAACTGCTGCGTATGTCACCGTACCCTCTTCGAAATGAACCTGTGAAAGACGAATATTCGTTCCCTATGCGTTTGCCTGAAAACAGCGACTTTGAAAGTCGATTTCAAACGTTCCGAGGAAAATGGCCTAACTATCTGGGAGGACCTACCCTCGAAGAATTAGCTAGAGCCGGATTTATCTACTTGGGCACAAGGGATAAAGTCAAGTGCTTAAATTGCGGTGTGTCACTTCACGAGAATGAGCAGAAAGATTCGGTTTATATTGAACATACTCGATGGTCTCTGCATTGTCACTACCTACTTTTAGTGGGACTCTAGTCACTGAAGTGGCATACCATGTCGTTTCAGAAACCATCTTGGCTAGGAGTCAAACATTTCACAACACCGAGACAAGTATTTAAACCCCATTTGAAAAGTAATATTCAAGGATTACCAAACGAAAGAGATGATCTACAAGGATGTTTGGCAGGGACTTGCCAAAGCAAAATTTCAACTGATGACAGCAGAACTTTTTTGTCTAGAAATTCACAAGAGGAAAGTGAAAAAAGTAAAAAAAGTTACCAAGCTTAGATTTATATGGATCAAGTCTGCGTTCATCCGCTTATTATTCCGCTTTAGACAGGTTACATTAGAAACTAAGGACAATTGGAATTGACCCCTAACGTGGGTATAAATACTGACTAACATGATCATAGATACTTTACAAGAGAAGATTTGTGGAACTGAGAGAACGCATTTACCGAGAGCTGGTCAAAACACAAGTGAAATGCAAAGAACAATTGCATCCGTCTCGTCACTGATGTTTAAACCACTGGTAACTGAATGCTATAAGAGGATTGATTCAGATGAAAGTGTTCCAGTGGTCAAACATTGCTAAACTGGACGGTTGCGAGAAGGATTGGTTTGTTGTGACTCATTCTTTTGACTACAAGCTAGACATACTGCAAAGAATTCCAGAGGAAGACTTAGAGGATTACCAAAATATTTTACACAACGTAAATTTAGTTCAAGAGGAAACTTCAGAACGATGTGTTGTGATGTCCAAGTTAATGACTAAACCATTTGGATTCGCCACTGGAGTACGATCATCTCTGTGCAGAAGGTACACTTACTGCCTCCGACAAAAAGAGATATAAAACGAGTCCATGCCACGACCTTTATCAGTGGTAATACAACAGATTCCATGGAAGGAAAACGATGAGACTATTCAAACGGTGTCCCATGAATTGGGGTCGACGTGTGGTGTGTGTCTTAGTGACTTTCTTTCTGGGATTTACCAGTCAATTCCTTGTGGATCTTTACGAACAGTACTTACCACCAAATAAAACATGACTCGTTTTGTTAAAAACCTTGGGTTTTTATATGGATACTTCTCGACCTCTACGGGAAATAAAGATCAGTCAATTTTTAGGTACTGAAGATGTGTGTGTAGCTTGTGACTTACACCCTCACTGGACAGATGTACTTGGCTGGAAAAGTTGTGGTTTCGAGGCTTGGACCAAAGAAGTGGACAATTATGCCCAAACGTCCAATGAAAAAGTAACTTTTACGCTTGTGTTCTGACAGTGCCAGAAGAAGAACTTGACACCGAGAACAACCACTCACTTCAGGACAGGTCTGTCATAGACATTCCCTAAAGACCATTCCGGGTGGACACCTGTGTGACTGTACCCAATGTAGAGACTGTAAGAACATTATACACTGTCCCGAGGACATCTTTGTTACCAAAAACATGTTGTACAGTGATTTGTTTATATTCCACTTTGATCGTTATGATGTGCATTTTATCGCTGTACTTAACCATTTGGCTTTTATGTCTTTTTGCCTTTCGTGTCGTTCCATTTTAAAAAACAAACGTGCACTGAAAAAAGTATAAAAACTCTTGACTTGTTTTTCTTCTTTTCAAAAGTGACATTCCCTGCACTTTGGCTGCCTATACTGTCTTTGCTCCCTCTTCCTCCTCTTTCATATTTGTCGATAAACACATAGATCGTGCCAGTTGGGAGGCCTTTTATCTTCGTCATCCCTTTAACATATTAATTGCCGGACCTAGCGATTCAGGCAAAAACGAATTGGTCAAACGTTTGATCGAACAGAAACATCATTTAATCGATCGTCCACCTCAACGGATCGTGTGGTATTACAAAGAGTGGCAATCGGCCTACAGCCTCTTGCGAGAATATCAAGGTGATTCCATCTTGTTTGTGGAAGGCATTCCTGGCGAAGACGACGGGAACATGTTTTACCCCAGTCAAACCAATCTGCTCATTTTCGACGACATGTTAGGAGAAGACGAAGAATAAATTAAACTGTGGTTTACGCTCAAAGGGCATCATCTTAATGCCAGTGTCATTTACATTACCCAAAATTCGTTTCAACAAAGTAAAGTCTATCGCACCATCAGTCTCAGTACTCATTACGTGGTCTTGATTACAAGCCCTAGAGATAAATCGCAAGTGCTTGTGCTAGCCAAACAGCTAGGAACGCCTTGGCTGACTCATGCGTTCGACGATGTCACTCAAAACCCACACGCCTATTTACTTGTAGATTTAAAACCCACCACCTCCGATTCATCACTGTTGCCATGACATGAGGGCCTGTCGTGTACACTTAACAAATAAAAAAACTATAAAAACCTCGGACACTTTGGGTCTGTCTTACACAGCGTCAATATGACGTCCCTTCAGTCTCATCTTCCCGTCAAATTGATTCGTTCCTTGTACGGCATCAGTCGCGAAAAAATCCACCAATACGTGCTCGTGTCTTAGAAGCTAGTTTCAAAGAAATCTTATGATGGTTTACGGTGACAGCACGTCAGTTACTGCAAGGCATCATTCACATTCCTCATTAAACCAACAACTTTTTGACAGAAACAAAGTAGCCTTGACGCACCTGGCTGATCCCCGCATCGACACTCAAACCGGATATGTAGGAGGTGCCATCATTCGCTCCCTGTTAAAATGGGATCCTAATGCCCCCAAAGTTCTCCCCAAGGAAAAAAAAAGAAAAAACACTCACCGTAAAGCCAAACAAACCCAAATGATGAAAAAGAGCAACGGTGTCAAGACCAGGTCACACCCCCAGAAAGAGAAAACCTCACAGAAAAATAAAAAATAAAAGTCACTTGAAAACGAAAAGCGCACAGAAAACAACTTCTATTACCAAGAGAGACATTTCGGCCAGGACTCAACCTTACATTCACAAACCACGACCTTCAGCGACGGTGACCGCGTCTCCAGTAGCCTCAGGTCCCAAACCCAATTTGACACTCATTCTTTCTCATTGATGAAACAATGCAAACCCGCGTCTCCAAAAACGGCTCCTCCAGCGGTGATACCCTTCTCCTCTTTAGCTGAAGTAACAGCTGCTCACAAAGTACCTGCCCCAAAAATCAAAGTCTAAGAGAGATGGGGCATGTTACAGTGTTTACTGGATTTGTCCAAGCAATAACTGTCCCGACGTAGTCCATTGCGAACCCCTCCACGATGTGTGACGCCGGTCATCAAGTTGATACGACGTAAATACAATCAGTGGCGACGCATTCTAGTATGAAAATACCTGGGTTATATGATGGGGATTAGTGTTTTTGTGCTCCTGAACTCCCAAAGATGTCCTAAAAGAAGTGCACACCACTCTCTGGCTGAAAAAGGAAGGAAAGGAAAGGACTTCCTCCTCGTTTAGCCAATCATTGGGAAATGTTGTCTGTCCTGTCCAAAGCTCCTTCACCCATGCGAAAATAACTCATTCAAACAGCCTCTGAAGACGTCGTTGACACCGTGTGTCGTTGACACCGTGTGAATGTTGCCTAAATGATTTAAAAGGCTCGATACCTTTGTCTCCAAATCAGAAAGAATGCTTAGCTAAGCATCGACACGTCCTTCGCTAAATGGTCCAAAAGAAAAAATACCCATCCGTCAAAAGACGAAGATGTTGATACAACGCGGAGGAATTTTACCCATGTTACGACCCTTGCTGACAAATGTATTAGGAACACTGCTGAGAGGTCTCACAGGAGCAAGATAAAAAAGAACCTAGACGATAAAAAGGACATCTGGAGTCAAAAGATCTCAGACGTGACCATCGAAATCGAATGGAAGGACGAAAACTGGCTTTAGTGCCTTACAAAGTATGGATTGAATACCATCGTTGGAAAGAACAACAGACCCCGCATATGCCTCCCAATCCTCATTTGACTGATATGTCCCAGTTACAAAAAGAATTGCAATCGTTGATGGATCGCAACAATTTGTCCGAAACAGAAAAACCGCAAAAGTACGCCAACTATTGCAATGACTGCAACTCTTTCACCAGAAAGCTTTAGACGAAAGAGCTCTACCAAGTCTGAAGGATTTTAAAACCCTGATGAAAAGTTCATCACCATCATCATCACCCCACCCCCCAGGGAACAAGACAGTCGAATGCCAGAGGAAGAACAGGTACGAAAAGTCTTTCCAACACCGTCAGAAGCTCTAATTCTTGGTAAGATCTCAGCATCCTTGTTAACCCCTTGCTCTACTCCCCAAAGAGAAGAACTGAAAGCTTGGGTTAAAAGAATCATGTACACTCCTCCTTCGACAGAAGTGAAAAAGAAAGAAGGGAAACCAGAAGTGAAAAAAGAAAAGACGACCAAATCCATACCATTACCGCCCACCCCCACCATCACTACCGTAGTCTTCTACTCCCGTGGCACATCGAACATGTAAAACCGTATCCAAACCACCATTTCGCCCCATCAAAATTAGCATCAGCGAAGAGTGGGTGACGTATTAAAAAAATGGAGAAAGTATTAGCCACAATTTACTAAGATCCAGCCCATCCTGCAGGTTATTGAGGAGTTCAGAAATTGTATCGTGCTGCCAAAACGCGACTGAAAAGTCTCGGTTTACTTCAAGTGCAAAGATGGTTACATGAATAAGCCACGTACACTTTACACAAGCCCATTCGACGAAAATTTTCCAAACGTCGCACCAGAGTGGAGGTTATCGATAAGCAATGTCAAGCCAGTTTAGCCGATGTATCTCATTTGGCCATCTACAATCGTGGTTATAAATATGTTTTGATTCTACTACGTTTTTTCCAAATTCGCCTGGTTCATGCCATTGACTTCCAAATCGAGCAGTGAATTAGTGTGATCCCTCAAACTAGTATTGAAACAAAGCGGTGGTCATCCTCTGCGTTGGCAAACCGACAAAGGAACCGAATTTCTGAACCAAGCTTTCCAAGAAGAATTAAAGAAACGTGACATTTTTTTTTTCACGATCGAGAATCCCGAAATCAAAGCCAGCATTGTGGAACCTAAACGCTCTTAACTAGTTGACGGATTGGAAATTGTTTGTTTGGGTTCGTGCGCCGTTCCTTGGTACCTTTCCACCAGACAGAGTAATTAAGAAGTGAGACATTCGCACATTGACATGGGAGTTGTAGTGGCACCATTCAAACAACCTCGACTAATTAAGTATCTGACCTTCGTGTTATTAATAGGCTAAAAACGGAAAACCTTACTCCAAAACAGTTTTGGAAAACACCTCACCAAAGAAACAAACCAAAACATAAACTGTCCTCATTGTCCAACAACAGAAACATTGGACCATGTTTTCAACACCTGCCCTAAATATCATAATCAACGAACTTCCACACAAAAAAAACCAACATAAAATAGGATCACCTACGACGTACCCTAGAATACTAAACAAGGTACATAACAAAAATATCGAAACCACATACAAAAATATAATATGGTACCTTATGCAAATTGATAAATACAAAGAAAAAAAATATAAGAAAACTAAACATAAAATACTGGACATATAAATACACAAAACAAATAAATTCATACCCATCATAACTAGGAAGCAGGCTAACAAACTTAAATTTAACATCATATAAATAACTCAATCAACAATTAGAAATAACTAAAGCAGGCTAACAAACTTAAATTTAGGGAATAAAAAAGACTAGATGTCCTCGAAAAGTCTTAGCGACCCGAGCATTCGGCAAAGACATCTGTCTTATCAAAATAGATTTGGCCTGGACAAATTAACATCGTATAAATAACTCAATCAAAAATTAGAAATAACCTAAATAACTTAAAATCTAAATTAGAAATAAACAGACTAAAACAAAATTAGATCTACTCTGAAAATAACACCACAAGGTTAACTACATCCACACCAGACAGGACTACAGAGGTAGGGTAAGATCTCTAGCCAAATAGCAAGTCCAAATCACTCAAAGTTTACTATTTTTTAAAAAATATTATCACTACAGGTGTATGTGCGTGTGTGTGTATATATTAATAAATCTCTTTTACTGCATGTGTATTGGAAACTAACAATAATAAACACACAGGTCTGAAAGAACCACACTAAAGACTCTACAACTCCACGCTACAAGAAATATATATATATATATATATATATATATATATATATATATATATATATATATATATATATATATATATATATATATATATATATATATATATATATATATATATATGTGGTTATGTGAGAAAGCTTGCCAGTAGCTTCTCATGGGTAGGTGGTTCTTTCCGGGGTTTCCCGGGTTCTTCCTCCACCATTAATACTGGCCGCCATGTATAGCCTATCTTGTGCTGAAAACTGGCGTTAAACCCTACAACAACAACAACAACAACAACAAAAGCGTTCCAGGGCGTACCGACATCCAATGGCTTGCTGCGTCACCGGGGTCCCTTTCCTCTTTGCCTCGCCCAGACATGTCCAAAATTTCAAAATTAAGGAGTATGACATTTGCACATAAAAACGGGGCTGTGGTGGCACCATACCCACACACCCGACTAATTAGGAATCCTGACCTTCAGGACTTAACCGGTCGCGAAAGCACTAGATGCATAGGCGACCTAAATTGTATTATCATCATCATACTCAAAGAAAGCCAGCAGCGAACAGAGCAGCGAACAGCCAGGCATTAGAAATGGAGCTAGCGACGTAAATTATTCCTTTCGGCCTCACAGTAGCCTCAGGCTGGAGTCTTAGAGCGCAGGAAAAACGTACAACCCTGCTCCTAACTTGGGACAATAACGAAAAAGAAGACGAAATAGACGACAACATATAACCCAGAGGAGGAAGAAGACTGCAACAGAGGGAGCGTACTCCGCTGACCCAGACTAGCAGTCCACCCACTGCGAACCACCAAAACAACCCCCGGCAGTCGACAGGACCAACAATACACACAGGGAGCAGTCCTATTAATCTAATCCGGCTGTCCAGGATAAATCGATCAATGACTCGATCGCACAAATAATGAAGACACTGGAAACACATGCGAGCAAAGTTACTCACATCCCAGTTAAATCACCAAGGCAGGAAATCCCACTGTCGCAGAATATAAACCGAGTGGGTCTTTGGACTAAATGAATAAAAAAAAAAATGTGAGAAAGATGGAGATTTATGAATGAATTAATAAAGAAAAATATACGATGTAAAAATACAATGATTCTCTCACGCTCTCAACATACGATCGACTCAAATCACTCTACACAACATTCACACATTGAAAATAAACCAAAATAATAAATCAATATGAAGTACAGATCCAAGAAACCTCATGAACTGCAGATACGCTTCAAAAAGTATTTTACACTATAAGAGAGATTCACATAATTTCGAATATGAACTCTATTAAGATTCAAAATAATCTTATGAACAGAACTAAGATTTAAAATAATCTTATGAACACATCTAAGATTCAAAATAATCTTATGAACACAACGAAGATTCAAAATAATCTTACGAACAAAAAATGCAATTGGAACAACAATTGAACCAAACGTATGCTTCTAGACCCCTTGTACAGTCCCACGATTCCTTGGGTTGGCCCACACTCTTATCGGCCGCTCGCACCCTTTATGGATCCACCACGTGTACAGTCATACGTATACACACGTACAGACAGCATACAGCACCCTTTTTAATTTGCTACGTCTACGTCCGTGGCACAGACATACGTACATACATACATACGTATCGACAGCACGCAGCCTTAAACACTCTGGAAACTCCAGACAGCTCTAAACAACTTTAGACAGCTTCAGACAGCTCTAGTCATATTCACAGTCACATTGACAATCACACTTCACAGCGACAGACACAATCAGCTACAATAAAACCAAATTGGTCATAATAATAGTTTCTGTATAATCTCTAGATATATGATAATACTTTGACCTCTAATAGTGACTTGTAATTCAAAGTTCAAATCTGCGTTGTAATAAATGCATTATTACGCGATAAGACATGACAAATCGAATAAGCTTCGCATATCAAATGAAATGTAAATTTAACACGTACCCCTATGGATGGAGAACAATGGAAAGCGTACACTCCTTGACGTGATCCAAAACGACCAGAGTCGATTTTAGAAATTGATCTTACTTAAATCCATAGAAGAGTGAGCAATAGTCAGGGTAGAATACCCGTGCATGTCATGTTAGTAATGTTACTTCGTCACAAGTAATCTCTGGCGAGGTACATGTAAATACAGTCGCTTACCTGGAAAAACACGTATTCACCCTAGATAACGTTGTACGCATGTACAACGAGAAATAGTCGAATAGTTCTAAAGCAAAACTAAGTTATTTCTTTGCCTAATTCTGTAACACCCACATGACACTGGTAGCTGACTTGGAAATGTCTTCCTGTAGTGAAGAAGAAACGGAAGAATAAATAGAGGCAGAAAGAAAGGTAGAAGAAGAGGAAACTGACCCAAAACTAAAACGGTGTAAAGAGATGGGACCTGAACCAGCACTAGACGATGTGAGAAAGACTGGGTATTTTGTCAATACCGTAAAATAGCTAGCCTGCAGAACACTAGATACCAACAGACCCCGACCGACACAATGGTTCTACGGTGTAAGAATTCTCTCTCAATACTATGAGAATGCTTATACGCAATATCCAATATACCAGCTTGTGGAAGCGGCAAGCAACGTGTCGATGATACATGGCTACCACTTCCCAGATACCATCAAACACGACAAGAGAAGTGCGGCGAAAATTACAGAAACAGAAGACCGCAGGGTAACTTTCATCTAGCCTGCCAAAATAGCCCTTCTCAGGGCTCTAAGTTGCCTATTAACAAAGTGATTTCACTTGGCGTGGAATTACATTTCGATAATACCAGTGCACTAATATGATCCTTTATCCACCGCTTCAAATTTTACAACTTATTACACCTAATAGTTACTACATTTTTTTAAAGTCGCTTAGACATATCAATAAATACAAAACATAGGGTACTTTCAACGTACCCTATGTACTAGAATTTTTTCGAACAATCAAAATGTAGGAAAACTCTGAAACTCAAACATTTTGACAGAATTGCACAGGTGGCTTACACATTATTAGTTTTTTTTTATTGTCCACTAGTACAACTGGACTTAATTTGAAATAAAATACGGCCTGGCGTTTTAGGGCTATTAGTGCGTGCGCGGTGTAGTTGATTGAAAAAACTACGTAAAGCCCAATCTAACTGGCAGTTGAATCTTATGGTTGGTTTTCTAACTTGGTGGTATCAGGTATGTAAACTCAAATTTAATTGGAAGTTGAAACCTGTGTTTAATTTTTCTACTTGGGCTAACTCAAACATACTATATAAGGCTGCATCTGATTGGATGTTGAATTCTTTGGATGGTTGTGCAACTTGTAAGGTTCGATATATATGAACTAAAATTTGATTGGTAGTTTAATACTCTTGTAGAACTTTAACTAGTAATATGCAACCAAGATTCAATAAATCTAACTGAGAGCTGAATTCACAACTAATAACTTCATTCTTTTAGTTGTTAATATTTGGTGTTAACTATTATTGGGAATGCTAATTGAATTTAATAAAACGCTCTTATTAGTTGGCAGATTGGAAATTGTTTGTTTGAGCCGATCCTAAATTTCTTTCCACTTTTGCCTCGTCCAGACAGACCAATTAAGAAGTGTGACACTCACACATAAACACGGAACTGTAGCGGCACCATTCATACAGTTCCGACTAATTAGGACAGAGGCGTAGCTATGATATTTTGCGCCCGGGGACGAACTATAAAATTGGCGCCCCAGCCCCCTCCCCGTTTAATCACATTTTTGAATATTACCCTTGTTTACTTATTATAATGTAACGTTGTAAGCCTCATTTTGGCGCCCCTGTACCTTGACGCCCGGGGACATATGTACCCCCCTGCCCCCCCCCCCCCCAGTAGTGAAGTGGGGCACTAGAGCGTCAATGGGACTTAGCATTAACCCCCCCCCCCCCGGGCAAATATAGCGTCAAGGGAAATTTAACATGGAGAAAAATCGTGGGCAAATATAGCGTCAAGGGAAATTTAACATGGAGAAAAATCGTGGGCAAATATAGCGTCAAGGGAATTGAACATGGAGAAGAATCGTGGGTAACTCTAGCGTCAAGGGGAATTGAACATGGAGAAAAATCGTGGGCAACTCTAGCGTCAAGGGGAATTGAACATGGGGAATAAAATGTGGGTCTATCTAGGGACAAGGGGAATTGAACATGGGATTTTTTTATTTTTTTTTTAAAAATATTTTTTTAAAATTTAAAGAAAAGGGGTAGGCAATTGAAAGTCATTCTCTTTTCGAGAAATATGGGTGGCCCTGAAAAGGGCCTTTGGGTTTATGTTAATATACCCTTAACATAAAGGGCATCTGTGGCATCTTCTTGTCCTCAAGCTGCGTCTTACTCGAGGGCCATAAATCAGTGTTCTCTTGAGGCAACCTTGTCTTTCTACGTACACTCTTCGTATCCACAGACTGGTGTCTGACTTGTCGACAACGGTCCACTTGGACCGGACATACATGAGCATGTCCTTCCTAAACATCATGGAAGACACAAGGGTGGATGATTCGACTGTGGTCCACATCTTGAAGCGACGAGAACAGGTGAATCAATGCAGTGAACTGCGTTTATTTATAGGTAGAGGAAGGATTGAAACGGATTGAGTTTGTTGACCAATCCAAACACGCGTTACAAAATTCAGTCAGCCCGCATCCAATCCGAAGAGAGCAGTCTGTGACGTCACGTGGTCTATATAGATTCGCTAGCGCTTGTGTGCAGTCAATCTATGCGATAGTGATTCAACATGACGGAAACTCAGAAAACGATCCATTGGGGAGCACCAGCAGGGGAGACCGCCCAAGGGAACCCGGACTTACTTTCAGAAGAGGTGAATTGGGATTTTGTGGATTTTCTCTCCTCGCAAGAATTTGTTCCGGAACCTTCGTTACCTTCTTCATTACCGCAAGTGGAGAATTTTAGACAGAGACAGAAAGAAGAATTGGAGAAATTTATACAACGACAAAAGGAAGCGGAACAAGCTTTTCTCCTACAGCAGCAGCAAGAAGAAGAAGTAAGAAAAAAACAACAGAAACAACAGCAAGAAGAAGTAGCAGCAAAGAAACAAGAGGGTGAAAATCAAACGGTCACGGTACTGTTGGACATTTTAGCGGAGTTAAGAAGTCTGAAACAAATGTATCAGACTTCTTTATTACGACCGAAGAGAATACGACCTTCCCGAGCTAAACACGTTAACCCTGTGACTAAGCATACCGTACCACCCTTAGTGATTTCAACCCAATCATCATCAACTTTACGCAGTCCAGAAGTAGGCCTTGGCCGTGGCAAAGGCTTAAGGCAGTTAAAGTTGATTGCTTGAACTCACCCCTGCACCAAAAAAGGCCCTTTTCAGGGTCACCCACATTTCTCGAAAAGAAATACAATTTCAATTGCCAATAACTCAAAAAAAACCAACCCATTTTTCACCCCCTATAGTACGTGTCTGTGTATGAGTGCGTGAGTGTACGTTCTTATTTTAAAATCAAAACTCAAAGACACTTACCTTATATAATTAATTTATTCTTTTATCCATTGTTACAATCCAATTCACAATTCACAAGACAACACTTTAATAAAAAGTTCATTGACTTCTTCTTTCTCCTTGTTTAGTCTCTCTGTTTTTTGAATTTCTTCACCGTCTTTTCCTCTTCTTTCTCCTCATTTTCTCCCTTCTTCTTTTCTTCTCCTGTTTCTTTGCCTCTTTTAAATAGAATTGTCTTCTTTCTTCCTCTTCTTCCTCTGAAGAATCCCTCTCTTCCTCTGAAGAATCCCTCTCTTCTTCTGAAGAATTCCTCTTTTCTTCTGACTCCTCTTGTTTCTTTTTTGGGCAATCTGGCGACCAATGTCCTTTTTCTTGACAATAATAACAGGTATCTTGACTTCTGCCTTTTTTAGCCCCTGTTTTTTTTTCTTTTTTGACGGTCTGGACACTCTGAAGACCAATGCTCTTTCTTCTGACAGATATAGCAAATATCTTGACTTTTATCTCGAAAGGAAGGAGAGTAGTCCGTGGGCTGGTCTGAAGAGAATTTTCTAATGACCCCTCGCAAAGCTCTGACGAAACGTTCGATTTGGCTAGTCTCTTCCATCGTTGTGCTCAGCTTGAGAGTGAAATGAATAGTGAAAGGACAAGACACACACCCTTTTATATACGCTGGTCTGCCATGACTATAAATTAGTCTATGGTGTTTAAACTTGAGTCATTTGACGTTTTTCACTCAAGATGAAACGATCCTATTCATTCGAGAAGAAAGAAGAAGAAAGTAAGAGGCAGAAACGTGATCTATCGCCTCGTACCAGGGCTGAAATCTTGGCACAAATTCATGCCAGTGATTTTGAAGAGGACATGAGTGAACCAGAATCCGAACCCTCTAAACCAAGTTCACCACCCTTAGTCAACCCTGAAAAATACTATTCCATTCGAGAGACGGAAAAGCGCTCCTCTAGAAAATTTAGAACCACGGCTTACAAATACACAGTGAAGTTTAAAGATTTCAAGGCTGAAGTACCGTTAGAGAAAGCAGAAGTGTTTATCACTGGGGTGTGGGATTCTTTGCTCACCGCACTCAAGCGACAATGTCAACCCAAAGAAGACGATCGCTTGAGACTTTCCATACAACACGACGGTTTGAAATCCCCTGTTTGGATCCAGTTTAGCACCCCTGCAGAATTGACCGCTTCCAAAGTCATGGACAAGATTCAGCACGTACAACAATCTAATGACCAGTTTGACATCACCGATGGTAAAGCCACACTGGACATGACCCACGTCTCTCCTCCTCAAGGGACTGGACGCAGAAAGATGTTATTGGTGAACGAGCTTCGCAGCATTAAGCGTAGCCTCGTCCAAATTCACAACCCTCAAGACCAGATGGGTTTATCTCGAGCCATCGTGGTGGGACGAACCTATGCCAACAAGAACGACACGGTAGAATGGAAAAGAGCCTGGAAAACTATTCAACAATCGGACCGAGCCAAACAACGAAGTGAAGCAGAACTCCTGTTGCAACAAGCTGGCCTATTCAAAGACACACCCTGTGGCATTCCTGAGATGCAAAAATTGCAAGATGCCCTAGCTCCATGATACACCTTGAAAGTGCACCCTCAAGAAGTGCGCGGACCTCTGTTGTTTCGAGGCCAAGACTTTAAGGACGGAAAATACATTCATGTCTATTATCACGATGAACATTTCGATACCATTACCAGTATCACCGGATTCCTGGGATACAGTTATTACTGTGAGAAATGTGACCATGGTTATAATAATCGAGAGCAACACAAGCATTGTGGATTGAAATGCTCAGGATGTTTGGCCTCTTCACCCTGTCTGAGCGAAGGACCAGTGCCTTGTTCAACTTGTCTGCGCACGTTTGTCAGCCCTACCTGTTACCAGCAACATTTGAAAACACAAGGTTCACAGAAGAAATGTGCTTGTCAACTGCTGAGATTGTGCCCTACCTGTGGACAAGGCATACTTACCAATAATGCCAAGGCACACGTATGTCGAGGAAAGAAAAAATGTCACATTTGTCACCACATCGTGGACTTGGAACACCAATGCTACGTGCAAAAATACCAACCCCCACCAGAGAAAGAGGACTGTCACAAGAAGAAAGGCAATTTCATCTTTTTTGATTTCGAATGCATGCAAGAGACCGGCATTCACATTCCTAATTTCTGCGTGGCTCATCGAGCGTGCGAGAAGTGCATTCAAGAACCTATTTTCAGTCATTGCCCTCACTGCAGCAAGATTCCTGGATGGCGTGAAAAAATCTTTCGGGGACCGAACACGTTAGCCGATTTTGCACAATGGGTCTTAGACCCCATCGACAAGACGTGGAGCCAAGAGGACATCGAACGTTATGGAGATTGTCATCGTCATGCCACGGTGATGGCTCACAATTTCTCCGGATACGATGGACAGTTTCTTTTGAGGTACTATACGGAACATGGCACCGAGCGTCCTAAAGTGACTTTGAACGGAGCCAAAATCATTTTCATGCAAGTGGGACAAGTACAGTTTAAAGATTCGATGAGCTATTTGGCCATGCCTTTGAGTCGAATGCCTAAAACGTTTGGAATGACAGAAATGGCTAAAGGGTACTTTCCACACTTTTTCAATACGGAAGCCAATCAACACGCCGTTCTACCCCATTTACCTGAGGCTCACTATTACGACCCCGACAACATGCGTACCGAACAACGAGAAGCTTTCTACGCTTGGTACCAGGCTCACGCCTCCGACCCTTTCGACTTTCAGGAAGAAATGCTAAAGTATTGTCGTTCCGACGTGGACATTTTACGGCGTTGCTGTGGAAAATTTCGAGAACTGTTCATGGAACACGGAGGGGTCGATCCTTTGAAAGAAGCTTGCACCATTGCCAAAGCGTGTTCCTTAGTGTATCGACAACGATTCATGCCTGAAAACACCGTGGCTGTCATCAGCCCTCAAACGACCCACTATGTCAAACGTCAATACTCGGTCAAAGCCCTACGCTGGTTACATTACTTGTGCGACAAGGAAGACAAGTGGATTCAGCATGCCCGTAACGGAGGGGGTGAAAAGACCATCGGAACGTATTCGGTAGATGGCTGGGACTTAGAAAACCCCAAGATCGTGTACGAGTTTAACGGTTGCTTATTTCACGGATGTCCCGTCTGTTACCCTGATCGTGGCACTAAAAATCAGTTTTTACAACGAACCATGGAAGACCTGTACCAGGACACTTGCCAGCGGCGCCTAAAGTTGGAACAGGAAGGATACCAAGTGGTGGAAATGTGGGAACACGAGTACGATCACCGTATGAAAACCGATCCCGAGTTTAAACGCCTCGTGGAAAGTTACCAGTTCATGGACCCGCTGAACCCGAGTGATAGTTTGTACGGAGGAAGGACCAATGCCACCTGTTTGCTGTACCAAGCCGACGAAGAGAAAGGAGAAGAAATCAAATACTTGGACGTGTGTTCGCTGTATCCCTACGTGTGCAAATATTGTCGCTTTCCTGTAGGGCACCCGCAACTGTTAACGGAACACATCGACCTGAAAAACATTCGACAATACGAAGGCTTGATCAAGTGCAAAGTTTTGCCTCCCACGAACCTATACCATCCCGTCTTACCTCACCATCGTCAAGGCAAACTGATGTTTCCATTGTGCCGTACTTGTGCCGAAACGTGCAACCAAGACCAACCTTGTCAGCACACCCAGGAAGAACGTGCCTTGACGGGAACCTGGGTCAGCGTAGAATTGTTCAAAGCTCTGGACATGGGATACCAACTGTTAGAAGTGTACGAAATTTGCCACTTTCCCAAGACACAACAATACCACAAGGGTGATCCCAGTCAGAAAGGCATTTTCGCCGACTACGTGGATGCCTTTTTGAAACTGAAACAAGAAGCCAGCGGCTATCCGTCCTGGTGTCACACTCCCGAAGACCAAATACAATTCAAAGAGAAATACTATGAACAAGAAGGCATCACTTTAGACCACATCGAGAAAAACGAAGGCAGGCGATCGTTTGCCAAAGTGATGTTAAATTGCTTGTGGGGTAAAATGGCACAACGACCGTGTTTACCCAAGACGGAATATTTGACAGAACCTTCCCGCTACTTCCAGATGATTCACGACAAAACCAAATAAATGAAACACGTGGACGTCGTTCGCGAGGATTTGATCTTGGTCAATTACGAAGAAGATGTGGACTTTGTACAAGACGACCCTTTTGGAAATGTCATCATTGCGGCTTACGTGACAGCTCATGCTCGCTTAAAATTGTACGAAGCTTTAGAACTGTTAGGGGAACGCGTCCTGTACTTTGACACGGACAGTTGCATTTACATCCATCACCCGAGTCAACAGCACCCTGACATCGAAGGAGACCGTTTAGGAGCCTGGACAGACGAACATCCCGACGACAAGATTCTAAGTTTCGTCAGTGGCGGTCCCAAAAATTACGGCTACGAATACCGGGACCCACAAGGAGAAGTGCACACGACGTGTAAAGTGAAAGGACTGACTCTGAATTATCGTACCAGTCGAGTGGTGAACTTTGGGGTATTGAAAGAAGCCTTGCAATCGGGAGAGGATGGAAACTTTAAAGTGACCACCTATCAACCCAACAAGATTGTACGTTTACCCACTCACCACATCGTCAGTTGGCCCTTGGAAAAAGTCTATCAAATCGTGTACCAGAAGCGAGTGCGACTTCCCAATCATTTCACCTTACCGTATGGACACGTTGGTATAAAACATTGGTTGTAAGAGGATAGTTACCTGCTAGAAGGATGACTTCGCCACAGCAAGAATCGAGTGAGAAACCCGATGAGAACTCCAAGTTCAAACCCTACCATTTTCCAGTTTTCTTACCTGACTATTGTGATTGTGCCCGTGGATTGGACACGTTTCAGAAATGGCCTACAGATAGGGAAGGATTACCTTCTTCGCATGTTTTAGCTAGAACAGGATTTGTCTACTTGGGACCTGAGTCAGGATTGGGATACGAGGTACAGTGTTTCGCTTGCGGACTGAAGTTACGAATGGATCTATGTACCTATAAAGATTCAGCTATTCTGGAACATATTCGATGGTCTCCGCACTGCCCTTACCTTTCTATGGCCTTTCCGCTCATCACACTACGGTACAATGTTGACGGTACCTTAGAGACGGTACCTTCCAGAACAAGACATAAAAAACATAAAAAAGGAAAGATGTACAAGCTGGAGACTGCATTGCGACTAGTATAAAAAGGGGGCTATGGTCAAGATCGATAGTTCATTGTGACTACCAAGACCGAGCGAACAAGATGAATACTTTCAGAGAAACACAGAACAAGTTGTTTAGAAAGGCACAATTCAAGTGTGAGGCTTCGGAAGTGGAATGCGATTGTGAGCCTTGCGATGGGTACGATGCTGTACGTTGTGACCTTAGCGATGCCGTAAAGCATCATGGGAACTTTGTTCTCACGACCCCTATCATGGAAAGTGATGCTGTGCGTGTCAAACCTGAGGGATGCGAAAGTGATGCTGCTCGTCCTCTTGGACATTTTACTGGGTTTCGTTTTAAAGGGGAATGTTCACCTTCACGTCTACCCCCCTACGGATGTCATCCAGCCCTGAGCAATCTCCTGCCCATGTCACTCAACCCTCATCGAAACGAACCTGTGAAAGACGAATATTCGTTCCCTGTGCGTTTGTCGGAATACTGCGACTTTGAAAATCGTCTTCAATCGTTCAAAGGAAAATGGCCTAAGTATCTGGGAGGACCGACCCCCGAAGAATTATCCAGAGCCGGATTTTTCTATTTGGGCGAAGGAGATAAAGTCAAGTGCTTCAGTTGCGGTGTGTCACTTCACCACTGGGAACCGCAAGATTCGGCCTACGTAGAACATGCTCGATGGTCACCGAATTGTCATTACTTACCCTTAGTGGGACCGAGACATTGAAGTAACTTACCATAATCTGTTCATGGATACTTTACAAGAGAACATTCGTGCTTTGCCTGTGGAGTTGAGAGAACGCATTTACCGAGAGCTGGTCAAAATACAAGTGAAACGTAAAGAACAATTGCATCCGTTACGTCACCGGTGTTTGAACCACTGGTACCTGAAGGCTATACAAGGATTGATTCAATTGAAAGTGTTCCATTGGGCAGACATTGATCAACGATCCCCTAGTTTTAAAAAGGATTGGTTTGTTATGGACGATTCTATCTACTACATCATTGTAAACTTACTGCATCGAATTCCAGAGGAAGAGTTAACGAATTACCAACATCTTGAACACAATGTCAACTTAGTGAAAGAGGAAACTTCTGAACGAATTGTAATGTGTAGATTAGTGACTAAACGATTTAAATTCGACACTGAAGTAAAACCATGTTTGTGCAAAGAGTACATTTCTTGTGTCAGACCAAAGAGGATTTAGTATGACCTATTCATGGATACTTTGCTAGAGAACATTCGTGCTTTGCCTGTGGAGTTGAGAGAACGCATTTACCGAGAACTGATCAAATACAAGTGAAACGCAAACGCAAAGTTATTGAACCGTTTTTAAATTATGCTCTGTTCCAAAGTATAAGAAGACTGATTATGAGTGGATATTACATCAGGCACAAAGGTAAACGAGGCTATTGGCCACCACCCAAGGATTCCAAAAACAGTGTATATACTTATGGATACTTTACAAGAGAACATTTTGGGTTTACCTGAGGAGTTGAGAGAAAGGATTTACCGAGAACTGGTCAAAATACAAGTGAAACGTAAAGAACAATTGCATCCGTTACGTCACCAGATCTTTAACCACTGGTACCTGAATGGTATAAGAGGACTGATTCGTCAGAAATTTTTTCAGTGGTCAGACCTTGTTGAACACTTTCAGTTTGTGAATGATGATGAACTAGACGTTCGTAATTTTGGTTACTTCGAGATTCACTTACTGCAACGTATTGAGGAAGACGAGTTAAAGGACTACCAACATTTGTTACATGGAATCTGCTTAGAAAAAGACGAAACATCTAGACAAACTCTGACGTTTCAGTTACAGTATGTAACATTTAAATTCCCTACTGGAGAACAAACATGTTTAGTTAGAAATTACCTTTATTGCTTCCGAAACAAAGACACTATAAAATCAAGTTGCCATGCCACGGATTATGTCACATATTATTGAACAGATTCCGTGGAAGGAACTCAATGACCATATTCAAACCGTGGATCATTACCATCGATTATTACAAGAACTGTATCCATTCAATTTGGGTCGACAAGTGGTGTGTGTCTTAGTGACTTGTTTTCTGGGATTTCGTTTACCAGCCGATTCTTTGTGGACTCTTTACGATCAGTACTTACCACCTCAATGGCCTTAAATGGTCACGAAAAACTCCTTTTGCTCAAAGCCTTGCGTTTTCATCTGGATACTTCTCGACCTCAACAGGAAAAAAAGATTCGTCAACTTTTAGCTACCCAAGACGTGTATGACGATGTGTGTGTAGCTTGTGACTTACATCCCCATTGGACAGATGTCCGTGCCTGGAAAGAATGGGATTTTGAGGCTTGGACCCAAGAAGTGGCCCAGTATGCACGAGAGTTGTTCAAGGAAAAAAGTTACTTTTCAACCCGTGTTAGTGACGGTGCCAGAAGAACCCGTCACCCAGGACGGGTCTGTCGTGGACAGGCCTGAAAGACCCTTTCGGGAGGACACTTGTGTGACCTTACCCCTTACTATAGAACTGGTTAGAACATTACCCAAAACATGTTGTACAGACACTTGTGTTTATTCCACGTTAATGGTTATCATGTGCCTTTTATCCTTGTACTTAAGCCTTTGGCTTTTATGTATTTTTGTCTTTCGTATTCATGTTTGAAAAAACATTCAATAAACGTGTTCTGAAAAAAAGTATATAAACTCTTGTCTTGTTTGTTTTCGTGTCACAAGTGACATTTCTCACACCATGGCTACCTCTGCTGTCTCTGCTCCCTCTTCCTCTACTGTCAAAGTCATCGACGAACACTTAGATCGTGCCAGTTGGGAGGCTTTGTATCTTCGCCATCCCTTTAACATGTTCATTGCTGGACCTAGCGGTTCAGGCAAAACCGAATTCGTCAAACGTTTGATCGAACATAAACATCATTTGATCGATCGGCCACCTCAGCGGATCGTGTGGTGTTACAAAGAGTGGCAATCGGCGTACAGCCTCTTGCGAGAAAGTCAAGGCGATTCCATCGTGTTTGTGGAAGGCATTCCTAAAGAAGACGACGGCATCGTCTCTGACTCCCGTCAAACCCATTTGGTCATTTTCGACGACATGTTAGGAGAAGACGAAGAAGAAATTAAACTGTGGTTCACGCGCAAAGGGCATCACCGTAATGCCAGTGTCGTTTACATCACCCAAAATTTGTTTCAACAAAGTAAAGCCCATCGCACCATCAGTCTCAATGCGCATTACGTGGTCTTGTTTAAAAGCCCTCGAGATAAATCGCAAGTGCAAGTCTTAGCCAAACAGTTAGGAACGCCTTGGCTGACTCAGGCGTACGACGATGCCACTCAAACTCCACACGCCTATTTACTCGTCGATTTGAAACCTACGACCCCCGAGGATTTGCGATTTCGTACCCACTTGTTTCACCACTGGTGCCAAGACGGAGGGCCTGTCCTGTACACGTCTCCGTCCTCGACTTAATTTCACTCCACATAAAAAATCTATAAAAACCTCAGACCCTTTTTCGTCTGTCTCACACAGTGTGAACATGACGTTCCTTCAGTCGCATCTTCCCGTCAAATTGATTCGTGCCTTGTATGGCATCAGTCGAGAAAAAAATCCACAAATACGAGCTCGTGTCTTAGAAGCTAGTCTCAAAGAAGTCTTACGACGGTTCACGGTGACGGCACGTCAAATACTCCAAGGAATCATTCAGATTCCTCATCAAACCAAACGCTTTTTCGATCGAAACAAAGTCGCTTTGGTCCAACTGGCCGATCTCCGCATCGACACTCAAACCAAAAAACAAATCATTTTGAAACTGGAGGGAGCGGTACTCTAGGAGGGGTCATCATTCACTCTCTCTTTAGATGGGATCCTAATGCCCCCAAAGTTATACCCAAGAAAAAAGTCCAACGAAGCTCCAAGAAGAAGAAAAAGACCAGGTCCCCAAGAAGAAGAACTTCTCCAGTGGCGGGACCCTCCTCTTACCAGACACCACCCCGGAAAAAGAAAAGAAGCCCCCAGAATAAGAAACAGAGAAAAAGTCCCCAGAAAAAGAAAAGTCCACAGAAGAAAACTAGTCGCAAGAGAGGCACTTCTTCTTCGGCCAGGACGCAACCTTACACTCGCAAACCACGACCTGCCACGGCGGTGACTGCGTCTCCGGCAGCCTCACGTTCATCCACTTCTCCGTTGATGACACCAAGAACTGAAGAGTACTTGGAGACGTTGATCACACCAAGAACATCTCCGTTGATGACCCCAAAAAGAACTTCCCCAGTGGCAGGACCCTCCAATTTAGTGGCAGTGGCTGCTGCTCACAAAGTACCTTCTCCCAAAATCAAAGTCCAAGAAAGATCGGGCATGTTACAAAGTTTACTGGATTTGTCCAAGCAAGAACTGGCTCGATTTAGTCCGTTGCGTACCCCTGCACGACGTGTCATGCCTGTCCTCAAACTAATACGACGTAAACACAATCAGTGGCGACGCGTTCCAGTATAAAAAAGGCCTGTGACCAAGTCGGGGGTATCAGTGTTTTTTTGGTGCTCCTGAAGACTCAAAGATGTCACCCTCCAGAAAACCCCAAGAAGAGAAAAGGAAAGGACTACCACCACGTTTAGTCAAACATGGGGACATGTTATCTGTCCTGTCCAAAGCTTCTCCACCTCTACGAAAAAAACTCATTCAATCGGCCACCAAAGAGGTCATCGATACCGTGTGCGAATGTTGTTTGAACGTTTTGAAAGGCACGATCCCTTTGTCCAAACACCAGAAACAATGCTTAAGCAAACATCGTCACGTTCTTCGCCAAATGGTTCAAAAGAAAATTCCCATTCGTCAAAAGAAGATGTTGGTTCAACGTGGAGGCATTTTACCCCTCTTGTTAGGCCCCATACTGAAAGGAGTCTTGGGAACCATGTTGGGAGGACTGATGGGGGCAAGATAAAAAGGGCCTCGGAAGTCCCAAGATCTCAGAATCGACCCCTGACAACCCCATGGAAGGACGAAAACTAGCTTTAGTGCCTTACAAACGATGGATGGAATACCATCGGTGGCAAGAACAACGCACCCCGCATTTACCTCCCAATCCCAATTTGAGCGAGATGTCCCAGTTACAACACGAACTGCAGTCCTTGATGGATCGCCAAGATTTGTCCGAAACAGAAAAATCGCAAAGTACGGTCAACTTTTGCAACGACTGCAACTCTTTCACCAGAAAGCTTTAGACGAAACAGCTCTACCCACTCTGAAAGATTTTAAGACCTTGATGAAAAGTTCAGCACCATCATCACTACCACCACCACCACCACCACTACTACCATCCCCAGGGGTCACCAGAGATGCTACCCCACGAAGACCTGAGGAAGAAGAGATGCGAGAAGTGTTTCAAACACCGTCAGCAGCTCCCATTTCGAGTAAGATTGCAGCATCCTTGTTGACACCGTCCCCCACACCCCAACGACAAGAAATGAAAGCTTGGGTTAAAAAGATGATGTCCACTCCTCCTTCGACAGAAGTGAAAAAGAAAGAAGGGAAACCAGAAGTGAAAAAAGAAAAGAAGACCAAAGCCATTCCATTGCCACCTCCACCACTACCTACGACTTCTACTCCCGTAGCCCATCGGACACGTAAATCCGTTTCCAAACCACCCTTTCGTCCCACCCAAAGTATCATCACCGAAGAGTGGGTGACTTATTAACACACCAACCAACACAAAAAAAATGGAAAAAGTGTTAGCCAGCATTTACTACGATCCCTCGCATCCTGCAGGTTACGCAGGAGTTCAAAAATTGTATCGTGTTGCCAAAACGCGACTGAAAAGTCTCCGTTTACCTCAAGTACAACGATGGTTACAAGAACAAGCTACCTACACTTTACACAAACCCATTCGACGCAAGTTTGCCAGAAGTCGCACCCGAGTGGAAGGCATCGATCATCAATGGCAAGCCGATTTAGCCGATGTCTCTCATTTGGCCAGCTACAATCGCGGCTACAAATATTTGTTTTGTGTCATCGACGTCATTTCCAAATTTGCCTGGGTCGTACCCTTGACTTCCAAATCGAGCAGCGAGTTAGTGCGAGCCCTGCAACGGGTGTTGAAACAAAGTGGTCGTCACCCTCTTCGATGGCAAACGGACAAAGGTACCGAATTTCTGAACCAAGCCTTCCAAAAAGAATTAAAGAAACGTGACATTCATTTTTTTACCACCGAGAATCCCGAAACCAAAGCCAGCATCGTGGAACGTTTTCAACGCACTTTGAAAGAATGCATGTGGAAATATTTTACGCATCACCACACTCTGAAGTACATCGACATCTTACCGCACCTGGTGCAAGCGTACAACCAGTCTTACCATCGAAGCATCGGACGTGCCCCGCAAGACGTGACTCCCGAGAACGAAGTGCTGGTGTTTGAGCGTCTGTTTGGTACGTCCCCGACGAGGGCTGTCCCCAAGAAAAGTGGAATGTTGGCCGTAGGAGATTGGGTGCGCATTGGCAAAACCAAACGCACTTTCGACAAAGGTTACTTACCTAACTGGACGATCGAATTGTTTCGCGTCACTGGACGAGTGCATGGCCGTCATCCTACCGTCTATAAATTGGAAGACATGAACGGAGAAATGCTCAAAGGAACGTTTTATTTGCCTGAGTTACAACGTGTCACCAAAAAAGAAGACGACGTGTACGACATCGAAAGCATTCTCGAACGCAGAACCCGTAAAGTGGGCAAACGACGTGTCAAAGAAGTCAAAGGACGTTGGAAAGGATATCCACCCAGTTTTGATTCTTGGATCGACGCTTCGCAAGTCATCGACTATAAAAAGAAGTGACCATCATGCCTTTTCACACAGACGCAGCTACGTCGACCACTCCTCCGTCACCTAGTTCTTCTGTGCAAGATTTACAGAAACAACCCTTGTGGGTGTGGTGTGGAGAACGTGTGCCTAAAACGCAAATCGTCTTTTTCTGCCAAATCTTCGTGGTGTATTGTGTCATCGGGGCAGCCATTGCCAATTTGAGTTTGCAACAAGGAGACAAACAATTGTGGACCATTTTATTGAGCAGTTGCATCGGTTACCTGCTTCCCAATCCCTCCCTGAAATTCTCCTCGAACGGGAACCTTGTGTCCAGTGCCAGTGCCAGTCACCACTCCAACAACAGCCACAACCAGAACCCCATTTTGGGCGGAGACATGCCTCTGACGTCTAGTAAGCCCTCGGACAGCCACAGAACTCTGGAATTATGAGTCACCAAAACCAATTTTACTTAACCTTACCCAGTGACAGTTCCATGGAGGTGTTTCCCCACAACACGTTGTGCTGTTACACGGCCAAATGACCTCAGGCTATCCCGTTAGATCACGAAGCCCATTGGGAAGTGGCTTTAGTGGAAATCATTCACCCGACCCAAGTCCTCAATGTCCTTCCCAATCAAAATTTTTTTACGGTGCAAGTTCATGACGAGCAAGTGCAACATTGGTTGGATAGCAATAGCAAATATGAAAAGAAAACCCGTAACAAAGAAAATCCAAACTGGACCGACTATCACTTCTTCATTCCCCCAGGCTATTATTTTAGTGGTCAACATTTGGTCAGCACCATAGCCACCAGGTTTAATGGCGTGTTTCTGAAAGCTTTGGAGAACAAAAAAAGTGTCACCCTGGAATACCACAAAACAGCTCGTCGCTTCCTGATGAAATTTCCTGAGGGGGGTAAAATCCTGTCTTTCTTATTTTGTCCTGAATTGTTTGCCATGTTGGGCGGGGACATGGAACTGAGGAAGAAAGTAGAAAAAGAAAAAGGCGAATTACCAATCATTTCTGACAACGATACTTTTGCCAAGTTTTTTCGTACCCCGGTAGAACTGAACCAAGGACTGAATTTGATGTTCGTGTATTCCGATGTGGTGGAGTACA
This sequence comes from Sinohyriopsis cumingii, assembly GCA_028554795.2. Lineage (NCBI taxonomy): Eukaryota > Metazoa > Mollusca > Bivalvia > Unionida > Unionidae > Sinohyriopsis > Sinohyriopsis cumingii. The sequence continues at coordinate 123,584,446 of CM068828.1, forward strand.
ACGTGGTGGGACACACCTCCGTGCCGTTACTGCGTGTCATTCCTTTCAAAGTGGATTCTGCCACGAACGCTGACGAGGAAGGTGGAAACACTTACCACGTCCACCGCGAATTTGTCCGTCCACACTATTTGCCTGTCAGCAAGTCGTATTTGGACACGGTCAACATTACTATAAAAGGAGATTTGGGACAAAATATTCCATTCACCAAAGGAAAAGTCACGGTGAAACTCCATTTTAGAAAACGGTTCTCTCACGACTCGTAAGTCATGTATCCAGTGTACCGAGGGGTTGCACGACAGCGAGGACACGGTTTAGGAGATATGCTGAAATCGGCCTTTCGTTCGGTGGTCCCGGTGTTGAAACCGATGGTGACACGCGGATTACACGCCTTGAAAGATGCGGCACTGACACAAGGCAAATAATTTCTCCAAAATGTCATCATCGACAAACAAAACCCTAAAGAAGCTTTCATGAGGGCAGGCAAAAATGTCTTGCTGCAAACGGGCAAAGACCTTTTGGGCCGACGAGACACACCTATAAATGCCCTGCACGCTACCGAATCAGGCATTCAGCAAGGACAAGGCAGAAAGAGACGACGAAGAAAACACCCTTTCACCAGACTTCAAGCTAGAAAGGCCAAGAAAAGAAGAACCGTTCGAGACTTAGACGTTTTCGATTATGGAGAAAGAGACAAAAAATGATGCACCGAGAATCTTGCGCCTGTTCCAAGACGGAACTGGATCTATTTGCCATGCCCCCCACCATGATGACGATGCAAGAATCCCAGTGGGTGGAATTTCATCCCGTCTCCTCTTTGACGGATTCCGCTCCCATCGAGTTTGAAATCAAAGGAGAGCCCGAAGATTACATCGATCTGAATAGCAGTTACCTGTACTTGAAAGTGAAAGTGATCAAAACGGACAACACCAATCCAGGAGGCGATGCTAGAGTAGCTCCTGTCAACAATTTCATGCATTCCTTGTTCAGCGAAGTGGACTTGTACTTAAATAACAAACTAGTCAGTAGCAGCATGGATACTTACCCTTACCGTGCCTACCTGGAAAATCTCTTGACGTACGGAAAGGAAGCCAAGAACACTCATCTGGATGCTTGCGTGGTATGGAAACCTGACACAGCGGGTGACAACACATTTACCGACCTAGCTATTGCACCAGAAGATGACAATCCTCACAATGCTGGATATATGGCTCGACGACAGAAAATTCTGCAAGGGCGAAGTTTAGAACTGATGGATCGTTTGCATTTGGACACGTGGTTACAAGAAAAGTATTTGCTCAACGGGGTGGATATCCGTCTGAGATTGAATCGTAGCAGTGCCGCTTTCCATTTGATGGCCCATGCCAATGAATACAAACTATCATTCAAGAAGCCCGACTTTACGTGCGTCGTGTGGAAGTGTTACCTAAAGTGGGAAACGACGTCAGTCAGACGTTGAGCAGAACGACCGATAAGTATCCGATACGAAGAGTGGAAGTGAAAACGTTTACCATTCCTGCTGGACAGCGATCCATGATCGAAGATTATCTGTTCCAAGGCCAGTTACCCAAACGTTTGATTGTTGGTATCGTCAAGAATTCAGCTTTCAATGGAGCCCACAACGAAAATCCTTTTGAGTTTCGACACTTTGGCGTGTCCAAGATCGAGGTCAGTCGCGATGGAAAGACCTTGTGTACCCGACCCTTTGAGCCTAACTTTGCCCAGAAGAATTACTTGAGATCGTACTTGTCCCTGTACGAAGCTACCGGTCAGTTAGGAACCAACACCAGTCATGGCATTACGTACGAGGATTATGTAGGAGGCTATGCTTTGTGGGCTTTTGATTTCACTCCAGACCAAGGCAGCGACGAGGGACATTTCCACCCTATAAAATCCGGCCAAATTCGTGTGGAAATTCAGTTTGCGAATGCACTAGATGCAGGGAACACAGTGAACGTCATCCTGTATGCAGAATTCGATAATACCATAGAAATTAACAGTTTGAGAGAAGTCATTCTAGATTACTAGAAACCATGGAAGGCTGCTATCCCTCTTTACCTAGTGGAGAAACTTTGGAGATGAAATGTGAGGAAACTGTGGAAGAAGAATCCCAAGACAAAGACGAAGAAGATATCATGATGAAGTCGAGATGGCCAGAACAAGAAGCCCATTTAGTCTGCTGTTTTGCCAAACACTTGGTGGAAAAAATGACGGAATTGATCAAGAAAAATTGCTATGGATGTCAAAACGATCATCCCAGTCAAATTCAACACGATAAATGCCTGATGTTAAGTCAAGAAGAAAAACTGGACGAGTATCTGGACGATGCTTGGAGTCTCATCTCGGACGAAGACGTGTTGCACCAGTGGTATAAAGACTTGCGTGAACATTCTTGTCCACCATTAACCACTCAAGAGATCCATCGTATCGAAACTCTCCTGAATCAGAGTAAGGAGACGAAACGAAGAAACGGTTATTTGTCAGACATTTTCAAGCAAAAAGTCAGGATCGAATTGATGACATATTATTACCTGTGAAGAAAAAAAACACACAAATGGATACCTGGGAACTTTATTACCTTTTGAACCACAGTTCGTATACGGCTTCTTGGAATCCTGTCGTCTGTGCTAAAGATGAACTCCCTCATCGCAAACCTCAAGACCATCTAGCTTACGTGATCAACACGGACGACAGTCATCTCCCAGGAACCCACTGGGTAGCCGTTTACTTTCCTCAAGAAGGATGTGTGGAATATTTTGATTCGTATGGATTGCCCCCTTTGGAAGACGATATCATTGACTTTATGAGAAGAAATGCTCAGACCACCCGATTCAATAATGTGAAATTACAAGGTACAGATTCCTTGGTGTGTGGACAATATTGTGTGTATTTTCTGCATCATCGTAGCCTGGGCTATTCCTTAGAACGTTTAGTGACTCATTTTGATCCTCGTTCTTCTTCTAGAAACGATGTGAAAGTAGATCGATGATTTTGTGACCATTATGCTTATCTTTTGTCTCAAGCTAGGAAACGTAGTGTCCATCAATGGCCTAATGACTTCCAACAGTGGAAATCAAAATTTAATTCACAACGTTGTCAGCCCTGTTTAAAGTAGACTGTAAATTGAGAACAAATGTTTGTGATTAGAAAAAAATGTTTGATGTTATAATGTTGGATTATTGTTAAAAATGTTAGAGTTGTTGTTGGTTAGTGTTAAGTGATTTTTGAATAAAAAATGTTGTGTTTTGAAAAAAATGCCTTTGTCTTTTGTTTAGCTATAAGAATGTTTGATTGATGCTCTTTAATTTCTTACTATCCCTCTCATGACACTCACTGAACGTTGCGAGTCGAAATCCGTGTGGGGGATGTTTTCCTTCACGTCCGCGCTTTGACTTTAAGAACCTGGGTTGTTTCCAGTCTAACCATCCATTGTCGACTCATCCTCCTACGAAGATGTGATCCAAACTAGCTAAGCTCAACGAAGCCTATGTGAATTTGCATAGGGTCAGACACAGTCTGATACCGAAGCCAGAAGAAATAGAGAATGTGAGAATGTTAAAAGTCACTGAAGACCTGATAGAAGAGCTCTTCAGAGAAGAAGTGAACAGGGAGAAAGAAGAATGGACAATGAAGTACAGACTTCAGAGACAGCAGCAACAGCAACAGCAGCAACAACAACAACAACAACAACAGCAGCAACAACCTGAAGCTGACAGAGGCTTTGTCGATTGTCGTATCGACACCAAAGAGTTCTTCTTCTCTTTCAGAAGAAGCAGACCTATCGTCAGAAAGTCTATCCTCAGAGGACATCGCATTCTTAGAAACTAAAAGATTGCCATAGCAAACAAAAAAACAGCCCTTTTCAGGGCTACCCAAATACTCTAGAAAAGAAATAACCATCAATTTGCCAATGTGTGTGTGTGTGTGTGTGTGTGTGTGTAGGTAGTGTGAATATAAACACTAACTCTTTTTTTTAAAAATGTGAGTGTATGTCTTTGTGTATAAGATTGTGTGTTTGTAAGTGCTCACGTACGTTGGTGTGGATAGTAGATTAATATGATGTTTGTTTTTTTTGGCTGTTTGAGGTGTGGGGAGAGTAGATTTGAGGTTGGATTGGATTGCTTTGCGTATGTGGATAGTCTATTGAAGTGATTAATGAAAATTTTTTAGATAAGTGATTAGCAGTTTAAAAAAGTGAGCGAGTGTTTCTTTTAGGTCCGCGCGTTGTTTTTTTGGTCATGATCTAGGTAAGATCAATTTTATGTTTTTTAGGGGATGTTTTCCATCACGTCCGCGCTTTCAGTATAAATTGAAACTCGCTCGGCAGTCTAGCTACCCTTGTTGATTGATCAACACCACCAGAAGAATGAACACCAGAATTGTGAAACTGCTAGAACTCCAGATGCACCTGGAATATGCCAGGCGCATACTAAATGAACTGTCCGCGGAGGCCATTGTCGAAGAAGCAAGAATGAAAGAGGAGGAGGAGGAGGAGGAAAGAAGAAGAAAAGAAGAGGAGGAGAGAAGAAACAAAGAAGAGGAGAGAGGAAATTTCAGAATCCCAGAGACAGAAAATTGGGATTCTGAAGCCACATATCCCGCCTCTGCACTCTCAAGAAGAAAGGTGAAAGGAGACTGGGGAAGAAGATGCGTGTGTGGCGCCAGGCCAGGAAGGTGCCATCATTAGATAGGTGCATCTGAAGTTCAAAAAAAAAAAACCAACAGCCCTTTTCAGGGCTACCCAATACTCTAGAAAAGAAATAACCATCAATTTGCCAATGTGTGTAGGTAGAGTAGTGTGAATATAAACACTAACTCTTCTTTTCATAGTGTGAGGGTATGTGTTTGTGTTTGTGTTTGTAACTGCTCACGTAAGTTTGTGTGAATAGTAGATTATGGGTTTCTTTATTGTTTCTTAGCGTATGTGGAAAGTATAGTTTGGGTTTTATTATATGAAATGAGAAAAGTGGGGAATGTTTTCCTTCACGTCCGCGCGTTGTTTGGTCATGATCTAGGTAAGATCAATTTTATGTTTTTAGGGGGATGTTTTCAATCACGTCCGCGCTTTCACTATAAGAACCCACAAAGTTTGATGTTGGAACTATTCTAAGGAATAACTGAGACAAAATGACTCAAGTATCAGTTCTATTTAATCTATTGAGAGACATCTATTTTTGGATAATGGATGTAGAATATGTTGTAGGAAGAATAGAAGAGGAATGGAGGCATGGAGATATGAAAGACTTTGTAACCAGTCAAGTTCAAGGCCTAAAGACAGCAAGAGATATCATAGCAGGGATGATTGAAGAAGAAGTCAGTAAGTCAAGAGGCTTCATTAACCCACCTTACTTCAGAGTGGGAAGTTTGAAGGAAGCACTGGATCATGTCATCAAAGTCCGGTGCTTCCTAGAAAAAATATTGTACTGGACAGAGTGGAGGAATGTAAAATGGGGGTTGGACAAGGTGAAGAAAGGGAAAGATCTGATGAGAAAAGTAATGGAGGGAGAAGTAGAGAAGATTAAAGAGAAATGGAGGGAAGAAAGAAAAGATGTGGAAAACAAAAAGAAAAAGGAAGAGTTTGAGCGGCTTAACAACAATTGGATGAAAATCCAAGAGAAGTTCCGAGCCATGGGTCACCCGGACTGGATGCCGGAAACAGAAAAGAAGAAGAAAGGAATGATGGAAAAAATAAGAGGATGGTGGAAGAAGTTAAGGAGCTAGAAGAAGAAGAAGAAAACCCAAAGGCCCTTTTCGGGGCCGCCCATATTTCTCGAAAAGAGAATGACTTTCAATTGCCTACCCCTTTTTTTTAAATTTTAAAAAAATATTTAAAAAAAAAAATCCCATGTTCAATTCCCCTTGTCCCTAGATAGACCCACATTTTATTCCCCATGTTCAATTCCCCTTGACGCTAGAGTTGCCCACGACTTTTCTCCATGTTCAATTCCCCTTGACGCTAGAGTTACCCACGATTCTTCTCCATGTTCAATTCCCTTGACGCTATATTTGCCCACGATTTTTCTCCATGTTAAATTTCCCTTGACGCTATATTTGCCCGGGGGGGGGGGGGGTTAATGCTAAGTCCCATTGACGCTCTAGTGCCCCACTTCACTACTCCCCCCCAACTACGCCTCTGAATTAGGAATCTCGACATTCTAGACTTAACCAGTCGCAAAGGCACTCGGTGCATAAGGGGGCCCCGAGTGGCCGAGTGGTCTAAAGCGCTCTCCGTTACGGATCACTGCCATCTCACCTCTGTCTGCGTGGGTTCAAGTCTAGGATTCGGCTAACGTGGGTATGTGAGAAAGCTCGCCAGTAGCTTCTCGTGGGTCGGTGGTTCTTCCCGGGGTTTTCCTGGGTTCTTCCTCCACCATTAATACTGGCCGTCATGCATAGCCTATCGTGTGCTGAAATATGGCGTAAAACCCCATAACAACAACAACAACCCGGTGCATAAGCGACTTTAATTTTTGTATCATCATCATCATCATCATCATCATCATATTCAAAGAAGATGGCTTCTAATACAATTGATAAAATGAAGGCATTACAGGAAGTGGGGGACAATTTGTGGATAAAAGAAGAGATGCTGGTAAAACTGGATGAAGACCACTATTCTTACAGTCCCCATAGAATCAAGATGGAAATAAACAGTTTGAGAAAGTCTAAGGAAAAACTAAGGGAAATGATGAAACAAGAAAACGAGGAGAATGAGGATGACGAGGATAGTAGAAGAATGAGAGCATGGAACGAAAAAATAGTAAAAGAAGACGAGAATGAGAAGAGGAAGAAAGAGGAGAAGGAGAAACAGGAGGAGGAAAAGAATGAAAAAAGAAGTCAAAGAGTGTATGGCAGAAAATAAGAAGCTGATGGAAGATTAGAAGAAAAAAGAAAACCAAAGGCCCTTTACAGGGACACTCATATGCCTCGAAAAGATTTGGTTTCTTGCCTAACAATTTTTTTAGTCAATTTTATATGTGTTATATATGTATATGTCCCGCCAGTCCCACCCCACCAAGCGTTCCGTTTTTTGTTTTTTTTTTAACGCTGTTTGGTCTGATTGAGGTCAGCCCCTTGCAATATTGTTGCCAGTGGCCAGTACCAATGACGTCACCTCACCTGTTACATTCCTATTGTCTCTTACAAGAACCCCCCTTTCCCTTGACGCTATAATATGGAGGGGCATTACCACCATAATTATATGCGTGTATTTCCAAATCTTCCTTGATGCATTATTGTAAATGGCTGCTTGCAAGTGCAACTTTCATAATTCTATCAATGTATGTTGTATTTTTCACTGATGCAAATTGTACGTGGCACTTTGCAAGTGCTACTTTTCTTTTGCATTATTGTCAATGGCTGCTTGCAAGTACTACATTCATAATTCTAGTCATGAATTGTCTATTCTTCATTGATGCAAACTGTAAATGGTTGCTTGCAAGTGTTTCGATCTACTTTCCTTCTGTGTCATTGTATTTTGCAGTCTGCCAACTAATGAATTGATTCTGTAGTTTGTTGTATGATAAACGCTTTGTCAGTTATCAGTGGCGTCGCTAGGGGGGGTGCGGACCGCACCGGGTGACACCATCTCAGAGGGGTGACACCAAAATGAAAAATTGCAAGTTTTACAGAGCACACACTGCTCGGTCTAGTCGGATTTCATAAGCGAATAACCGATCATAGTTAAATACATGACTAGCAGGCACAGCAGTGGCGTCGCTAGGGGGATGCGGACTGCACCGGGTGACACCATCAGAGGGGGTGACACCAAAATGACATTACTAAGGATTCTGTATGGTCTGTTACGGAAGGAGGACCATGGGGGTGACACCATGAGCTACCGCACTGGGTGACACCAACCCGAGTGACGCCACTGTCAGTTATTACAAGTTTTGTATATTCTGTTCACAAACTTTACAATTACATCGTTCCAGCTGCTGTTTTCATACAGATCTGGCCTTGAAACAATGTAAATACAAAGTTTTATCAGTATCGTCTTTGCTGTCAAACTCGTGTCGACGTCTCTTTCCTAATGGCATACAAGAGATTAGCATGGCATTATGACAACAGACGGCGCTCTATATTTCTAGTTTTTCTTTTACCAGAAATAATGAATGCTCCCCACGGAGCTTTACGGCATTAATTTTGTATCGATAACTCTTTCGGTACCCTTTTTTAAGGTGTAGGTTAGCAACAGTTTTAATCGTCTGTAAAACCATATGCTTTCTCGAAGATCTAAGTGATTTACAGCATCTTTCGGAAACAAAAACGCATACACTACTGCAGGGTGGTCCATCTTTTTCAACCCCAGTTTTAACGCACTTATGTATTTACTTTCACCGTTTAAGACATCTACTTCTTAGTGATATCTCTCATTATTTTGGAAATATCAGTTATTTAAGCAAAGTAAGGATCAGAAATGACAATCATATATTCCCTCGTACTCTTCTTAACGAGCTTTCAGCAGACGACCCGAGGTTGTATTGTAAGTCACCCATTTTGACTCGCCTCATAAACGTCTATCTTGTCCAGTGACACTATTGTACACAAGCTCCCGCGAAAATAAAATATTTCAGAGCAACATCAATAGCACATAAAAACGTTTATAGATAAAATGACACAATCTTCATTTTGGAAGATATTTTGTTGCAATAGCCAAAATAATCAAATTGTGGAAAATCTGGTTCGTATCATGATAAAAATGTTTTTACTTGCGATTATAAGAATTAGATTTAGTGTTAATTTGCATTGTTAATGTACAGAACCTCAACCTTTGACTATTTATATTATAAAAAGACAGCTTTAAAACTGGGTTGCATCCTTTAAAACTTTTGCCTCTAAAAGTGGAAATAATCAGAGACAAAAGATGATACAGGAGATTTTACTTTTATTTATTGTAATTCTTACCATTATCAAACCAATTAAAAAACAATAAATTCGTTCAAGAACTTTTAAAATATAAATATAGTACCTTAGGTTCTAATTATTCAGCTGTTCTTTGCCACATTAAAGTTTAAAAAAAAACTTAAAAAAATTGTTGAAATATGACTGTAGTGAAGTAAGATTCTGACTTGTTAACTGTGTTGCTCTTTGCAACTTTCTCTGTTTTATTATAGAGGTTCGCGCTCTTCCGAGCATGTACCTCTGATTTATGCCTACATTGTAGGCTATTTAATTGTTCCTAGGGGGTAGGAATTGGAACCACTTCCCCCAGGCATTTATGTGCTCAAGGCGATATAAAAGAAGTTTAGTAAACAGCCTAGGATCAAAGAGAGAGATAGAGAATGCACCAAAACTGCATATTGTAATTGTATACATGTATGCTGGGTCGATGAGTGTGTTCTGGGACAGTCTTCAGCAAGTATCAACATGAGAATAAACTCTACTGATCTTACTCGATAATTATACAGGGTATAATTTTAAAGATCACTGTCATTTTATTTTGGTTTTATTATGTTTAATTGCCTACATGTATCCTGGGTAGCTGAGGGTGTTTTGGGACAGACTTTTGTTGTTTTAGGGTAGTCATGGGGTCTTTCATTTGGTGATAATTACCAACATGGGGGAAAAAAACTCTCCTCATCTTACTCAATAATTATCTTGCTCTGGGCATCCGTCCGTCTACGGGAGACGATGGCGTAGCTCCAAAGTAAGCTTTTGTTTATCCTTCTTTCTAGCTTCCTTTTCAGCTTGTTTTATTTTTCTGTCTTCCTCTGCGTTTTGAACTCCCTGCCTGACAGCTAGACGCCAGATGGAACGGTTGTTTGCACAGCTCTCCCAGTCGTTGATATTGATGTTTGCCGTCTTCATATCCTTCTTGCAAACATCTTGGCAGATATGGTGGTCGAGCAGGTCGTGCACCTTCTGCTAACTCCCCATACAACAGGTCCTTGGCAATGCGGCCTGGGTCCATTCTCTTGACATGGCCAAGCCAGCGAATGCGCCTCTCGCTGAGAATGGAGAACATGATGTTCATGTTGGTGCGTTCTAGAACCTCTGTGATGGGTACTTTGTCCTGCCACTGGATGTGCAGAATGCGCCGCAGACATCTCCCGTGGAAGCTGTTGAGTTTCCTCTCGTGTCTTGCATAGGTGGTCCATGTTTCGCTGCTGTAGAGAAGTGAGCTGAACACGCAGGCTTGGTAGACACGAAGTTTGGTCTTCTCGGTGAGGTTGGGGTTGTTCCAGACCCTCTGGTTAAGTCTGGCCATCACTGCTGCTGCCTTGGCAATCCTGCTGTTCACATCAGAATCAATGGAGAGTGAGCTGGAGATGTTGGACCCGATGTATGTTAAGTTCTCGACGGAGTCTGCGTCCTGCGCCATGACGTTCGTTTTCTTCAAACTGATAGTCAGTCCAAATTCCTTACAAGAGTGGGAGAGGTGGCATACCAGCTGCTTAAGTCCATCTTCCGTGTGTGATGTCAAGGCTGCATCGTCGGCGAAGAGCAATTCACGGATGAATACCTCTGTGACTTTAGTCTTAGCTCGGATACGGGCGATGTTGAACAGCATGCCGTCAGCCCTGGTATGGATGTACATTCCCTCGCTGAAGTCCTTGAATGCGTACTGGAGAAGCATGCAGAAGAAGATGGCAAAGAGCGTCGACGCAAGGACACAACCTTGTTTGACTCCGCTGATGACTGGGATGGTTTCCGATGTTGCGCCATTGAAGCACACTGTGCTGTGCATGTTCTCGTGGAACGACATGAGTACAGCAAGCAGACACAGGGGGCAGCCGATCTTCTGCAGGAGTCTGAAGAGTCCACTCCGACTAACCAGGTCAAACGCCTTCGTCAGGTCAATGAAGGCAATGTAAAGTGGCATCTGCTGCTCGCGACACTTTCCTGCAGCTGACGTAGTGAGAAGATCATGTCTACAGTTGACCTTCCGGCTCGAAATCCACACTGGGACTCTGGGTAGACGCGGGAGGCTAGGATCTGCAAGCGCGCCAAGGCAACACGGGCGAAAGCCTTTCCGACGATGCTGAGGAGGGAGATGCCCAGGTAGTTGTTGCAGTCGCTACGGTCTCCTTTGTTTTTGTACAAGGTGACGATGTTGGCGTCACGCATGTCCTGTGTGATGTATCCCTGTTCCCAGCAGAGGCAGAGGAGTGTGTATAGTGGCTGGGGCAGTGCTGGTTTCCCGCTCTTGAGGACTTCAGGCGGAATGACATCGCTTCCAGGAGCTATCCCACAGGCAAGGCAATCGATGGCTTTTCCGAGCTCTTCCAGGGTGGGCTGTGTGTCTAGCTCCTCCATGACAGGCAGGTCTGGAATGGCGTCCAGGGCAGTGTCAGTGACATTGTTTTGGGTTGCATATAGCTCTAGATAGTGCTCAAGCCATCGCTGCAGTTGTTTCCCCTGGTCTGTGATGACTTCACCCATCTTGGACTTGAGTGGGGCGGTCTTGTAGCTGGGGGGGGGGGCTGTCGCCTTCTTGATACCCTCATACATTCCTCTTGCATCCCCGGTGTCGGCAGCTGTCTGTATACTGTTGCAAAGATTAAGCCAGTAGGTGTTGGCACAGCGGCGGGCAGTCTTCGGGGCATTGTTCCTTGCAATCCTGAGAGCTTGTAATGTTCTGGGGTTAGGTGCAGCCTTGTATGCCAGGAGGGCTTTCCTCTTTGCATCAGTCACGGGCTCCATCTCCTCCCAGTTTGCCTCATACCAGTTGACATTCTTTCACTCCCTCTTCCTGTAAGCTGTGATAGCTTAATTGTACACAGAGTCACGGATATGGGACCACTTGGAGTTAATAGTGTCATCAGGTGTCACTTTGGTGAGGGCTTCCTGCATTTTGCTGATGAACTGCTGTGTTTTCTCTGGGTTGCTTGCACAGCAGGTGTTGATGCTTGGGTGACCCTTCTTCTTGGCATGGTGCAGCTTCTTCAGTAATATTTGCACCTTGCTGGCCATGAGGGAATGGTCTGTGTCGCAGTCTGCACTGTGGTAGCTGCGGGTGAGGAGGACACTAGCCAGTTCTGCATTCCTGGTGATGATGAGGTCTAGCTGGTGCCAGTGGCATGAACGTGGGTGTCTCCATGACACCTGGTGGATCTCCTTGCATTTGAAGAAAGTGTTGGTCACACATAGGCTGTGGGAGCAGCACATCTCCAGCAGTTGCTGACCATTCTCATTGATCTTGCCCCTTCCGTAAAAGCTGAGACAGGTGGACCACGCCTCATGGTCAGCTCCCACTCTAGCATTGAAGTCTCCTAGTAAGTAAAGGCCTTCATTGTTGGGGATACTGGCTATTGCCTGATAAAGAGCCTCATAAAACTTGTCTTTCTCCTCGTGGGTGGAGCAGAGGATTGGGGCGTACATGCTGAAGATGTTGACCGGGCCTAAGGATGTTGACAGCCGGAGGGCAAGGATTCTCTTAGTACCTGAATAATTATGCAATGCAGGATTTTACTGATCACTGTCTTTTTTAAGGTCTGATTCAATAAAATGGTATACATGTATCCTGGGTAGGTGATTGTGTTTTCGGACAGTCTTCAGCTAGCCCCATTACTTTCAGGGTGACCGATAGAAAACTTAGGAAAGGAACCGACAGTCTACCATTTTTCTGTTAAATGGCTTGTCAAATGGTCAAATGCAGTAATGTATTGCAGATGTGCCTTAGATATCTTCTGATTGGGATTTCCTACCATTTGACAAGATCTATGGTACTTATAAACATAACCTTTAACTTTCCAGGGTCTTGTGATAAGTCTTATTGACACCAAAATGACCAGTTTAAGGAGTTTTATGGGCTAGACTATGAATTTCCTGTCTGTATGACTTAGGAACAATAATTTGATTGCTCACTGACCACTCATCATCAGCAGGTACATCAGGTGTCTCCATTTTCTCATAATTACCCCCTTTTTCACAAAGTAACAAACTGGTACTTGTGTGGCTTTAATTTCTAAAAACCAGTATTATGCCTTCTCTGAGGAATATTACATGGGGGCCTATAGCTCACATTAAAATGACTTGCATGCTTATAGAGTACCTGAGGAATAGAACTTTGGATCCTATAACTCACATTAAAAGGCTTTGCATGCTTATAAAGTAGCTGTTACTTTCTGCTCAGATATCTTACAACTGCAGTCAGAAATTGGCTAGGGGTTTCTATTATTCTGTGAAGAAACTAACTTACATATGAATCTCTCTCTCTCTCTCTCTCTCCTTCCCACTCTCTCTCTCTCTCTCTCTTTGCTTAGTGATTAAGACATTTAAATTATGGAAATTGCCTTATCCATTGTTCCAAGGCATATATATTAGGGATAACAGGCCAAATTTACAATTTCATCTCAGGATCATAAATATAATAGTTTTGTGAAGGTCAAAGCATCAGAAATAACAAATTAGCAATAAAATATAATCCTTTTCATGGTTTTTTGCTCACAGCAAGTGAAAACAACTTTTGTATTGCCTGCAAAAAGATTTCTCCAAAAAGTGAGCATGTTTTGTACAGTGTACATATTGAATACAGATCCAGTAATGGAATGTTTTTGAGGATTATTTCTTGAAACAGACACAAGGGAATATAACCTGACTGATCTTGAGTCATAATTTACAAATGTATGTTGTCTACAAAAGGTAATGTGTCTTGGACAATCCAGAATTTATAGTTTTAATTCCTCAGAATTTGCAATTATGAATATGTCCAATCCAAAAGCCAAATTGTGTGAAAAGCTTGCCTTTCTTCATGTTTTGTTCATGTGAAAGTGAAAAACAAAAGGAACTGGCAAATAAATCTATAAGAACAATGTAACAAGACAATCCAGGTATTTGTTTCTTATAATTGCCTACCTGTATGATAATTTCTGTTGCAGACTAATTTATCAAACAATATTGTTTTTATGAATGCGGGTTTACATTAATTATTTTACTTATATATTTCCTATGAAAAGTTAAACATAGGACTGAATATTGTTTTTATTTATATATTTTGATTTATTGCATAGTTGTATTGTACTGATATTTTTGGAGTCATGACAATATTAACTTAAACAGGATAAAATAATGATAAAATCATAGAAAAATGAAGGTGTTTATTTGGGGTGGCTTGGGGTGGATGCTACAACATTCTGAGCTGTGAGTAGCCTTAAAAACTCTATAAGTTTTTTTCAGAAAATTATGTGGGATGTGTCTTACTCTTCTAACAGAAAACAAAGATAAGTGTAAAAATTTGTATTAATCTTTTTAACTACTACATTAATTTCATATCCAAATGTATCAAGCACATTTGGTACTGTATTGTAGCAGTAATAATACAATCAAATTGAGCTGGTTACTGGTAGCAGTAGCAATGTTATTTATATTCAATATATTATATTTGTATAATTGCTACCAAAAAGAGTCTGTTTTATCAGTGAAGTACCTTACAATCAATCATTTTATCTGTACTATATAATAAATATCGCTACATATATGGATAAATATGATTTCAAATAAGAAAAAAATGTAGTTTCCAGTTTAATGTCTGTCGAAATAAAGCATCATATAATTGTATGGAAGTGTTCTTCATGTTTACATATAGGAAATATATTTCATACTCTTAGAATTTCTGTGAATATAACATATGCATTGTATGTGATGTCCAAGTCATTTTTCTCTTGCTATTGTATTGGAATTGGAGATTTAAAATGAAATTGGAGGTATGAGATACTTGTCACAAACAATTAGTTTGACTATTTACCTTACTTCTTGCCCCCCCCCATATATATATATATATATATATATATATATATATATATATATATATAAAATTAAACTGCCACTGTAAACTGCAGATTAACAGTAAAATTTAATTACATAGGGTTGAGAGAATAAACAGAATCATCATCTCTGTAATGTACTCTCTCTCCTTCTCTCTCATAAATAAACAAGAAACTACGGCCTTGGTATTATCAGCAATTTGCTCAAACCTTGAGGTCTTTACTGATACAAAAGGTAGAATTTACACTGCACTCTAAAATAATAAATATGCTCTAATCTGATAGCATTGTGAATGAGAATATATAAACAAATTAGGACCTTAAACCTTGCTTGTAAGTGGATACCATATTCTGCCACCATGCGGCAATAGTAAATTACACCCACAAAATGTTTAAATAAAATGGGGTGGAAGGACTCAGTGGAAATATAACGATGTGTAAATACATCTAATTTTATACAATTTGATACATTTATTTTGTGTTACATGCAAGCCACCTCTCTCCAAATGTTAATACTCTGAGAAATCAGCTGACTGTAATGCTGTAATTTAATTTGATTGGTATTTTAAATAAGACGCCCAAACATGCTGTAAAGTGGTATAAACTCTTGTTGCTAGGGTCAGGGGAGTAGTTGTATTGTAAGAAAATGGCATGTCTCAGCACCATCTGTAGTCATAATGAAGCATCATTTTATGCTAAATTCTGTGATGCTAACGTGCAACGTGCTTGAAGCTACATTATAATCATGATTTTAGAAGGTGCAATTTGTGTAACTTGTGATATAGCAAGTTTATAATAGAATGTTAAAACTTGTAATAACTGACAGTATTTGCCATACAACAAACTATAGAATCAATTCAGTAGTTGGCAAATTGCAAGATACAAGGACGCAGAAGGAAAGTAGATCTAAGCACTTGCAAGCAGCCATTTACAGCTTGCATCAATGAAGAATAGAAAATTGATGACTAGAATTATGAATGTAGCATCTGCAAGCAGACATTTACAATAATGCAGAAGGAAAGTAGTACTTGCAAACTGCCAAGTACAATCTGCCTCAATGAAAAATACAATATACATTGATAAAATTATGAAAGTAGCACTTGCAAGAAGCCATTTACAATAATGCATCAAGCAAGGTTAGAAAATACATGCATATAATTATGGCAATCCCCCTCCATACTATACAGTCCCAATATTCCCCATATTCAATTCCTCTCGACGCTAAACGTTCCCAGAGTGTGCTAAAACCCTAGACCAACAAGTTGTTCTCCACCTTTTTTTTTAACCCGCCGCCAGTCCAAAAAAAAAAGAAAAAAGGTGGAGAACAACTTGTTGGTCTAGCTAAAACCCACGAGACTAAACGTTTCTAAGGGTGTGTGTGTCTGTAATGTATTTTCATCATTGACGCTAAGGAATCCCACTATACTATTCATAATGTTAAAAATTTCTATAGACCACGTGTCTCTAATTAAAAATATGGCCCCAGGTAACCGAACCCTCAAAACTGCCGGCCCTGGTCCAAAACACTTTGCTATACGAATATTAAAATTTCATTAAAATCAAATCCAAATTATTATATATAAAAAAACAAAAACAAAACACTAGGGGAAAACATTCCATCCTATACATCTACTTATGGTATTAGAAAAAACAGAGAAGAAAACAATAATGACAAAAAACTGCATTCATCTCTGAAGATTTTGTTCCTTGGTGTGCGACCTATGGGTTTATTATCCAGTGGACAGAACATGCCATGCAATTTTAAGATTAATGCTGCTGTGTACCATTCCGGTCTGAAGTAAAATGAGAATATGATATAATAGTCTCTAAACCAGAGGTTTCATTTGTTTAGTTGTCAGATTTGCACATTAATTCTTTTTAATATTCTTTTCACCTTTTTAATTTTTTCTTTACTTTTATTTTGTCAATAATACAGTTGTTATTTGTTTTGTTAATGAAACCAGTGGAATCTTAAACTCGGGAAAATGAGATTATAAAACTATTTCCGGAAAGTTCGCTATGTTACAAAACTTGTATCAGTCACAGTGATGCTTTATAGGGATAATCGTCCGACATAGAGGGATTTATTTTCTTTGAAACATCAACGTTTAAGGTTGAGTATTTACATATTTCAGTAGTGCCTCAAGTTTGATTTTAATTACAGAAAGTTGGTACCTTCCCAGTCAAGGGTGCTGGGGTGGGTGGGTGTTGTAAATTGCAATGTAATCAGTGATATAGTTTACACGAAGACGTATTTGTTCAGGGTTAATAGTGGGTTGGTTAAATTCACTGTAAAATCACCACGAATCTTAACAGACCCGAATATATGAATGCACAATACAATTAAACAAAAAAATTGTAACCACATAATTTGGTTGTAACTAGTCATACAATATTATAAGACAGCACATGTTTTTGTTTTAGTGCTATGTTTTACTACCCAGATAACGTCGTGTTCTGATGTCGGTTGACATTGGAATGAGTAGTCAAAGTTTCAGGAATATCTTGCACACATGGCAGCTTATATCGACACTTTTCCACTAATTTATGTGTAATTAATATACTTACTGTGCTGTCTTTATCCTGGTGGGATCAGAATTTGACACTAGCAGATGGATGCATTTTCATGTTCTGTTGACATACATTTGAATTTGTTGCAATGTGACTGTGGTCGAGGTACACCGAAGCATGTTTAAGTAGGTTCATGTGGGGGATAAGTTCTTGAATGAAACGAAATATTGCTTGCAATTCCAATAGGAATAATATATTTTTATTTAGGTGCATAGAAACACTGATATGCTGGAATGCACTAAATGCCAGAACGCAATAAAAACATCAAAATGCAGTTCAGTTATATCATATAGAGTATACCATAGTGTGTATTGGTTGTGTATGTATAATTCATATCTGTAACATTTAATGTTACTTTTATAATAAATTAATATGTACTTTCGTTTCTGGAAGTGATGGAACATCAAACTGAAAAGAAGCTGGAAACTGCACATTTTGGTGACAGTTTGGAAAGTAAAAAAAATAATAATATTAACAGCGTGTGTTTCAGTTTATACATTAATAATAAACACACATTAGTATTGATTTATTAAGTTGATTATTATATTGTGGTTATTAATAATAACATTTTTCTTGTTATCTTGAGTTTGGGATGTGTGAGATTTGTGCAAACCAGGTGAAACAGCTGTATAGTTTAAGTGTAAATGTCATGAATTATGCGCGATAATGTTCTAAATGCAAAGAAACGTGCAAGATTGGCATGTCAAATCAGTTGTTTTTCATAGACCGTATTTTTAAGCCTATTCTGCTAATGGAAGAAGAGTATGGTATATAGGATAGTGACAGAAAAATGGGTTTAATACACAAAGACAATTTTGGGAACATATTTAAGAATGTATTTGTTTCATTTAACACATTAACCCTGGAGGTTTTTGTTGTTTTCATCTGAAATTTGAGTAGGAATCACATTTTGAAAGCTATTTCTGAAATTATCCTAATAAAGCAACTTCTGGATGATTTTCCAATAACATAATGCTTAGTTGTATTAAAAACATCATTTTTCATTGGCTATTTAGCTTGCACGTGAGCAGAAGGGTAAAAGTTGGAGTTCTTTTCATTTGCTTAACGGACTCATTATTTTCATATCGAGACCACTCTTTATTCCAAATGCCCATCTTATCCTACTTTTTGTAAAGGTTCATCTGTCTGTTTGCAGTTCATACCGGTTTGCCTTAGATCTGAGACCAAAAAGTCTAAAATTCCGGACACAAAATCGGGCTAATTTTGGGTGGGAAAAAAATCAGTCCAAAAAATGAAGTTTCCCCTCTGTATTTTGTAGTGCAACTAGAACTTCCAGATTATTTGGTATCATTGTAGAGCTACATCTGTCTACCTTTCTATAATACCACCCACTTTAGTGTATCATACATGACCTTGATGCTACAGAGCTTGGCATTAGGCTACTACCTTCTACCACGTAAACTCGTCACCAGGGGTTAATGTGTTAAGGGGGACTTCACCCTTTGTCTCCAAAAGAAGGGAAGAGGAGAAAAGAAGGAGGGACCAGTCATAGTTCAATATTTACCTAACACTTCAGTACTCAACTGTTTTAGAGCTCTAAAGAAATCAAAATCAGTATTTTACTGATTACTATGCCATATCTCTTATCTGTTCCCTAATGCTGTATTAGGATTTTTAGTTAATCAATGCCATGGTGTGCTTGTGCAGACATAGGTATTCATAGTAAATATCTTCACTTCTTAATTTCATTTCTTTTATCCTTATTTATTCAGTTTATCTTAACCCTGATTTGGCTATATGGCTTTGTAGCTATTGATTCACAGGGCTAAATTTATTGATAAAAAAATGAAAATTGCATTCTGCTTTTAAATTGTCTATATTTTAATTCAGCTCAGTATTCTACCTTTGTACATTTAATTTCAGTATACAGCTGTACCTCTGAAAGGGAGATTGGCCGTCATGCCCTCTATTTTTTGTCCATCCAACATGTACAACTGACTTGTAGAACTTTAGCACCATTTTCATGCTCAAAATCACTCACTGGTATCGCCATGAATGATTTCCCAGCCCCACTGATCTGCTAAACTTCATGAATTATTTTTATCATCACTATCACCAGCCAATATTTGGAGAACGAAAACGTAATGAACCACACCGGGAATCAGACATTTTGGGTTTACTGGGTTGCCCATATTTATACACATAATATTAAAACTTCCTTCATGTAGGGTTCAAACTACGCCATAACTCTTATTCCAGGGCACAGTGTGCCAATAAAATTTAGTTTACCAACCATTTGTGTGTAAACAGTTGCCTACCTGCAAAACAGATGTCATGACAAAAACAGTTAAATAAAAATGGTATCTTATCATTGAGCACATTTTTATATGCGTGACTTTCATCTTTTTGCAATAGTTCTTGCACATCACCATTGTCCAAGTATGCAAATTCATACATATTTTGCATGATTCATGCAACTGCACACCCTGGCTTCATTTCTGTTTAAGTACTTTATATATCAATGACTTTAGAGCAAAGTTTCTCTTTTGCTTTGTTAGTAATTCCTGTCTGTCATGCAGGGAATAAGCTACACTGATGCTGATTGGTAGTTATTATTTAACCTCATTGGAAAGAAGCCACCAATAAGATTTGAATGTAACATATTTCACTGTTTGACACACCAGTATTGTAGCTTTAAAATTGACCAGAGTAGATCAAATTCATTGTAGAAACTTTGCATAAAATTGGTTATTAATTGATGAATAAAGTACTTCATTAAGCACGTGGAACACATTTGGAATGTATCCTTTATGCTAAACATGCGGCTGGGTTAATATAATTAGCATGGAATTGTGTGGAATTTGGGTGGGGACAGATTACGAACCATAGCACTTTGTTTGAATCTGCAGACAGCCAGCGAGTATTCTCAGGTCTTTTTCATTTTTACTAATAAAAAATGAGTGCCTATGACTGCAAATTATGTTTCAGATAAATTCAGTCTCCATCTCTTGTATTGATATGTGTATCATTTCAGCAAAAGTATTGATACATTGATGAATCATTTCACCCCTAGTTGTATCTATGTTGACTGCTATAGACTTGTGTGTGCTGCATCAAAAGATGAATGGGAAAATGTAAATTTGATATGGCTTGCTTTATATTCCACGGGAGTCCAATTTACATGAAACTTTCTCAGCTTTACTGCATTTGGTATATCATTCCACATTATTGTACAAGTAGAAAGTTTAATTTTTGCAAACTGGTACATGTATCTTATTAGTTTTGTAGTGTTTAGTTTTGTGAGAAACATTTTTATTTATAAGTAATGCTTATTTTGAAACATCATTGGTCAAATTTATTTATATTGAGGCTTGCATATTTAAATGGCTGTTATTAACTGGTACATAATGTACTTTCTGACTGACCATTGTTGACTACAAAGGTAGAAGTTAACACTTTTAGTGGCCAGTGTCAAATGAGGATGTCACTTCTTGGCAGGTGCTTGTTTGATCGATTAATGAAAAAAAGTGACTCATAAAATCAATTTTCATGAAAGTCTCTTCATTGATGTTAGAGCACAGTGTTAAATACAATGTAGACAAGGTCTTTGCATTTAGAAGCTGCTGTACTTCCTAATAATCATTTTCCAAGACATTGGATAAAGCTCTAGAAGAACATTTTATATCATACTTCACATACCTTTTTTTATATAATTTTAACATTCAGTGCTACATTATTATTGAATAAGCTTTAGAAAGAAAAAGCCCCCAAAGATATACTTGTCTTTAAGTGTATTCTCAAGAATTATTATTGGTACAGGTGTCTTTGAATGGGATGACATATAATCAGGTTGGTAAATTGTTTACTTGATTACAGTCTTATCTAAAGGACAAATGCAATAAATGAGATCTTGCATGACTGCCATATGTATTTGTGAGAAGGTTTTTAACAGTGCTTCATTTTATGCAAGAAATACATGTTATTAAGTGTGGTTTAGTGAAGGGCGAGTCAGTTCAAACTTTGCAAAAGTTTCATTGCTATGATCTTTGTTTGAATGTTGACTGTAGGTATAGAGCTTATTTAATTTGACAGATTATTTATGCATTTCAATAATTGGACTAAGAAAGAATGATGGCAATGGTCAATAAATTATTTTTTCATACATAACAATTATATTTACACAACACTACTTTGCAATAATGGCCCTCATTAATGAATGGTTCCCATCAGATCTACTGCCATTAACTCACACATACAGACACTAAAAAAGGAATCAATTTTTTTTCTCTGCATATATAAATTATATACTAATGAAAAGTATAAAGTTTCCCAAATATTTTCAGGAAACTTTTCTTGTAACAATTGTGTATTCTTGAGCCAAACAAGTACAATATCCAGATAGGTAAAATGGCTTGTATTATATCCTTGCTTGTCAAGAAAGAACAATGTGAGTCGTTTAATGTTCTTTTTTAATAAAAGCTTCTGTGGTTACAGCATCCACCTCATATGTGGGAGGTCGTGTATTCGATCCCTGGCTGAGTCATACCAAAGACTTATAAAAATGGTACTAACAGGTACCTAGCTTTTCACTCAGCATTAAGAGGTTAGTGTTAGGACTGGTCGGCCTGGTGTCAGGATAATGTGACTGGGTGGGACATCATGCTACATGTCTGAGGCATGATGCCCCAGTGCTAGAATTGTTAAAGCTACATTAAAAATCCAAATCACTCAGACACACACACATTTAAACTCGTTATATTATGTAAGTTAATCCACATGATAATAGAAAAGTGTACATTACTGTTTTATCTCCCTTTGTACAGTAGATACATCAGAAACAGCAATCACACACAATTTGTAACACTGATGACCATTTATTATATGTATGATCTAAGTGATTCGTTATTTAACAGTTTTAACATAAGTTTTTTTTTCCTTTATCATTACCGTAACAACCTTGCAGCTCGCTTTCTGGTCATGATTTGCAGAATTTCACAGCTGTTTTATAACTGCCTGTAGACAAACATTCAGTTAATCCACATCATAATGAGGGTATTCATTTTTGACTTTGTTTTCTTCACTAATTTTGTTTTCTTTGATTTTTCATTCAGCCAGCTTTATAGTAGAGCAAAATGACTACAGCAGCCCGTCCGACATATGATCCTGCAAGAGGTGGGCAAGGAAAGGGTGAGAGTGATCTAAGTGCTCTCTCCAAGCAGTATTCCAGTCGAGATTTACCAGCTCATACAAGACTCAAATACAGGTAAGAGACCAATTATTTAATTTTTGAGGGGAGGAAAGAAAAATTATAACCCACAGTTTGAAAAACCTCATATTGATTGGTTAAAATGTGTTTTTGTATTTGTTGTTGTTGTAGGGTTTGAAGCCATTTTTCAGCACACAGTAGGCTTTACACGGTGGCCAGTATTTATGGTGGAGGAAGAAACCGGGAAAACCCCAGAAAGAACCACCGACCCACGAGAAGCTACTGGCAAGCTTTCTCACATACCCACATTGGCCAAATCCGAGACTTGAACCCACGCATACATAGGTGAGATGGCAGTGATCAGTAACGGAAAGCGCTTTAGAAAACTCGTACACTTGGGGCCCCGTTCTTGTATTTAGTTACAATGATGGTCTTAAAGAAATTAGGGGACTGGAGCCAATAAAACGGAAAGGGAAGAACTTTGTAAGAATGGCAATTGCCCTTTCTTTTAGAATTTGGGAAAAAATTTCTGAGGCAAATAATAAATTTTTTTAGATTCATTGAACCAGTAATAAATACTACACAGACTAATAAAAACTCACTTCAGATCTGGTGGCACATTATGCAATAGCAGATCAGGTCTGTGTTGTTTGCAGTTGAACGCAACTTGTAAGTGAGTCTATGCTGTATGTAAGCACTCGTTATCATTTAAAATAGTTAATTTATGTCCATCAGAAAATGCATCTTGTAGATTTTGTTTCTTCAGCCAGTAAGTTCAATATCATATTTTGAACGTAACATAGGATTCTTATTTTATGCTGTGCATGCAATTGCCTAATGGGGTTAGCTGTTTTAGAATGATTTATTTCAGTTCCAGCAATAAATTTTGCATTAGTAAAGTTCAGGGTTGCTTTTGCTGTCAGCTGAAATATACTGGAAAGCCACATCGAGTGCAAATATAATACATTTTCAAGCATGGATTAATGACATGATGGACTCTAGTTTTGAAGGAAGAAACTTGCAAAAGTAATTTGGAGAAAAATTAAAATATTAATTAAAACACTGATAAATGAGATATGTGAAGACTAATAAAGACTAAAGTAAAATGAGTGCAAGAAACAGAAAATTGCAGTGCCAAAATGGTCAAATATATCATTAATTTTCTTGGAAACAAATTTGATGAGCATTTGGACAATATTAGTGCAGACCCTCCACTGAGAAAGGAGTAAAACTGAGACATGGAAGAAAAATAGTTGAAACCTTGATTGTTCACATTATAATTTGAATGTGAAATATATAATAATAATGCAACTAAGAAGGTATTTATTAAAGTTAAGTATTTATTGGCAGATTTAATTAAACACTTTCAGGCTTATTCTGGTTCTTAAAATTGATAATGTGGTTAAGTTATTGTTCATAGTATCCTTTAAGTGATGAGAATAAAAGAAGCAAAAATTTAAAGTGCACTTCAAGCACATGCTATATAAAGAGAAATGCACTTAGCATCACCATTTTTGTTTTAAATACAGGATGGATAATTCAAAACTCTAAAGACCTTTTAAATATAGTAGAGACCCTCAATGGAGATTTGTTGTACTCAACTAATCAAGTTACTCTCATTAAATGAAGACATTATTATAATTATTATTATTATTATTATTATTACATGTATTTGATCTTTCCATGTCACATTATCCAGTACAAAGGGGGGGGAGGCAGAATGGTCTAAAGTGCTCACCATTTCAGATCACTGCCATGTCACCTCTGTCTGTGTGGGTTCAAGTCTGGGTCTCTGCCAATGTCGGTATTGGAGAAAGCATGTCAGTAGCTTCTCGTGGGTCTGTGGTTCTTTCCGTGGATTTCCCATGTTCTTCCTCCACCAATTATACTGGCAGCCATGTATAGCCTATCCTGTGCAAAAAAATGGTGCTAAAGCCTATAACAACAACAACCAATACAAAGGATGAAACATTGACAACTTTTATCGATATGTAGTTGACCTCACTCTTTAAAGGGGACACTATTATGTCTTTTCAAACAGACCTTAAGGGCAAAGGTAAAAAACTAATTATAAGTTTAAACTTGATCTCTGTTGTTAAAGTAGGAACCATTGATGATGGCAACCCATGCCCTGGTGGTAGTGGTAGGAGGGCTTCTGTTGGAGCAAAAGTACAACACTTCAGATGGAGCAAGACAAGAACCCATCCAGTGGAGTTTTATGCCGATCTTGTTTGTGTTTAGAAGTTGGCAGGGATATATCCATTAAAACCCAAGTTTGTAAAACCAGTTTAAGACAAGCCTCACTCACAGTTATATTTTCAAGATTTTTAGTTGCCCTTTTTGTGGCAAATGCACAACATTTAAGAAAATCTTCAGAGATAGGTTTTAACAGACAAAAACATTTGGTATTCACAGACATGAAAGCCTTTAGTATTCACAGACATGAAAGCCTTTGGCATTCAGAATACATGTATGAAGGGGTGCATCTCTGAATCTTAACCAGTCCTGTGTGCCGGGATGGTGCTGTGAGGTGCATACTAATAACTAAACACTATACTTTTGATCATCGTTACTAATAATATTTAATGTTACGCTTCAGATGTACATTATATGTGATTTTGGAGAAGGGCATCTAACTTAGATACCAAATTTTTCACTGCTAGATCTTTGTTTGAAAGGTGACTTTTTTTGAAA
Organism: Sinohyriopsis cumingii; assembly: GCA_028554795.2. Lineage (NCBI taxonomy): Eukaryota > Metazoa > Mollusca > Bivalvia > Unionida > Unionidae > Sinohyriopsis > Sinohyriopsis cumingii. The sequence continues at coordinate 123,609,583 of CM068828.1, forward strand.
CTTTGGGTCTCATTTAATTTGAGCCCCGTTTATGAATTTCAATTTATTTAGTTAATTGGACTGGATAAGAATGCTGACAACAGGCCATTACATTGTTTACTTTTGTGCAGTATAATTTATAATTAAATACTACAGCATTTCGTAGGTAAATAATGATTCGTGATGATCCTGATTTTAGAATGGGATTCCAGTTTTGACCTCTACTCGTCATAGACCAGAAGAGATTATGGATGGTCTTTTGTCCATTTCTCTCATTCATCATCTATCTTTCAATTAGCACAAGTTTGTTATCACTACTTCTCCTAAAATATTTGTAGGCTTGCCATGAAAATGTACAATCATCCCATGGTCTAGTTGGTCCTAAATGAAAATAGTGCCAATCTGTTATCCAGTATGATTCTCATGATGGCTATCTTGAAAATCTTTCTATTGCTACACTTCCAGAACAGAAAGCAATATTGAAACAGGATTTTCTCTTGAAGTCTTATTATGATGTCTAGTTGGTCCTGATTGATAGTGGTGCTAATCTGATTTCCATTATGGTCATCACGGCAGTCAGCTTGAAAATCATGTTATCTCTACTCCCGGAATGGAAGGTCTTATTAACATGGAGTTTTCACAACAGATGTCTTATATTGTTATGTTGGTCCTAAATGAAAATGGGGCTGATCTGATGTCCAGTATGGTGTCCAGCTTGACCAGCTTGTTATTACTGAATGAAATATAATATTGCCATGTGGTTTGCTTCAGTTGATTCTAAATGAAAATGGTGCCAATCTGATGTTTGATATGGTTGTCACACTGGTCATCTTGAAAATTTTGTTATTGTGATTGAAAAAAGTAGTATTATCATGTGACTTTCACCACTAGATTTCTTATGATGTATATTGTAGGTCCATAATGAAAATTGTGCCGATCTGATGTCCAATATGGCCACAAAGGTGGCCATGTTGAAAATATTATTATCGTTAATCCTCCTGAATGCATAGTTGTGTCAAAATTGGGGTTTTACTAAACAGCTTCAAATGATGTCAGGGCCCTGAGTGGCCGAGTGGTCTAAAGCACTCTCTGTTATGAATCACTGCCATCTCACCTCTGTCTACGTGAGTTCGAGTCTCGGATTTGGCTAATGTGGATATGTGAGAAAGCTTGCTGGTAGCTTCACGTGGGTCAGTGGTTTTTTCCGGGTTCTTCTCCACCATTAATACTGGCCGCCATGAATAGCCTATCGTGTGCTGAAAAATGGCGTTAAACCCTACAACAACAAGAATCATATATGATGTCAAGTTGATCAAAATGGTACACCTGAGAAATTCAGAATGCCTACCACAGTGTCCATCTTGTTTTCCAGGGCTCTGGGTTAAATTTTCCAAGCACTCATCCTGGGACAAGTGACTTTAAAGAGTTTCTTGTCCCTGTCCACGTTCCACTTAGCACAGTACAGTTTTCCACTACACTGCTTGCACTTTTGCGAAAGAACCACATGCAAGCATAACACAAGAATGGGTCCAAATCATGAAAATATGTACTAACACACAGCCCCTTAGATAATAAGAGACAGAGTTTGTAACTTGAGAAATTGCAGTTGCACAAATAGCTCCTGATTTCTGAATGGTTTTCACATGTGCAGTGGCACCTTTCAGTAATCTAGGTCTCATAATTTTTTTTGTCAGTGCTTTATCACATGTTATTATTTGAGAATAGACATATTTACAAATGTACTACCTTGAACGTACATCGTGGTTAACATGTATTTCTAGTCAAGTCCAATGGTAAATTTATTTTTTCAAGTTCTCAGTATTGGAAGATGAAAATTAAAGCTAATTGTTATTGCTAGTATCTTTTTTTTATTAGGGTCTTGGCTGCACATATTTTGTTTTTAGGCTGACAGAGTGCAGACATGCCACTTCACAAAATAGTTATAAAGCATATAGTATGCGGGTCTAATATAAAGTCTGTAATACAGATCTGCGTACTGTAACTATCATTCATTTATGTGGCTTTGATGAGTCCAGGAGATACGCTTTCACATCTGATTTGTCTTGTCGTTTGAGGCTGTATAATGTTCAAACAATTTGGAAAACATAATGATGATAAAATTGCATGATGGTTAAATAAAGGCATGCTGTATTGCATTACTGACATCGTCTCATTAGCAGACGGTCAGTTTAGGTCATTGGCCAGTCATATCCTGCAGATACAGTCTTTCTGTGATCTTGTATATACGTCTTTAACATCTTTTGCTTGAATTTGTTAGCATGCTTATAAATGTACTTCTGTTTGTGTTTATTTACAAAGGTTTATCTTGAGTTTGCAGTAGGGCAGGTTATAATTTCACCTGTTGCTGTAAATAGAATTTCATGTAATTTACTTGTAAGATATGGAGTGTACCAATATATTGCTTTTGGACAGACAACAGAATTGGATTTTACACAATGTGATGCTTACCCTGAACCATGTCTTGTACTCTGTGAACTTTGTTGCTCTTATTATAGTTAGATGTTCGGACATGGGCTTACTATTGAGTCAGGTGTGTTAGAGGTTTTTGTAATTTCAGTTCCAGAAATAATTTACTATTAGTTGACGACAAACATGATACATTTGTGCAAAAATTAATTTACCAAGATATATTAGGGGAAAAAATATTAAGATAAACGTTGGTGTGCCTGTCCATCTTAAACAATTCCATGCCCATAGTTTATATTGAAGTTTATTAGCTTGACAAGAACCTGTTCTTAATGGTTGTACTGTAACAAATACATTTGAATGCTCTAAAATTAAAATGTCAGTTATTGATATACAATCAAAAGTATACCTCAGAGAAACTCCAGAAATGTCCTCAACTCAGCTTATTGAGATTTTACCGTATCTGGGAACACCTATGTATTTGGAAGAAAAACTTGGGTTGGCTTGGTCATCCAGCATCAAATGTCATGTTGAGTCAACTTTATAAGAAAATTTTCCTTGGGGTTTAAAATGATGGGTTCAGCAGGTTTGTGCATATTCATTAGAAACCAAATAAAATTCTTATCGCATGCAGCCCTGTGTGGAAAATAGGCACAGCAGTTTTCACCCAAGGCTTGTGATGATGAACAGAATTGTAGTTTATGTAAATCTGTTTGTGAGTCAGGAAAGCAATTGCTTGGGAACTTAGTGTAGTAATTTAGCTTGCCTTGTATTTATATGATAGTATAGTAATTTAGCTTGCCATGTAATTATATGATAGTATAGTAATTTAGCTTGCCTTGTATTTATATGATAGTATAGTAAATTAGCTTGCCATATATTTATATGATTAGCATAGTAATTGAGCTTTACCTGTATTTATATAAGTATAGTAATTTAGCTTGCCATGTGTTATGTATATTTGATTAATTATATCTGATCTATTATATATTTATATCAGTTTAATTGTTTGTTTTTCACTTTTACATTTTTTTCTTTTTTTTCATTACATGGTATTGTAATGTAAATTTATTCGCAAGAAATGATACTTTTTCCAGAAAATAGTTTGACCTTGACTGTTCATTTTAGTAAACACCAAGTGTTGACTTTGATCCTGACCTTGATTCAAAATTGGTAGCAACCACATGAATAAGTTCTATTTTTATTTTAAAATGATTGGTTGTTGTGTAGGTCATGATGGGACTACTGTTTTAACCCTTTACTTCATGCAGGTGTCTTTGGATGCCTCTACTCCATTTGCATGGAAGCTCCTTTTGACACCTCTACTCCATTCGCATTGAAGCGCCTTTTGACGCCTTCTGTAAACATCAGCCATTTTAAGCCGGTTTCATAGTGCCACCTTCGGGGGGAAAACCCTATTAGATACTACATTCTGCGAATGACAGTTACGTAAGATCACATGGTCACTGTTTATGCACTAGTCGATATCTGCTATTTAAAGTAACAGGGTCGTAATCTCCACTCTCCAAAATGGTGGTCGCGGATTTCATTCAGTACTTACAAAGTTTTCACGATTAGAATCACAACTATGAAAGATTCAATAACTTAGGTAAAGGCTCTGATATTGATGCAGGCAGCAATTAGTTTTTATAACTTATCAAATTCAGATGACTTAATGATGTAGACGCAGACGAAAAACTTGTAAATTTCGAGTATGAGAAATGGCAGCTACGGTTGGTCACGCGGCCTCACTGACATGACAGAGAACGTGTTCTCTCAAGATTTTTAAGAACATAAAAAATTCTTCAGTGAAAAATAATTACACAGCTATAACAATTGGACTTTACTCTTAAATTTTTCCACACATAATAGATTTGTACCAAAAATGTGAAATGGTTAAAATTGCTGTTAAACGGTCATACACTAGATTGCTAACAGTTAAATCTATGTCTCTTTTTTACTTGTTTAAATTGCATTTCATATTCCTTTGTAGTACATGTAGTTCTAAGACTCATTTGGACATACTAGAAATTTGTTATTGTTGTTGTGGGGTTTAACGCCTTTTTTCAGCACATGATAGGCTATGTATGGCGGCCAGTATTAATGGTGGAGGAAGAACCCACATTGGCTGAATCCTAGACTCGAACCCACACAGACAGAGGTGAGATGGCAGTGATCCGTAATAGAGAACGCTTTAGACCACTTGGCCACTCTTGGCCCCCATTCTAGAAAGAAATAGTGTTCAGATTTATCATAACCAAAATTTGAGAAGGTACTTTCATCTGAAAGAACTGGACCAGAATAAGAACAGATGTAAATTCCTTAAATGTATTCATTACAGAACACTAATTATATATATTTTTGTGAAGGAATCTGTGAATGAAGTTTCAGCATTATGTAGAAATGGGTTAGGGTTTGAGGGATATTTCATTGAAAATAGTCAAAAGTACTGAAATAGCTAAACATTTCAGCTATACGTTTCATTTAAAGATGAAAAGTACTTGTGAGCTTTTAAGTGGTAGAATTCTAATTATTGTCCAAGAAAGTTGGGAATATTTAGAAACTACATGTAAACCTCTATGGGCCTAATATTGATCCTCTAGGTTGTATTGGCATGGTGGAAAAATATATAAATGATAATAATGTGGAAGATTTAGAAACTACACATAAACCTATATGGGCCTAATATTGATGCTCTAGGTTGTATTGGCTTGGTGGAAAAATATATAAATGATAATAATGTGGAAGATTTAGAAACTACACATAAACCTATATGGGCCTAATATTGATGCTCTAGGTTGTATTGGCTTGGTGGAAAAATATATAAATGATAATAATGTGGAAGATTTAGAAACTACACATAAACCTATATGGGCCTAATATTGATGCTCTAGGTTGTATTGGCATGGTGGAAAAATATATAAATGATAATAATGTGGAAGATTTAGAAACTACACATAAACCTATATGGGCCTAATATTGATGCTCTAGGTTGTATTGGCTTGGTGGAAAAATATATAAATGATAATAATGTGGAAGATTTAGAAACTACACATAAACCTATATGGGCCTAATATTGATGCTCTAGGTTGTATTGGCTTGGTGGAAAAATATATAAATGATAATAATGTGGTAGATTTAGAAACTACATGTAAACCTCTATGGGCCTAATATTGATGCTCTAGGTTGTATTGGCATGGTGGAAAAATATATAAATGATAATAATGTGGAAGATTTAGAAACTACACATAAACCTATATGGGCCTAATATTGATGCTCTAGGTTGTATTGGCATGGTGGAAAAATATATAAATGATAATAATGTGGAAGATTTAGAAACTACACATAAACCTATATGGGCCTAATATTGATGCTCTAGGTTGTATTGGCATGGTGGAAAAATATATAAATGATAATAATGTAGTAGATTTAGAAACTACATGTAAACCTCTATGGGCCTAATATTGATGCTCTAGGTTGTATTGGCATGGTGGAAAAATATATAAATGATAATAATGTGGAAGATTTAGAAACTACACATAAACCTATATGGGCCTAATATTGATGCTCTAGGTTGTATTGGCTTGGTGGAAAAATATATAAATGATAATAATGTGGAAGATTTAGAAACTACACATAAACCTATATGGGCCTAATATTGATGCTCTAGGTTGTATTGGCTTGGTGGAAAAATATATAAATGATAATAATGTGGAAGATTTAGAAACTACACATAAACCTATATGGGCCTAATATTGATGCTCTAGGTTGTATTGGCATGGTGGAAAAATATATAAATGATAATAATGTGGAAGATTTAGAAACTACACATAAACCTATATGGGCCTAATATTGATGCTCTAGGTTGTATTGGCATGGTGGAAAAATATATAAATGATAATAATGTGGAAGATTTAGAGACTACATGTAAACCTCTATGGGCCTAATATTGATGCTCTAGGTTGTATTGGCATGGTGGAAAAATATATAAATGATAATAATGTGGAAGATTTAGAAACTACACATAAACCTATATGGGCCTAATATTGATGCTCTAGGTTGTATTGGCATGGTGGAAAAATATATAAATGATAATAATGTGGAAGATTTAGAAACTACACATAAACCTATATGGGCCTAATATTGATGCTCTAGGTTGTATTGGCTTGGTGGAAAAATATATAAATGATAATAATGTGGAAGATTTAGAAACTACACATAAACCTATATGGGCCTAATATTGATGCTCTAGGTTGTATTGGCATGGTGGAAAAATATATAAATGATAATAATGTGGAAGATTTAGAAACTACATGTAAACCTCTATGGGCCTAATATTGATCCTCTAGGTTGTATTGGCATGGTGGAAAAATATATAAATGATAATAATGTGGAAGATTTAGAAACTACACATAAACCTATATGGGCCTAATATTGATGCTCTAGGTTGTATTGGCTTGGTGGAAAAATATATAAATGATAATAATGTGGAAGATTTAGAAACTACACATAAACCTATATGGGCCTAATATTGATGCTCTAGGTTGTATTGGCTTGGTGGAAAAATATATAAATGATAATAATATGGAAGATTTAGAAACTACACATAAACCTATATGGGCCTAATATTGATGCTCTAGGTTGTATTGGCTTGGTGGAAAAATATATAAATGATAATAATGTGGAAGATTTAGAAACTACACATAAACCTATATGGGCCTAATATTGATGCTCTAGGTTGTATTGGCTTGGTGGAAAAATATATAAATGATAATAATGTGGAAGATTTAGAAACTACACATAAACCTATATGGGCCTAATATTGATGCTCTAGGTTGTATTGGCTTGGTGGAAAAATATATAAATGATAATAATGTGGTAGATTTAGAAACTACATGTAAACCTCTATGGGCCTAATATTGATGCTCTAGGTTGTATTGGCATGGTGGAAAAATATATAAATGATAATAATGTGGAAGATTTAGAAACTACACATAAACCTATATGGGCCTAATATTGATGCTCTAGGTTGTATTGGCATGGTGGAAAAATATATAAATGATAATAATGTGGAAGATTTAGAAACTACACATAAACCTATATGGGCCTAATATTGATGCTCTAGGTTGTATTGGCATGGTGGAAAAATATATAAATGATAATAATGTAGTAGATTTAGAAACTGCATGTAAACCTCTATGGGCCTAATATTGATGCTCTAGGTTGTATTGGCATGGTGGAAAAATATATAAATGATAATAATGTGGAAGATTTAGAAACTACACATAAACCTATATGGGCCTAATATTGATGCTCTAGGTTGTATTGGCATGGTGGAAAAATATATAAATGATAATAATGTGGAAGATTTAGAAACTACACATAAACCTATATGGGCCTAATATTGATGCTCTAGGTTGTATTGGCATGGTGGAAAAATATATAAATGATAATAATGTGGTAGATTTAGAGACTACATGTAAACCTCTATGGGTCTAATATTGATGCTCTAGGTTGTATTGGCATGGTGGAAAAATATATAAATGATAATAATGTGGAAGATTTAGAAACTACACATAAACCTATATGGGCCTAATATTGATGCTCTAGGTTGTATTGGCATGGTGGAAAAATATATAAATGATAATAATGTGGAAGATTTAGAAACTACACATAAACCTATATGGGCCTAATATTGATGCTCTAGGTTGTATTGGCTTGGTGGAAAAATATATAAATGATAATAATGTGGAAGATTTAGAAACTACACATAAACCTATATGGGCCTAATATTGATGCTCTAGGTTGTATTGGCATGGTGGAAAAATATATAAATGATAATAATGTGGAAGATTTAGAAACTACATGTAAACCTCTATGGGCCTAATATTGATCCTCTAGGTTGTATTGGCATGGTGGAAAAATATATAAATGATAATAATGTGGAAGATTTAGAAACTACACATAAACCTATATGGGCCTAATATTGATGCTCTAGGTTGTATTGGCATGGTGGAAAAATATATAAATGATAATAATGTGGAAGATTTAGAAACTACACATAAACCTATATGGGCCTAATATTGATGCTCTAGGTTGTATTGGCATGGTGGAAAAATATATAAATGATAATAATGTGGAAGATTTAGAAACTACACATAAACCTATATGGGCCTAATATTGATGCTCTAGATTGTATTGGCTTGGTGGAAAAATATATAAATGATAATAATGTGGAAGATTTAGAAACTACACATAAACCTATATGGGCCTAATATTGATGCTCTAGGTTGTATTGGCATGGTGGAAAAATATATAAATGATAATAATGTGGTAGATTTAGAAACTACATGTAAACCTCTATGGGCCTAATATTGATGCTCTAGGTTGTATTGGCATGGTGGAAAAATATATAAATGATAATAATGTGGAAGATTTAGAAACTACACATAAACCTATATGGGCCTAATATTGATGCTCTAGGTTGTATTGGCTTGGTGGAAAAATATATAAATGATAATAATGTGGAAGATTTAGAAACTACACATAAACCTATATGGGCCTAATATTGATGCTCTAGGTTGTATTGGCTTGGTGGAAAAATATATAAATGATAATAATGTGGAAGATTTAGAAACTACATGTAAACCTCTATGGGCCTAATATTGATCCTCTAGGTTGTATTGGCATGGTGGAAAAATATATAAATGATAATAATGTGGAAGATTTAGAAACTACACATAAACCTATATGGGCCTAATATTGATGCTCTAGGTTGTATTGGCTTGGTGGAAAAATATATAAATGATAATAATGTGGAAGATTTAGAAACTACACATAAACCTATGTGGGCCTAATATTGATGCTCTAGGTTGTATTGGCATGGTGGAAAAATATATAAATGATAATAATGTGGAAGATTTAGAAACTACACATAAACCTATATGGGCCTAATATTGATGCTCTAGGTTGTATTGGCATGGTGGAAAAATATATAAATGATAATAATGTGGTAGATTTAGAAACTACATGTAAACCTCTATGGGCCTAATATTGATGCTCTAGGTTGTATTGGCATGGTGGAAAAATATATAAATGATAATAATGTGGAAGTTTTAGAAACTACACATAAACCTATATGGGCCTAATATTGATGCTCTAGGTTGTATTGGCATGGTGGAAAAATATATAAATGATAATAATGTGGAAGATTTAGAAACTACACATAAACCTATATGGGCCTAATATTGATGCTCTAGGTTGTATTGGCTTGGTGGAAAAATATATAAATGATAATAATGTGGAAGATTTAGAAACTACACATAAACCTATATGGGCCTAATATTGATGCTCTAGGTTGTATTGGCTTGGTGGAAAAATATATAAATGATAATAATGTGGAAGATTTAGAAACTACATGTAAACCTCTATGGGCCTAATATTGATGCTCTAGGTTGTATTGGCATGGTGGAAAAATATATAAATGATAATAATGTGGAAGATTTAGAAACTACACATAAACCTATATGTGCCTAATATTGATGCTCTAGGTTGTATTGGCATGGTGGAAAAATATATAAATGATAATAATGTGGTAGATTTAGAGACTACATGTAAACCTCTATGGGCCTAATATTGATGCTCTAGGTTGTATTGGCATGGTGGAAAAATATATAAATGGTAATAATGTGGAAGATTTAGAAACTACACATAAACCTATATGGGCCTAATATTGATGCTCTAGGTTGTATTGGTTTGGTGGAAAAATATATAAATGATAATAATGTGGAAGATTTAGAAACTACACATAAACCTATATGGGCCTAATATTGATGCTCTAGGTTGTATTGGCTTGGTGGAAAAATATATAAATGATAATAATGTGGAAGATTTAGAAACTACATGTAAACCTCTATGGGCCTGATATTGATCCTCTAGGTTGTATTGGCATGGTGGAAAAATATATAAATGATAATAATGTGGTAGATTTAGAAACTACATGTAAACCTCTATGGGCCTAATATTGATGCTCTAGGTTGTATTGGCATGGTGGAAAAATATATAAATGATAATAATGTGGTAGATTTAGAAACTACATGTAAACCTATATGGGCCTAATATTGATGCTCTAGGTTGTATTGGCATGGTGGAAAAATATATAAATGATACTAATATGGAAGATTTAGAAACTACACATAAACCTATATGGGCCTAATATTGATGCTCTAGGTTGTATTGGCATGGTGGAAAAATATATAAATGATAATAATGTGGTAGATTTAGAAACTACATGTAAACCTATATGGGCCTAATATTGATGCTCTAGGTTGTATTGGCATGGTGGAAAAATATATAAATGATACTAATATGGAAGATTTAGAAACTACACATAAACCTATATGGGCCTAATATTGATGCTCTAGGTTGTATTGGCTTGGTGGAAAAATATATAAATGATAATAATGTGGAAGATTTAGAAACTACATGTAAACCTATATGGGCCTAATATTGATGCTCTAGGTTGTATTGGCATGGTGGAAAAATATATAAATGATACTAATATGGAACTGCTTCTGATAAGCGGAGATTTTGATAATGCAATTGATGTTACATTAGATAAACCAATGGGTAATACATATCCAGAACCAACTATAAGAGGAAGCTTAATCAAACATTTATGAGCCATATAGACTTATTGATAATGGGTTATACCTTATTCCTCAGGTGAAGCAATACATATGACATTCCAACCATTCTTCACCCATATTTTATGGGCTGGGCATTTTGTATTATCAGACAGACCAATAAATATTACTTTTAAGAGTGAAATTATCTTCCCTAAATGTTCAGCCTGCTATGTAGACCTATGTGTTGATGAGAACTGGGTCCAGAATACTCAGTCAAGTCCAACTGCAGGAAAATAGACCTTGATCTGCTATTGTATGATGCACTATCTTATCAGAATCTGTTTGTTTGTATTACTTCCAGCAAACTGCATAGACCAGAATCTGCTGTTGCAAAGTGCAATGGAAAGATTTAGGTCTGTGTAGTTTGCAGTTGGACTTAACTTTTGAGTACATATGGTACATCAAGCTCCATCAGTCTTTTATTTGATATTGACTATCAAAAGGTAATAACAGCGTAATAAAATAGTGATGGAAATCACTGTAATATCATGACAAAAATCGTCATGGCTGCTGTTTCTGATGTGAAATGGGAAATGATAGAAAGTACTATTTAGAATGAAACAACATGTTTTGCATCATTGAAAAAACATAATATGGAGGGAAAAAAAAGTTTTGGAACTGTGCAGAATTACTTTAAAAGCAAAGTATAAAAATAATCCAAAAAATATCAAAACTTGGACAAAGCTATGCAAGATCACTGAAGAGCTCAAAAATGGAAAATTAAAAAAGTAGGGTGTTATTTTAAGTTAAAAAGTGAGATCAGTTGGTGAGGGGATATATAGTAAATATTTTGCAATCTGAGATGACAAACTTTTGAAGTTAATTAATTAGGAAATTAAAAGTTCAGTGAGTGGAAATAATCCATGTGAAGATTATTTTGTTAAAGGAGCTGGAATTTTACTTTGTTTCTCAATAGAGACTCTAAAATTGTGTTTCTCAATAGAGACTTTAAAATTGTGTTTCTCAATAGAGACTTTAAAATTGTGTTTCTCAATAGAGACTTTAAAATTGTGTTTCTCAGTAGAGACTTTAAAATTGTGTTTCTCAATAGAGACTTTAAAATTGTGTTTCTCAATAGAGACTTTAAAATTGTGTTTCTCAGTAGAGACTTTAAAATTGTGTTTCTCAATAGAGACTTTAAAATTGTGTTTCTCAATAGAGACTTTAAAATTGTGTTTCTCAATAGAGACTTTAAAATTGTGTTTCTCAATAGAGACTCTAAAATTGTGTTTCTCAATAGAGACTCTAAAATTGTGTTTCTCAATAGAGACTTTAAAATTGTGTTTCTCAGTAGAGACTTTAAAATTGTGTTTCTCAATAGAGACTTTAAAATTGTGTTTCTCAATAGAGACTTTAAAATTGTGTTTCTCAGTAGAGACTTTAAAATTGTGTTTCTCAATAGAGACTCTAAAATTGTGTTTCTCAATAGAGACTCTAAAATTGTGTTTCTCAATAGAGACTCTAAAATTGTGTTTCTCAATAGAGACTTTAAAATTGTGTTTCTCAATAGAGACTCTAAAATTGTGTTTCTCAATAGAGACTTTAAAATTGTGTTTCTCAATAGAGACTCTAAAATTGTGTTTCTCAATAGAGACTCTAAAATTGTGTTTCTCAATAGAGACTCTAAAATTGTGTTTCTCAATAGAGACTCTAAAATTGTGTTTCTCAATAGAGACTCTAAAATTGTGTTTCTCAATAGAGACTCTAAAATTGTGTTTCTCAGTAGAGACTTTAAAATTGTGTTTCTCAATAGAGACTTTAAAATTGTGTTTCTCAGTAGAGACTTTAAAATTGTGTTTCTCAGTAGAGACTTTAAAATTGTGTTTCTCAATAGAGACTTTAAAATTGTGTTTCTCAATAGAGACTCTAAAATTGTGTTTCTCAATAGAGACTTTAAAATTGTGTTTCTCAATAGAGACTCTAAAATTGTGTTTCTCAATAGAGACTTTAAAATTGTGTTTCTCAATAGAGACTCTAAAATTGTGTTTCTCAATAGAGACTCTAAAATTGTGTTTCTCAATAGAGACTCTAAAATTGTGTTTCTCAATAGAGACTTTAAAATTGTGTTTCTCAATAGAGACTTTAAAATTGTGTTTCTCAATAGAGACTCTAAAATTGTGTTTCTCAATAGAGACTCTAAAATTGTGTTTCTCAGTAGAGACTTTAAAATTGTGTTTCTCAATAGAGACTTTAAAATTGTGTTTCTCAATAGAGACTTTAAAATTGTGTTTCTCAGTAGAGACTTTAAAATTGTGTTTCTCAATAGAGACTCTAAAATTGTGTTTCTCAATAGAGACTCTAAAATTGTGTTTCTCAATAGAGACTTTAAAATTGTGTTTCTCAATAGAGACTTTAAAATTGTGTTTCTCAGTAGAGACTTTAAAATTGTGTTTCTCAATAGAGACTTTAAAATTGTGTTTCTCAATAGAGACTTTAAAATTGTGTTTCTCAATAGAGACTTTAAAATTGTGTTTCTCAATAGAGACTCTAAAATTGTGTTTCTCAATAGAGACTCTAAAATTAAATTGTGTTTCTCAATAGAGACTCTAAAATTGTGTTTCTCAATAGAGACTCTAAAATTGTGTTTCTCAATAGAGACTTTAAAATTGTGTTTCTCAGTAGAGACTCTAAAATTGTGTTTCTCAGTAGAGACTTTAAAATTGTGTTTCTCAATAGAGACTTTAAAATTGTGTTTCTCAATAGAGACTTTAAAATTGTGTTTCTCAATAGAGACTTTAAAATTGTGTTTCTCAATAGAGACTTTAAAATTGTGTTTCTCAATAGAGACTTTAAAATTGTGTTTCTCAATAGAGACTTTAAAATTGTGTTTCTCAATAGAGACTTTAAAATTGTGTTTCTCAATAGAGACTTTAAAATTGTGTTTCTCAATAGAGACTTTAAAATTGTGTTTCTCAATAGAGACTCTAAAATTGTGTTTCTCAATAGAGACTCTAAAATTGTGTTTCTCAATAGAGACTCTAAAATTGTGTTTCTCAATTGAGACTTTAAAATTGTGTTTCTCAATAGAGACTCTAAAATTGTGTTTCTCAATAGAGACTCTAAAATTGTGTTTCTCAATAGAGACTCTAAAATTGTGTTTCTCAATAGAGACTCTAAAATTGTGTTTCTCAATAGAGACTCTAAAATTGTGTTTCTCAATAGAGACTCTAAAATTGTGTTTCTCAATAGAGACTCTAAAATTGTGTTTCTCAATAGAGACTCTAAAATTGTGTTTCTCAATAGAGACTCTAAAATTGTGTTTCTCAATAGAGACTCTAAAATTGTGTTTCTCAATAGAGACTTTAAAATTGTGTTTCTCAATAGAGACTCTAAAATTGTGTTTCTCAATAGAGACTTTAAAATTGTGTTTCTCAATAGAGACTCTAAAATTGTGTTTCTCAATAGAGACTCTAAAATTGTGTTTCTCAATAGAGACTCTAAAATTGTGTTTCTCAATAGAGACTTTAAAATTGTGTTTCTCAATAGAGACTTTAAAATTGTGTTTCTCAATAGAGACTCTAAAATTGTGTTTCTCAATAGAGACTCTAAAATTGTGTTTCTCAATAGAGACTTTAAAATTGTGTTTCTCAATAGAGACTCTAAAATTGTGTTTCTCAATAGAGACTCTAAAATTGTGTTTCTCAATAGAGACTTTAAAATTGTGTTTCTCAATAGAGACTCTAAAATTGTGTTTCTCAATAGAGACTTTAAAATTGTGTTTCTCAATAGAGACTCTAAAATTGTGTTTCTCAATAGAGACTCTAAAATTGTGTTTCTCAATAGAGACTTTAAAATTGTGTTTCTCAATAGAGACTCTAAAATTGTGTTTCTCAATAGAGACTTTAAAATTGTGTTTCTCAATAGAGACTCTAAAATTGTGTTTCTCAATAGAGACTCTAAAATTGTGTTTCTCAATAGAGACTCTAAAATTGTGTTTCTCAATAGAGACTCTAAAATTGTGTTTCTCAATAGAGACTTTAAAATTGTGTTTCTCAATAGAGACTCTAAAATTGTGTTTCTCAATAGAGACTCTAAAATTGTGTTTCTCAATAGAGACTTTAAAATTGTGTTTCTCAATAGAGACTCTAAAATTGTGTTTCTCAATAGAGACTCTAAAATTGTGTTTCTCAATAGAGACTCTAAAATTGTGTTTCTCAATAGAGACTCTAAAATTGTGTTTCTCAATAGAGACTCTAAAATTGTGTTTCTCAATAGAGACTCTAAAATTGTGTTTCTCAATAGAGACTCTAAAATTGTGTTTCTCAATAGAGACTCTAAAATTGTGTTTCTCAATAGAGACTCTAAAATTGTGTTTCTCAATAGAGACTTTAAAATTGTGTTTCTCAATAGAGACTCTAAAATTGTGTTTCTCAATAGAGACTCTAAAATTGTGTTTCTCAATAGAGACTCTAAAATTGTGTTTCTCAATAGAGACTCTAAAATTGTGTTTCTCAATAGAGACTCTAAAATTGTGTTTCTCAATAGAGACTTTAAAATTGTGTTTCTCAATAGAGACTCTAAAATTGTGTTTCTCAATAGAGACTTTAAAATTGTGTTTCTCAATAGAGACTCTAAAATTGTGTTTCTCAATAGAGACTCTAAAATTGTGTTTCTCAATAGAGACTCTAAAATTGTGTTTCTCAATAGAGACTCTAAAATTGTGTTTCTCAATAGAGACTCTAAAATTGTGTTTCTCAATAGAGACTTTAAAATTGTGTTTCTCAATAGAGACTCTAAAATTGTGTTTCTCAATAGAGACTTTAAAATTGTGTTTCTCAATAGAGACTCTAAAATTGTGTTTCTCAATAGAGACTCTAAAATTGTGTTTCTCAATAGAGACTCTAAAATTGTGTTTCTCAATAGAGACTCTAAAATTGTGTTTCTCAATAGAGACTCTAAAATTGTGTTTCTCAATAGAGACTTTAAAATTGTGTTTCTCAATAGAGACTTTAAAATTGTGTTTCTCAATAGAGACTTTAAAATTGTGAGTAAAGTCTTAGATTTCAGCCAAAAAATGTCATACACTGGATCGATCATTTTAACACTAAAGCCAAAAGCTTTATATCAGACAGTGTTTTTTTTAATGAGAACTTTTTCCATTAGAATGCAACAAAAGACAAAGTTTCTCTTTATACAGGTGATGGAATTCATATCTTACATGGGTACAAAACAAAGGATGTAATGTTTAAAATAATGAAGACTAAACGTCTTGTTATTTCATGATGTTTCACAAAAAGCTTTACTATAACTGTCAACATGTTTGATGATTTTTGGAAACTTTCACGTCTTTCATTAAATTATAAAGGACCACAGAGGAGAAATGTCATTTTGGTGTACTGTCCTATTAAACCTTTCAAATGATATAATCTTTCACACCTGTGTTCATCATTATAGTATATATAAATTGAACATTAAAGTCAAAAACTTATACATTTGCCTTAAAAATTAAGCGATGGAAGCTTTCTTTAATTGGAAGAATACATATAATAGTAGTAACAAATTTTGAAATTCTAAAACAAATAATGTTCTGATGGTAGTACCAATAACTGCCTTTGAAATTATCAAAGAATTTACAATAAAAACATTTCTGATTTGTATGGGGATTTAAAACGGATAGAGTATCAAGAAAAATAATTATGAATGATAGATGTAGATATATTGTTCCAAACATTAACAATTATATTTTGTATCAAATTTTTTATTTATATTCAAGGAAACAGTAAAGTCTGGACTGCTTTTGCATTAGAATCAATCAAGAATGTTCAAAGGGGTATCTTATTTAAGGAAACTGAGATAAATAAAATTTATGAATTAAAGGTTAACATTTTGTTCAACAGATACTGGAAACTGTAAAGGTCTTGTAGACTACTTTAGGTTGGAGTGGGGTGCTCTCAGTATTATCTTTAATTATTACAGAAGACCCATCCTGGGTCATTTTTGTTAGAAATTGAAGTAGTGATAGAGATGCAAAGCTTTGAGCCCCCCAGTCAGTGATGCCAACAGTTAAATTACTGAATACACAAAAGATGAAATTCAAATAAACAACAGATTTAATGCCATTCAATTACACTGGTCAACAGTGAAATCATTACTGACTTGAAAAGGCCCTAATCTGTAGTATTTTGGTGTGCCGAACACGAATATAACCGTGAAAAATTTGTATTGGCTCTCGTTTTGAAGATATTCATATACCTCATTTTCTATGTTTCACTGTGTAAATTTCTCCAGTAGGACTGCAGCAACATCCGGAATAATGATGTAACATTGCATAATACCATCATGCTCACATCATCCACAGTTGATTGCATCATTTTCTGATGCAATGCAATACTAATGCCATGCGGCTGCTGAAGTAAGTTGACGTCAGCAGTGTACTATACATGTGTAGGCCTATTATACTAATGCCAGGCGGCTGCTGAAGCTGACGTAAGCAGTGTACTATATAAAGCCCAATCAGATAGGTTCAGCATTTAAAATATTTTAGACGTTGTGCGAGACAGTTCAAGCTACTGTTACATAAAACTAATTATTTTATCCATTTACGTACAATAAAGAACAGTAATGCCTCGAAAGTGTGTTAATACCGCGGACAATTTTTGCTATATTTGTGGGGAAGTGACATTTGCCAACCAGAAGAAAAGTATCAATTCTCAAGTGAAGAAGGCATATCATCTTTACTTCGGATGCAAGGTTGGTGACCAAGACAAGCCTTGGGCTCCGCATATATGCTGTGCTACATGTACAACACAGCTTTCACAGTGGTTGAATTGCAAAAGGTCATCAATGCCGTTTGCAGTCCCAATGGTGTGGAGAGAGCCAAGCAACCACCTAAATGACTGTTACTTCTGCTTGGTTCCTCCTCTTTCCGGCGGAATAACGAAGCGAAAGAAGTCGAGAATAGTCTACCCAAACATTCCGTCTGCATTGAGACCAGTTCCACATGGTGAGGGACTTCCTATTCCAGAACCTCCAGCAGAATATTCTCTTGATTCATCTGACGAAGACAAAGGTGAGTCGACCTGTTCTTCTCCTGGTCCATCAGCATGCAGTGATCCAGATTTTCACTGTGGTGCATCATCAACCCCACACAGAATAACACAGGAAGAACTAAATGACCTGATTCGTGATTTGGACTTATCAAAGAACAAGGCAGAATTGCTAGGATCAAGACTCCAACAATGGAATCTTCTAGAAGAAGATGTCACAATTACTGCATATCGAAAGCGCCACCAGCAATTGGAGCCTTTCTTCAGAAAGGAAAGTAATCTGATATTCTGTTCCGATATTGAGGGCCTCATGAATGCTTTAAAAATCACTCATGACCCACAAGAATGGAGACTATTTGTGGACTCTTCGAAACTGAGTCTCAAGGCTGTGCTTTTGCACAATGGAAACATTCTTCCATCTATTCCAGTAGCGTATGCTGTCCACATGAAAGAGACATACGATAACTTAAGGCAGCTACTGAATTCCATTGAGTATAACAAGTACAGCTGGCACCTCTGTGGTGATTTGAAGGTAGTTGCCCTTTTAATGGGACTGCAGCAAGGATATACAAAATACATGTGTTTCTTATGCGAGTGGGATAGCCGAGCAAGGGAAATGCACTACATGAGGAAGGAATGGACTCACAGGCAGAATGTAGCCATTGGAGAGAAGAATATCCAACACCCAGCTCTGGTTGAGGCTCAGAAAATCTTGCTACCACCCCTTCACATCAAACTAGGTTTGATGAAGAACTTCGTGAAAGCCATTGACCGGACTTTGCCAGCATTCCGATACCTGCATGAAAAATTCCCTCGACTCAGCGAAGCAAAGATTAAAGAGGGAGTTTTTGTGGGTCCTCAGATTCGAGAGCTTTTCAAAGATGACCGGTTCAACAACTTGCTGGAAGGTGACGCGAAACAAGCATGGAATGCTTTTCGCCTAGTTTCTACAAACTTCCTCGGAAATGTTAGGGCAGAAAACTATAAGGAACTAGTAGAAGACATGTTGATGAAGTATAAGAAACTTGGCTGCAATATGTCTCTAAAGATTCACTTCCTTCATTCCCATTTGGATTTCTTTCCTAGCAACTGTGGTATTGTTAGTGATGAACACGGTGAACGTTTTCATCAAGATATCGCAACAATGGAACAAAGATACCAGGGAAAATGGTCCACTACAATGCTGGCTGACTACTGCTGGACACTCCTCAGAGATGCTCCCGAACAGCTGTACAAGAGACAGGCGAAGAAATCTAAGATGTAGTCAATGACTTGATTTTTTATAGGTAGGCTATTACAGTTGACCTTTTACTATTGGAATGCATTTCGTTATGTAAACATTAATTTCTTGCAGATTACAAAAAAACTAGAGCCAATTTTGCAATTTGACTGTCATATTCGTGTTCAGCACATAAAAATTGATAAGAATTGACTAATTTTATTTCAGTAACATGACTTTTGTAAAAATTTGTTGTCCAGTGTTACAGATAGTCCTTCCTCAAATGAAATTCAATATTCAAAACCCTATCACTCGTCTTTCACTTGACCAAGTGATGGCCTATTTCATCATCTGACTTGGTGTAATAGATTTTCCTCCTGTCCTGTGTTTCTACTCATCTGTAGTATTTCTTGACTGATACCCAGTACCTCTTCAGTCCAACAACCACGTCCTTCACCCTTCCACTTCCGTTTTCTCCTTTTCTTGTCTCCTAGAGACCCGGGACCAACTGTACCAGGGTATTTCCATTCTCTGTCTCCTACAGCTCCTCCGGTCCCTAAAAGCTTCTTGTCTGAACACAAGGACATTAGTATATTCCTCTAGCTATCTAGTCTCACACTAAACAACAATCTATCACCAGATAAGCCATTACCTTCTTTGGTCACACATTCGTGCACATCGAAATACCCATGCTTTCTGGTATGTTATACACTGTATAAACTGCTCATCATGCATATATCAACAGATTTCATCACATCGGTATATATAGATTCTCAATTTTATTATACAGAACAATATCACATAATCAGACACATTTCTGTACGTTACACTTCTACAAAGTGTACACAGATATTCACATATCCATGTGCTGATATATCCTTACACATTATACTCCTACAAAGTATACACAAATAGTCAAATACCCCTATTAACTAATGTTGCACACTGCAACCATTATACAAAGTTATAATTCAATTCAACTTCTGCAAATCCAGAATATCACATGAATAAATGCATAAGGTTACTATGAATTAACGAAATAGAGAATTACAATATTAATTCTTTACATAAACATTGCTTATATCTCAAAATATGCATGTAGATCAAACACTACAAATGAATCAAACCCTACAAATGGTAATTCTATGTACTAACAATTCTAGTAATGAAGTATACATACTGCACATAGTTAAAGTACAACTGTCTTGCCTTAAAGATTGCAACAATCGAGCAAATAAGTCACTGACTTTTCCGAAGCTCCTTTGTAATTCCCAGAATAACAATGTTTCCAGCCAATTTCGAATGACGTCGAGTAGCTTAAAACTTCCTTATGTAATTCCTGCAAGATGGTTTAGCAACTACTGACGTTCAGTTTCAAGACACTAGATTTAAACTTGCAATTCCTAAGGTGGCCACGCCTTGCTCAATTCCGAGTGGATGTCAATTCACCCATGGTCTACATAATTAGCAGACATTGCCTCCTCCCCGGCAGTCTGTCAAGGGTGGATTTACGACCCCCACTTAATGTTCCTTTGAGCCCATCACTGGCAATTCATGCCACTTACCAGTGAATCGCATGCAGCCAAATAAGGCGCCAGTAACAAGTGCCTATGGCCATGTTATATACAACTGGCTTCCCACCCATTTTTTTTGATGTTGGCTTACACTCTCAACATTTATGAAGTGAATAATTAGCCTCAGGGTCTAGCATATACATGTTGCGATCTGGCTACTGTTCCTTACTTATATTGTGACAGAAACATTGTGCTTTTTTTTAACTACATGGATAATAATATATTAATCCAGGAACAGACACTATGGAATAATTAAAAAATTGCCCCAAAGTAAATCTTTTAGAAACCAAGGATTTAATAGATAAATTTACAAAAAGTGGTAAAGGTTGTAATTTCTGATATATACAGGGCTCAAATTTAACACGCGTTTCTTTGTAGCCAGAAGGACTATATTGAGAAATTTACTAGTCCCACCAAACCTTTACTAGTCCTGTTCACAAAACAATGTCACACAGCTTTCATGAACGTTTACTGATCCAATTTTAAAGTTCAAACAACCCACAACAAAACTAGATGTTTTCTGTGTGTTTGTTTTTGAGAATTGCATACACCAGTTACACCACATAACGTTCCTTTCCTCATCATAATTCAGCCATTCCCTATCTTTTGTCCATTTCTTCTGAAATTTTCCATTACGCTTTTCCCTATCATAAGAATTATTCCTCATCATTCTCATTCAACTTTTGCTTTTTATCTGGTGGCTGAAAACCTTCTATCAAACACCACATTTTGCCTGTCTTATAAGGAGGGAATTGTGCCTTGTTTTCAAATATGAGATGTTATAGTATTGCTGAAGCGAATTATTTAAAGCAAGAAAAGGAATGGCACAGTGTCCTTTATAAGAAAGTCAGAGCAAGAAACACGTGTCTTTGACCTTTCCCACAATTAAATGGCCTCTCCCTAATAAACACTTGACTTCAGCAGATGTTCTACATGATCAAAGCAGTGGCTTTCGTAAGCAGTGTTATGAAATATTAGCATCAGAAGATAGTGTTAGTTTCAGTTTGGAAAAGGTAAGTTTCCCATGAAATGAAGCCATCGGACACTTGGCGCATTGTATTTAACAGCTCCAATTACGGTATCATAAGTCATAAGTTTGGTAATTGTTCCTAATTAGTCGAACCTCATGTATTGTTGAAATTAATAATAAGGCGGAATATTTTCAAATCTTAGATGCCCATGCTCAGAGATTTTAATTCCCACCAAATGTACGACATTCTGCTTGGATATCTCCACGTGTATTCAATTATTTGTTCATTCTTGTAAGGGATGTAGAGAAAAATATAAAAATTGTTCTTATCATCATAGAAAAAGTAGTTGTATGGAAAGGACGTGTCAATAACGTAATCATAATAAACTGATTTAATTCTTATAATTATTTTGATGGAAATGTAAAATATGTAGTTTCCTGTTTGTGACTGTTGGAGCGTTTGCGTAGTGAACACACAAAAAAAAGAACCTTAAACAAAAAAACGTGCAAACTAATTTCTTTGAATAGCATTTGCCGTGTTATTTTGTGTTGTATACCGCTTTGTAGTTTGTTACAGTGGTCAAGTGAATAAAGTGTGATACCACGTCATTTAATTAGGATCAATTACCAAACTTCCATTGTTAATAACAGGACTATAATTTGCGCTGTTAAGTGAAATGCACAAAATCGGATGAATTCTTGTCATAGAAACACACCTTTCCTCGGCAGAAATTGACTTCATCTTCTCATGATAATATTTTATGATTCTGTTTACAATGGCCACTGCTTTGATTCTACAGAACATCTGCTAAGTCAAGTCTTTATTAAGGAATGGCGTAAACAAACGCTGACTATTGATAACCGAAACTTACTAGCACATCAGACTATTAACATTATGAAAGTTACTAGTCCGACAGGAAATCTGCTCACCTCGGGCTAGAGGACTACTGCTAATTTTGAGCCCTGTGTATATATTATGTGTCTAACTTTTGTCCATGACTGTAGATTGTAAACAGCATATTGCTTAGCCAACTTTTGTCCATGATTGTAGATTATACTTAAGACAGTATATTTATTTAGAGTTTGAGTTTAGGACATTGTTAAAATGATCTGCCTAATTTTTGTCAGGTTGTTTATTAAAATTTAAGTAAACTGACCTGACTTTTTTATGAATTTTATGGAAATTTCCATTGGATGTAACCTAGGTCCAAAGCATTTTGTTGTTTTATAAGTCAGGTGACAGTGTGTATATAAGGATGACCAGTAAACAATTATTTATTCATTCCTTTTTTAATATCAGTCTGGAATCACTTTTAGTTGTGTTCAGTTATAATTTGAGAGGAATTATTTATCTGGAAGAATGTATAAATGATAATAATGTGGTAAATTTAAAAACTACATGTAAACCTCTATGGGCCTAATATTGATCCTCTATGTTGTATTGGCATGGTGGAAAAATATATAAATGATACTAATCTGGAACTGCTTCTGATAAGTGGAGATTTTAATACTGCAATTGATATTACATTAGATAGACCAAAGGGTAATACATATCCAGAACCAACTATAAGAGGAAGCTTAATCAAACAATTATGAGCCGTATAGTCTTATTGATAATGGGTTATACCTTATTCCTCAGGTGAAGCAATATACATGACATTCCAACCATTCTTCACCCATATTTTATGGGCTGGGCATTTTGTATTATCAGACAGACCAATAAATATTACTTTTAAGAGTGAAATTATCTTCCCTAAATGTTCAGCCTGCTATGTAGACCTATGTGTTGATGAGAACTGGGTCCAGAATACTCAGTTACAAGTCAAGTCCAGCTGCAGGAAAATAGACCTTGATCTGCTATTGTATGACGCACTATCTTATCAGAATCTGTTTGTTTGTATTACTTCCAGCAAACTGCATAGACCAGAATCTGCCAGTGCATCATGCAATGGAAAGATTTAGGTCTGTATAGTTTGCAGTTGGACTCAACTTTTTAGTACATATGGTACTTCAAGCTCCGGGGCCCAGTTTGGCTGAGTGTTCACAGCGGTGTCTTATTTAAGGAAACTGAGATAAATAAAATTCAGGAATTAAAGGTTAACATTTTGTATCAACAAATACTGGAAACATTGTGCTTTTTTGAACTACACAGATAATATTACATTAATCCGGAACAGACACTATGGAATAATTAAACAAATTACCCCAAAAAGTAAATCTTTTAGAAACCAAGTATTTAATATATAAACTTATGAAATGTGGTAAAGGATGTAATATATATTGTGTGTCTAACTTTTGTCCATGATTGTATATTATACTTAAGACAGTAAATGTTCTTGGAGTTTGAGTTTAGGGCATTGGTTTTTCCATTGGAAAAACCATGATCTACCTAATTTTTGTTAGTTTGTTTCTTAAAATTTAAGTAAACTGAGCTGACTTTGTTTATGAATTTGATGGAAATTTCCATTGAATATAACCTATGTCCGGAGCATTTTGTTGTTTTATAAGTCAGGTGACATTCTGTATATAAGGATGACCAAGTAAACCATTAGTCATTCATTCATATTTTAATATCGGTCTGGAATCACTCTTAGTTGTGTTCCGTTATAATTTTAGAGGAATTATTTATGTAATTTATTTATTGGAAATATAAAGTGCTAAGTCACTGTTTGGGGATTATTGTAAATTCCTTCAAAGACATTTTGGATTATATAAATGTAATTCATCAATACTGTTGGTAACTCAACCTATTCAGGATTATTTAGTACATCAACATGTTCAAGAAATGGAATTCATTTGGAGAACTCTATTCGTTTGGACTAATTTAGGACAATATTCTTAAGTTCCTTTTAAATTTTCACTTCATATTCTTGGGAAAATGAATTATTTGTTGAATTTTACAAAACCTGATGTTTTGTTTTTTCTGTTACTTAGCTTAAGACCATAGAGTCATAACAATATAAAGTTGGGAATAATCTTAGTTTAATGAAATGAATGGAAATATGCTTTGTGATTATCTTTGTGAAAAACAGTTGAACTTCAACATATATGCAGTGTCTTTTTGAAGAGTTGCTAGGAATTTAGGAGTTTAATTACTGCAACTGCATATTGATATTTGCTAGGCAATATATTTATGTTTATAAATTTGTATAAAAAAGGTTCCCATCAGTTCCTTATTTATGTTAGAGTTGAGTGCCATGAAATAATTAAAAAAATTCTCATTCTCTCCCCCCCCACACACACACATCTGAAACATACCAGATGTCATACATACGGAATAACTTTTGAATTTTGTTTCAAACAGACATTCTTTTGTTTGTGTCTTCCTGTCTGAGAGAAAAAGAATTTTAAAAAATATTCATGATAGTTGCATGAAATAAACTGCATTATATTTGAAAAAGATTATTATTTTGGAAATACACAATATCTCAAACTAAATTCTATCCCAAAGATACATTTTCTTGGTTTGTGGTTTGTATACAGTTTAAATAGATATACCGTGGTACCCTAAACTAAGTGGTCTGTTGCATGTGTCAATGTTAGTGTCTGCCCATAAAAGGTTAGCAGTCTGAAAAAAGTGACATAAATGATCCTAGTTGCTTCTGAAATTACTTGGTTCATGCCTCAGAAAAATTTCCCAAACATGCAGAGTATTACCCTAGTCAGTAATCTATCCACCCATCCATCTGTACATGTCTTGGTTATAGTTTGCATTGAGGGGCCCCAAGTGGTCTAAAGTGCTCTTCATTATGAATCATTGCCATCTCACCTCTGTCTGTGTTGGTTCGAGTTTAAGATTCGGCCAGTGTGGGTATGTGAGAAAGCTTGCTGGTAGCTGCCCATGGGTCGGTGGTTCTTCCTGAGTTTTCCCGGGTTCTTCCTCCACCATTAATACTGGCCGCCATGCATAGCCTATTGTGTGCTGAAAAATGGTGTTAAACCCCACAACAACAACAACAGTTTGCGTTAGGTGATTTGAGCCGCTATGGTGGGGCTATGGTGTTCCCTGAACACATTTCTCCAGTAAGATGTGCATAGCATTTGTACCTTCATAGTCAGATTAAAATTTTAAATTGTGAAAATTGTATTCCAATTATTCACCACAAGTTATGTACTATGCACGTTTACAGTAAGAAAATCATTTTCCATTGGAAATATTAAAGAGTTTCCTTATTCACATGAAGTTATCACTGCTAAAATAATACAATTTACATCATTTCTGACAGACAAGAGGGACAGGGAACTGCTGATGAACTTAGAAGCCGTGACTTCAGACGTGAACTTGAGGAGCGGGAAAGATCATCCAAAGAAAAGAGGGACAGAAATAGAGGTAGTATAAAATGAAATTGCATATTACAGTATGTCCATTGTACAATTAAAAATCTAAAAGGCTATTGAATTACCATATAGACATGCCTTTAAGTAGAGTCCACCTGCAGACAACATAGATTATGTCAAACTGCATACACTCCAATCTGACTGCACATTATGAGATGGCACATCTGTGTCTCAGCACTTTAGGCACACAAAAAAGTGTTTTTCTGCTTGGCTGACCATCCCTGCTTTTTGTTGCCAACCAAGCACATTTTTCCTAAGGGTTTATTTATTTTTTTTAAATTTCAGAAATTGATATGTGCATCTGTTTGAGCTGGTTTTGTCTGGTACTAGAAGTACATTGTATACACTAATCATTATAATATATTTAATGTTTAAGAAAAACAAGCCTACCTACTTAATTTTAAAACCAGGAAAACATGCATACTTCTTTTTTTTGTGCCTTAACAGTTGGATTTGACCTTTAGGTGAGTATAGACAATACTCGGTATGCCATGGTGCTTGCCTTGAATAGCTCTGAACATACCAGGAAAGCAAGAATGATTTTGTCACAAATCTGTGCCTACCCTCCCCATTTCCCGAATTGTACCCATTAATTATCAACCCAGAATAGTGAATATTATGTGGTAGTTTTATAAAAGAAAACTCTTTTGTTTATAGTGTAAAACTTTACAGACATATTTCAGATTCAGCTTGGTGCTAATTTTACAGTTTATGCTGCTCTTGGATGTGCATTGAGTTATGATTTTACTGCCCAACTTTATTTGTAAGAAATGGATAAAATATCGAGTCTTATTTACCTAAAAACCAAATAATACTGTATTGTTAAAGATACTTTGAGACTAAACAATATGAAGAGATTAATGAATTTATCCATTATAATTATTTCACACTGAAAACATGGAATGAACTTTTTTGCTTAATTTTGAGAGCAGTCACTTATTTTCAAGGTTATCAGCTATTGCTGTGAATGCAGTGATGAGTGTTTTGTGTATTTAATGTAATTTAACTTGCAGTCAGTAAAATACCAGTTGTTGATGAATATTTTTGTTGTTAGAAAATGTTACCTCTGATTTCTCCTGATTTTCATGTCACTTCACCCTTCATAGATACGAGTTTAAGTTTCTTTGCCTGAGACTTTTTAGCCAGGTATGATCCAAAACAATAGGTTCTTCAAACATTGCTCATGGTTGATTTTATGGTTTTGAGTACATCATTAACACAATATCAAGAGTATTGTTCCACATTAGAATACTGCAGTCCAAAGCACTGTGTACATTATTTTGAAGTTAGTTTATGGATTTCTTATATAAGTAGAGGTTCTTTCATGAATGTTGATTTCATATGAAATTTTCAAAATATACGATTTCTAATTTAATTCCTTTAATGAGTTTCATATTTAATACTTTTACAGCTATTATTACATTGCTATATCCTTTCCCAGTGTTAATTCCCAGTCTAGAGACATTATTTCCTCTACAATTATTAAATGAATTTCAAGAATAATTTTATTTTATTTTATATACCAGTCTGTTACCTTAGTCCACTCAACATAATTGGAATATCATCCATCTGTTCCTTGGGGTGTAGGCATCTCAACATGTGTCTCTTGGGCACTCTATGCTTCATCATTTAAATCATCTCTTGAGAATTCTTTTCTCAGTCATGTCTGTTTGTGTTGTGTTTACCATATTCTCCCATGTCTTTGCAATATTTTCATGTATCAGTATTCCATTTTTGGTTGATTTTATGGTTTTGAGTACATCATTAACAAAGCGGTGTTTTTTGTGCATCATCAGTGTATTCATGACAGGATGGAACATAATTCCAGTGTATATCTTTTTAGAACAGTAAAGTTTAGCCAGAAAGTTTATTCAGCATGCTTACCTATTATGGTATTACAACACTATTAGGCATGCTTACCTATTATATAATTGCAACACAATTAGATATGTTTACATATGTCATTACAACACAGTTAGGTGGGGCTCAAAGTGGTCTAAAGCGCTCACCATTCCGGATCACTGCCATCTCACTTTTGCAATGCCTGTGGTTAAATGATTGAATATACAAAAAGCTAAATTCAACAAATAACAAAAATAGTGTAATTCAACAAAAAACAATTTAATGACAATTCAATAGTCAAATGATTAAAATTTCCCAAGTACTCCTTCTGCTTGACACTGTGATAGCCTATTGCATCATTTGATTAGTAGTGTGAAATAGCTTTCCACCTGACCTTGTGTTCTACTCGTCTGTATATTCTTCTCTCCTATTCCTCCAATTCCTTCTCCTCTTCCTCCTGACTTTTTCAAAATTCCTTCTCCTTGACTTCTCTATACTCTTCCTTCTCCACTTTCTTCACTTTCTCCTCCTCGATTCCTTTTTACTCCTCGACTCTCTCCACCGACTAGTCTTGTCGACTCTGACTGCTCTGCTAGTCTCACTTCCGTCTCCCCTCTCAGAGACTTGGGACTTAATTGAACCGGAAGTTCTGTCCCCAAAAAGCTTCCTGTGAAAACACAACGATGGTACAATATTTTCCTTAACCCTCTCATCTCACACTGCACCCAGCCTATCATCATATAATGGCTATTAAATTTCTTCGGTCATGCATTGATTCACATCAGAATACTCTTACGTTCATGTATGGTAAAACAACGTCATAACAGAAGCACATGATCAATTACCTGTGATACATGCATCAATAAATTGAGTGACATCAGTACATATTCCTAATCCCATTATACCAACAATATCACAGCAATCAGATGCATTTCTTTATATTACAACTCATACAAAGTACCCAAATATTCAAATATTCATGCCGTGATATATCCATACATCCATATTAACTAATCTTGCATACCTCAACCATTTTCCAAATTCACAAGCATGTGTAACCTAATAGTGAATTACAAAATTAATTCTGACCACAAGCCAACAATCTACATAATTCTCTTCATAATACTCAAGCTCATTTCTCAGATACATATGTAAATTAAACACTACAATGGTAATTCTACATACTAAACGATCCTATTAATTCAGTATTCATACTACACACAATTACAATGCCGTAATATTCTGCAAACATCGAGTAAATAACTAACTGACCTTTGCAAAGCTTTGTCTTTACTTAGAATCTCCTCTTTAAGTTTTACCGCAAAGTTGAAAGTGGCTTACTTGGAGTAACCTTATGTTGCTCAGCAATCTAACTATGTGAGACTAAATTTCACTTGCTAGTTAGAAGTTATAATTTGGATTAAAATTGTTACCACAATTCCGATAGGATGTCATTTTGACCCGATCAAATCAAACTTAGCAGACAATGTCCTTCTCACTGTCTGTCCAGATGGGGACTGATTTAGAACACGTCCAGTTCCCCCTTCATGGTTCCTCGGATCTTGGGACTAAGCTGTACCACATAGGTGGGAAGTCATGCGATCTAATGCCTGTGCCAATTCAAGATGCTGGATCTTCTCTCTTACAGATATGCCTTCCTAATATTTATTACAACATAATTAGGTATGCCTACCAATTGTGGCATTTGAATACAGGTATGTTTATCTGTTGTGGCATTACAACACAATTAAGTATGCCTGATAGGCATTATAGCACAAGTATGCCTACCTATTATGGCATTGCAACACAATTAGGTGTGCCTACCTGTGATGGCACCATGAATACAATTAGGTATGGTAACCAATTATAGTACTGTGAAACAATTAGGTATGGTAACCTGTTATGGCACTACAACAAAATTTGGTATGCTGCATTATTACAGCACTGCAACACAATTAGGTATGCTTACCTAATAGACATAGCAACACAATTAGGTATGCATATCTAATGTTACAACACAATTAAGTGCACCTACCTATTATGGTATTATAACACAATTAGGTATACCTACCTATTATGGTATTATAACACAATTAGGTATACCTACCTATTATGGCATTATAACACAATTAGATATGAACATTTTAAATCAGTCAGAGTCAGCATCTGGTGTTATGTGTCATTGTTTCAGTATGGTTGGCTGAAGAGGTATGTATAATGACATAAACATTCAATCTGGCCAAGTTTATACCTAGTGTTAAATGTTCATTTTATAAAATGGAAATGATAGAACTATTATGGCTTAGCTTCAATATCAGGAGTATTGTTCCACATTAAAATACTACAAATAGATAAAGCTCGAAGCTTAGCTTCAAGCTCGGCAATGTTTGTTAATGTTTTTTTTATATACTGTTTTGATGAGTTTTGCTTTAGTTAACAGATTTTTTAATGAATATAATAGTTCTTGAGATGAATTAAATCCTGACTATTATACCTTCCACTAATTGTTTCTTTGTGGGGAGGGGTATGCTTGAGTCCATCAGTTTTAATTGCATAATATATCTCCTGAGTTATCTTCATGTAATATGCTTTTGTATCACAGCTTTTGTCCTGCAAGAGAATGATGGAATCTGATTGGCATTTTAAAATTTATCCTCATTTTTATTGTAAGCTGTGTCCATCCATCCATCACAATCTTCTCAGTTCATATATCTGGAACAGTGTGAGATATTTTAATGTAATTTGGTATTCATTTGTATCAGGAAAAGTTTGTGTGCCATGTAAGATTCAGCTTTATCAGATTATTGCATTTAGAGTTATGTCCCCATTTTATGTCCATTGTATGTACACTTAAGTTTTTATAGGAGGTATTCCATAAACACTTGCTTTCTAATATTTCTAATTGTCTAAATTCTGTCACAAAGACCATGGCATTTAGAGGTATGTATTGATAAGCCATTTATTAATGGATTACTAAACAGAGTTCAGTCAATACTCTAAATATGTGGTATGTGTTGAAAACATGCATGTTTGAGAAAAAGTAGTGACATTAAATATTTCTTGCAATGAAATTTGTGTGTGGGTAAGGGTTAAATAGAAATCTTTGTACCTGGTTTTGAAAGTGAGAGTCCATGAGTAGAACATAAAGTCCTTAGAAGTGTGTTTATTCTTAAACAGGGCTCTGTCTGTTTTAAGTAATTGATCATTCTGTTTTGATGGGACTCACAGCTGGAAATAACCAGAGGGTTTACAATTTAATAATAGCTATATTTGCAAATATAACAATCTATTAATGATCTGACATGCTAATTTCTTTCTGCGCAGATGCTGTTTAAAAATGTGTCACTGATTTATGTAACGATGTCCTTGATGTTTTATTCCAGAATCCAGCAACAGTAGCAGCAAAAGACCGAGGCTTGAACAGATACCAGCGGCAAACCTGGATGCTGATGATCCAATTGATGATGAAGTTAGTTGAATTTTTTTCAAAATTCAGTAAATGATGAAATGGTTTTTAATGCATCTGAGATGGAGGCATTTAGCATATGGGTTGTCTCTGTGTAGGCAGGTGGGTGTGGCTGTAAACAACATTGGTTTAACAAATATTTCAGCACATCTATCTTAGCAACACTGTGCTTGATTCTTTTGTGTTTGTTTAATGGCACTTTTAAAACATTTTAGGCTATATTATGCTAAGGAAATAGGAACTAAGTGCCTTTACCATGGACATACCCAGGCAGCTGATCCAGGATGGTCTCATAGGGTTACGAACTGGCAACACTAGGGGTTACGAGTCCCAGCAATATCAGCCAGTTCTCAATAATCCATCTCAAATGGTTTCCACTAAAAAATGTTTGAAAAGAAAATTTTACATTACATTTGATGATAGCATCAGTTTATTCTCAGTCATATGGTGATCAATCAATAATTAAATACAGTCAGACCACCTCTTTTAAAGAACCACATTTAATAAGAGACCACAAAACTGGCTCTATATTTGACACTTTAAAGCTTAAACAACCTGCATTGAAGGTTTGTATATCCTCAGAGATCATTTACGATAGTTGTTATAGAAGTTCTCTTGAGATAGTTACCACTGTACAAAGAGATTTTAATAATGGGACCTGACTGGGCTTATAGTCATGTGTTATATATTTTGAGAGTTTGCTTTTTCTTCCCATAATCAGCACGGTTGATTCTTAACTGTAACTGATCATTTATGTGACAGGATGAGGATGATGACTCGGATGATGAGGATGATACTGCAGCACTTCTGGCAGAGTTACAAAAAATCAAGAAAGAGAGAGCACAGGAAATGGCCAGAATGGTAGGTTTGACTGAAAAATTTACATTCAGCACTGCTGTACTTTTTTAATATTTTTGTTGGTGTTTATTGTTTGTGGGTCTTTTTTTGTCTTGCCTGCAAAGCATAGGCAGGACATGGGGATCATTTTTTTCTGATGGCATTGTGATCATCATATTGAAACAGCAGAAAGTTTTTCCATTTAGTTCAGTTTCTCTGACACAGTTGTATGTATGGTCATAAACTTGGTTTTGAGGATACTAGTAGGTCACAGTTGTCTACTTTTCACAGTCCAATGATTGCACGAATATTTTACATTTAGCTCAGTTTCTTTGTCACTTGTTTATACATTTAGCTCCATTTCTCTTACTCTTGTAAGTACATTCATGAAACCTGATAGGTGTATTCATCACAGAGAATACTGCCTGCTGTGGGTAGAGGGGCTGACAGTGACCTTTTGTTTCTCCAGTGATTACTTTTAGGTTTTTTGCATTTGGTTCAGTTGCTCTGACGTTAGTGAATGAACAGTCTTGATAATTGTATTGACCTTGGAAGATACTACTCACTATGGGCAAAAATAGGTCACAGTTACCTACTTTTCACACTCCAGTGATAACATCTAGTCTTTGCATTTTGCCCAGTTTCTCTGACAGTATATGTATAGTCATGAAACTTGATGGGTATATTGAACTTGGAGATTACTACTTTTCACATGCAAACGTAGGTCACAGTGACATACTTGTCTTGCTTGTGCAATGTTTGTAGGGTATTTTAATTATGTTACATTGGAGCAGGATAGCATTCCACAGACTTCTAATGTGAAATATAACATTTTCCCCCAGGTACTTCAATTCATGTTTTGAAGGAGGATTCTATTATTTTAACAGAAGAACCATTATTCACTAGGTCATTAAACTGTAGTGCAGCAAACACCAAGTCCAGAAAATATTGGTACCCCTACACAATTTTTAACAATATGGTATATGGTTTCCTCACTATTGTTTTGAAGCCTAGTAGACTAAAAGGGGTAAGATAAATCATGTTTCCACAATCTACATGCTTCCAGAATGCTTGCTCAGGGCTGTCATATGTTGAATTTACACAGACAGATATCTTGTCCTAACAGAAAATGCTCAGTCTTTGCTGTTATATGCAGAATTTATACAGATTTTGTTTCCATGTATATGGCATTACCAAAATGCATGGTCTAGGATGTTGCATGTAGAATTTATAAAGGGTCACACAGATCTTATTTCCATCAGACATGATTTTTCTTCATTTTAAAGCGGAATTATGCTTTTCTCCCGACTTGAATCCAATTTTTCTTGATATGGTCCTGTTGTTTTTTTTTTATCATCTCCGATCCGGTTTTTAAAACATGGTCTGTTCAATCCCATTCCACAACGGTCCTTGTAACATATTTGTTCCATATATTAGTTAGCCCACGACTCTCGTAAAGAGTATTTTGATTGGTCAAAAGATTAAATTCATCCACTGAATCTTCTTATAATGGAAACTGATGGCAATGGAAAGAAGAAGCGTGCTTGCATAAAATGGCATCCCAAATTGTTGAGAGAGACCATGACACGAGAAGTTTAGATAAAGGTTTAAAAAACATATGGAAATGGGATTGGCTGGAGCGAAAAGTTGACGGAAATTTAGTTGGTCAGTTTATAAGAAAACAATGCTAGAGGACTGGCATTTTGTGGCCTCTGCTTTATGGTAATCGCAGTTGGAAGTGTTTGGAACAGCACCAATAAAAGAAGCTGCAAAGGAAAAATTGAAGCTCAGAAGGCATCTCGAAAAAAGTGCAAAAATTACTATTAGAAGAAAGATTTCTTGCATGAGAGAACAGATTTAGCTCTCTGTCAGAATATACACACTGCATGTCGCCAATACAAGCACCAGCTTGAAAGGAAAAAGGCTCTCATTGAGAAGAAAAAGAAATGATTGCACATTGAGGCCAAAAAGTCGGTGGTGACAAAAAGGAAGGCTAAAAAATCTTTGCCAAAGTCACAGAAAGAGCTCGACTGGCATATCAACAGGTTGTGTCCATTGGAGAAAAAGACAAGTGAATGTGTGGGAATATTTTTATATAGTTGATGTACTTGAGTGTTTATTTTACTGATTTGTTATGAAAAGTAAGAA
Organism: Sinohyriopsis cumingii; assembly: GCA_028554795.2. Taxonomy (NCBI): domain Eukaryota; kingdom Metazoa; phylum Mollusca; class Bivalvia; order Unionida; family Unionidae; genus Sinohyriopsis; species Sinohyriopsis cumingii. The sequence goes on from CM068828.1 coordinate 123,644,056, forward strand.
GTATAATGTATTTGCTGCAAAAATTGATAAATTATTGTGACTTAAGTACGATGTAAACACTGACATGCACAAATTCATGTGACAATAAATATTGTGAAATTATTCAAGTTGAAAATTTTTGGTAAGTTTGTTAGTTTTTCAAATGATTATTTTCAGATATATTATGATTGTAAGTTGTACCAGGAGCAGTTTTTTATGATTGTAAAATGCATTTTTGGCCAGGGACCTTTGGTCGTTTTGGGAAAAAATATCTTGCTTGGATTTATAGCAAATTAAACACCATATTATATCCATAATATTTGAAAAAAAAATTATATGATTTTGATGTATAGGAAAATAAAATACCACAGCTTGAAAGAAAATTATAGTCCCCCCATTTCAATGGTCAGAATTTTCTAGTTGATAAATTCGCTTTGTATATGTTAATTGATATACAAATTGTCATCTAAAAATACTAACTAGAGTGGGACTATTAATCTTACATATAACTGATACCTTGTAAAAGACACTGTGTTGACATTTGAGAACTTATTGATAAAAGTAAAAAAGTGTTTATACTGAAGCCTTCAATTTATTAATTACACTTTGGATATAGTAGGCAGCAAAGCTTTGAGTGGGGTGCTAACATTTATCGGAGAGAGCCAGTATACATTAAACACTGAGTCAACAAATGAGGAAATATTTTGTGAACTAGAACACTAGGATGATTCTCAATCTTACATTGGAATACATGTATTCAAGACATTAACACACTCTAATTTGGATATTTTTTTGTGAAGTTTTATAAAAAAAATGTAGCTTTAACATTTTGAGTTCTAGCCCCCTCATATCACTACTGTGTCTGCAGTATGGCAGTTATAGTGATGTCTAGCACTTTGGCAACAGGTGGCATCATGTCCCAAACAGTCACATTATCCTGGCACTAGGCCATCCAGTCCTGACACTTACCTCTTAATGCTGAGCACCTAGTGAGGCAGCTGCTAGTACCATTTTTGTAAGTTTTTGGTATGACTTGGTCGGGGTATGAACCTGTGACCTCTCACATTTGAGATGGATGCTCTGACCATTTAGGCCACCAGAGTGGTTCAAACGCTAGTAAATAATTAAAGGAATGAATTTTTTTAAACATTGGATTTGGCCCACGTATCTTTCACAACTTCACCTTCTGCTGCCAATTTGGCATTCATGACACACGTCTAACATGTAAGTAAAGGTTCATAAATATAATTAAATTTGTAATTGAAATTAAATTTGTGACAAATATAACTCTTTTTGTACAAGCAATAATTTTTGGAATTTTTTTGTTATGGGAAGAAAAGACCGTCTTTTAATATTAGATTCATGACAAGATTACTTTGGAATTTCCAGACATTCCTTAACTCATTCGGCCCTGATCCCATCTGTAGGTGTGATCCGGTTTCTGCATTCATTGGCCGATCCCGCCTGTAGTCGTGAATTGTTTACTGCATTCAGTGGCCGATCCCGTCTCCAGGCATGATGAATGTGTGTTAGATACAACGTCTCTGATTGGTTAGAAATGGTTTATTCCAAGAACTAAACAACTGTTAAACCAATCAGAAATGATTTTACTTTCATTTGTGGAAATTTTAATTGTTCAGAAGCCAAGGGCTACAGTTTGAGAGCGGTTTAACTACACGTGTTCTGTTCATGAAAAATCTTAAATGATGGTGGGCGGAAGAGTGATTTTTGATGATAGCAAAAATGTGGAGTTTCTCGGGTTTGATCTTGAAAAAAGTGAGCAATCTGATGAAATATATGTTCGGCAGTTGGATATTTTATGAGATTTAGATTTGAACATAGAAGTTTCTGAGATTGAATTGTCCAAAGATGAGAATGCTGACAGCGATGATGATGGAGTTCTTGCGGATAAACGTTGCACATAATATTGTAAATACTGTATAAATAAGTTGTGGAAGACTTCGACAAAAAGGGGAAAAATTACATCAATGTGCCAACAAATTCATTTGAAATAAATGGTGAAAATTTTGTGGATTTTAATTTGATATAAGAAGAGAAATTAAGGTAAGAGTGAATGCATGTGCACAATGTTTTTAAACAGGTAAAAACTATGGGGCACAAGCAGCTAGACACAGCTTTGTGCTTCTGACGCATAGCAGCAGAGATACTGAAAACAGTGCTGGGGCCAAATGAGTTAATGATGGAAACAATGGATATGAGAAAAGCACAATTAACCATCAATTTGGACTTAAAACAGTAACTTTTGTTGACTGTTTATGACACCACTTTTAATTACACTATAACGAATGACATGTCAAACAAGGTGTAAGGGGCTGCCTTCAGATCTTTATAGCCAATGTTTTGAAAGATAGAAATTTCCAAGTTAAGGTAAGCACCAGATATTCAGAGGATATGGACATTATGCTGTCAGTCACACATTGAAATTGGCAACATAGTGAAATGCCTAGTGAAATGTCTTAATCCGGAAACTGAGTTGTATGTTGTTGACCTTTTAATCTTCTATCATCAAAGAATATGCATGCCATACTATTGTATGGTAACTACAGAAGAGCTAAAACAGAAGATATCACTGTAAACTGACACACTGCAAACATCATATCGATATGACTCAAAAATTGTTAAAGCTAAGTTAGAAATCCAAATCACATCACATCCATCACAAAACAGAAGAACAGAGTTTGGAAATAGTTCCAAAGAAAAGACATCAAATATTTTAAATCTAAATTGCATAAAATTCATGATGACCCAATATTCTGTTTTCAAGTTGACAGTTCTCTTGTTCCTGTTTTCGAGGTGATCAAATTTTTAGGACTTATTTTTACTATAAACTAACTTGCTTTCTGTACATTAGATACCTCACGGGTTTGAACCCCATCCAAGTCGTACCAAAGACTTACAAAAATGGTACTAGCAGCTGCCTCACTAGGTGCTCAGCATTAAGAGTTTAGTTTTAGGACTGGTTGGCCTGGTGTCAGGATAATGTAACTGGGTGGGACATGATACTACATGTCTGCGGCATGATGCCACAGTGTTAGACATCAAAATAAACTGCCACACTACATACATCATAGCGGTAAAACTGATTTTCTAAAAATAAAAGCTATCTTAAAAATCCAAATCACACACACACAGCCATGCTTAATATATTCAGCTACATCAAAACCTGTTGAAGAAAATAGTTTATTTTGGATTCTCTTTCCACACAAAGAACCTATCAAAAGCTTCAAATTGTACAGTCCATTAATATCCCAGATCTTGCAGAAACATAATTTGCTAATAAAATTTTTGAACAAAGTGCTCTCTACCATTTCCTGCTTAGTTGTATTGCTGTTAAAGATAATGAAAGGGCAGACAAAGCAGCCAAAGTTGCTCTGCAATAAGCCATTTCTGAATGGAAGATTCCATGTAGTGACTTAAAATATTATATAAATGTGTATGATCTACATACTTAGCAAAATATGTGAACATCAAAAACCCATTATTGGAGAGTGGCATCTCAAATAGAACAATTGCTGTCCGTTTATAGAACACACACACCTGACTCGTGCATACCTCCTGAAGGGTGAACCTGACCCATAGTTCATACCTTGCCAGTGTTCACACAATGAACATTCTTGTTGAGTGCATTGATGTGAACTCAGTAAGGGTGTTTATGATGATGAACCACTTGAGAAAATATTTGACTTTTTAAAATAATGTATTTTGTTTAGAAAAGTTTTACTCTGTGGTTTTAGGATTTTGTTTTCTACTTTCATCTTTCATTTTATATAACCCATCTTTCATTTTATATAATGTTTAAGGAATTCAGACATTTTTACTTTTTTTTTTTTGGCTAGCATCAATGAAGAGGAGTTAAGCTATTGTACTGCCTTCAGCATTGGCACAGATAAAGGCATATACATATGTACACTCTCACTGGATGTCAATCATTCTTTCTTCCTAGGTCCCAGGCAGCAATTTGGAGTGGGTTTCATAGCACCTGCCCCACAGAGGAGGGGGCTAAATTTGTTTATTTGCATTGGATTCTTGCTTAAGTTTCTGCATGTAGCTCAGGTTTTATGCAGTCTGTATAAATTCTGTTATACGTAGTTTCATGAAAGTTGGTGAGGAGATTTTTCTTGAGTACTACACCTTCATTCCAAAAGTAGGTCACTGTGACCCATGTATCATGCTTCATTGACTTGAGTTAAACAGGTGAATGCATCTCTGTTAGTATCACACCCATACCACATAATGTTAGTGTGATTTATATTATAAAGTTTTATGGTTGAGGTTAAATTTTTGCATTTATCTCATGACCAAATAAGTTGTTTGTAATATATATATATATATATATATATATATATATATATATATATATATATATATATATATATATATATATTCCTGAATGTTGATGTGGTGGTACATCTTGATGAGTACTATAGTGTTTTTTTTTTCTTCCAAAAGTGGTCTTAGTATCCTATTTTTCATACTGAGTGTTTGCCTTCAAATTTTGTGTTTAAAGTTCATTTCTTGGATGTTTTTTATGTGAGTTCACCACAGTAGGCAGGGACACAACTTGTCAAGTTCTGTGATTTTTTCCCCTTCTTTTCCAGGAAGCTGAAAAGAAAGTAGAGGAAGAGAGAATTAGAACAGAAAATATTTTGAAAGGAAACCCATTATTAAACCAAGAAAAAGTTGAATTTAAAGTGAAAAGAAGGTTAGTATTCACCATACATGTAGTATTCACCATACATGTATTAGTGTTTATAATTCTTGTAGTATTCACCATACATGTATTAGTGTTTATAATTCTTGTAGTATTCACCATACATGTATTAGTGTTTATAATTCTTGTAGTATTCACCATACATGTATTAGTGTTTATAATTCTTGTAGTATTCACCATACATGTGTTAATGTTTATAATTCTTGTAGTATTCACCATACATGTGTTAATGTTTATAATTCTTGTAATATTCACCATACATGTGTTAATATTTATAATTCTTGTAAGAAAATTCCTGTATAGACTGTTTTGTGTTAAATTTAATAGTAGGTGTATACATGAGTTACTGGTCAGAAATTTTGATATATATTTCCTAAATCATTCATTCTCATTCTGCTTTGAAAATGTTTCTTTTTAAGATTGTGTGTGTATGTGTGTGTGTTTCAGAGGTGGAAAATGCACAATGCAATGATTGTAGATGGATGATAAATACAGAAAAAATAAATTCAGGATGTGAAAAGTATTGTTTCTTGTCAGTAGAAAAAAATACCCTAGTAGGTTATATATGATACCGGGTGTCAATTTTTATTTCAATTATTCTTTTTTTCAGATGGGATGATGATGTAGTGTTTAAAAACTGTGCAAAGGGTGAAGAGGATAAGAAAAAGAGTTTATTCATAAATGACACTTTGCGGTCAGAGTTCCACAAAAAGTTTATGGAAAAATATATCAAGTAGCATTTCTTTGATGGACATAATGAAAGAGACTGTCACTTGATTGTTTGGTTTGTTTTCTGAAAGTTCTAGCGCATGAAATGACACAAAAAATTTAGAGAAATACATGCAGTACAATCTCATATTGACAAATTGGAATAGACTGTTCTTGGTGTGTAGCAGACTATGTTAAGACCATGAAATTACCAAACAAAATTTAAATTGCACTTACTTTGCAGATATGTTAATCATTAGGAAGAATTGTTGAGGATATTTCATTATGGTAAAATAAGATAGTTGAGACTTGACTATTAGAACAGATAAAGGTCTATACTATTACAGTGAAGTTTGGTGTATGACACTGTTGTAGTGAAGACTGACTTTCATTCATTTACCTCTTTTATATTGTAAAGAAGATTTTAAAGTGTCCGGTTACATTTATATGCGATATTGATTGGTTTATAACATGCATCCATGTAGATATGGGGTAGATGGTTATCTTCCATCAAACTGAGCGACTACAGACCTGGGACTGGTTTGTTCACATTTGAGCTATGTTGGCAGTTGCAGTCATCAAAATCATTAATGGAAAATATATGTCAACTTAACATTTCAGTAAATCATTTAGCAATTATAAATGTTGGGACTTATGCTGTCATCTGCATATTTTATGCCTTGAAGTGAGTGATGTAGCTATGGTAACCTATATTGAGTGTTGTGTAAATGATGTATGGGATTAACATAAATACTCCCTTATACGTTGGACCCAGTTGCAAATTTTAGAAACCCACATCTGCCATCACAAAATATGCTTGAAGATAATGAATCTCTTTAGTTAGTTGGGACTAATCATTGGAAAATTTATCTGCTGGTACATTATGTAATTGCAGATCTGGGTTGTTTGCTGTTGGACCTCACTTATAGACAAGTATACATGATAATTATTTTAAGCAGAATGCATACAAATCAAAGTTGTGTATAGTTTCCAGAGAAAATTATATGGAATGGACATGTATAAAAAGATATTAGCAAACAATGAATTAGGCTGAATAGGAGTTGCATCCAGAATGAAAAAATTGCATAGACCACCCTATGCTGGTACATATCATTTTTATTTTTATATAAGTAATTTTCAAGTCCAGACTTTGTGAGTGCATGGAAAATTCCAGTTGGATGCCTTATAGATACAGTATCTTTTCACCTAGGTCATCTATATTTGTGTAAACTTAGAAACTTTTGAAATATTCACTTGTAAGTTGATGCAAGATTTTTCCAGGTAGTTGACAAATGTTGCATGAAAAATACTGACCAGTAATTATCTAGTGTACCAGAAAAGACAGCAGTATAAAATGTAACATTGCAGATCTGAATCCAATTTAACTTTGGGCATTACCAACTATGAACTTATAATTTCTTTCATTGGTCTCTTTTTTGCTGAAATCTGTCTTTCATAATAATGAAAGTTTGATTTATTGCTAAATAATAATTTATCATGTTTTTTGTGAATAAAGTTTGTCACCTACATATATTTTTGAATAATTTTTGTCATCATGTATACAACCTCAAATATATGTTGCAGTAGACGACATCATTGACTTAAAGGTGAAAATCTGCAGGCATGTGCCCCATTAGTTTTCCATGTTGTTTTCACCAAAATGAATTGCTGAGAATTTTGATTCTGGTGAATTGTTTATGCTGTTGTAGTACTTGGAGTGAAACACTGACAGAGAAAAGTGCATACTGCTATTGTAGCTAGTTGTCAGAGCCTTACTCTGCATCGCAGTTAATTTAACATTACATTTTACGAGTAACATAGTTGTGTTAATTGATCCATCCACTATTACTTGCATTTTATTTGGTGTAGTGATTGAAATGAAAGTTGTAGATTGTGTCCCCCAATGCCTGTGTGCACATTTTAATTTTGCAGGACAATCAGTTGTTTTCAACCTCATGACAGTCATTTTCATCAAGATTATTTGCCTCCACACACAACGATTAAGATGTAAAGTAGTTTTTAGCTCATCTGACTGTAGGGGCCCCGAGTGGCCAAGTGGTCTAAAGCGCTGTCCGTTACGGATCACTGCCAGCTCACCTCTGTATGTGCCGGTTCAAGTCTTGGATTCAGCCAAAAATTCTTGGGTTTGTCAGGTAAATGTTAAGGACAGTTGAGAAACCAAAAGTACATCAAATGTTGAAATGCTGAGTGTGCTTGGATGAAATATCAGCTGGATATGTATTATGGTTAGATGGTGTGTAACTTACCAGAGCCATGTCCACTGCCCTTAAGTCCAGGGTCACAGCAAGTGAAAATATGTATTATGGTTAGATAGTGTGTTACTTACCAGAGCCATGTCCACTGCCCTTAAGTCCAAGGTCACAGCAAGTGAAAATATGTTTCAGTAACATTCATACCTACTATGGGTATAAACTTGGAACCAGTGAAAAAATTTTAAGAAGAACTTTTGTCATTTGTATATCTTGACTATCGCAGTGTCAGGTATCACAACCATGCCCCATGTATCAAGGTTATCACATCCATGGAAAATAGGGAACTACATATAGTTCAAGATACAACAAAAGGGAATAAAACTCAATAATTTTTATCATTGTAATGTCTGTTATGAACCTTGAGCCACCTGTATAACCATCATGGCAGAAATGTAACTCTTTTTGTTTTCTTCTCACAAATATATATTTACTTATCCATGTTGTTTCACTCTGCTTAGTGCCCCAGTGCACCAGAGAAAATTCAAGGAAGGATAAAAATGAATAACCCAAGATGACTCATGGTACTAATTCAGTTACCATAGTAAACCTATGTAAACACCATGATATTAAAAATTCAATAATTTCAAATGTTTGAGTGCTCATGATCAAACCTATATGTATCAGTATAGATGAAACCTGGATGTCAGCTTCTGTGTAAAGGAAAGGATATGAACCACGGCATTTTCTGGACCTGTGTTTGAAACATTTGCTTTCAATTCCTCATCAATGAGTCCGGTGATAATTTTAGTAATGTGTGTTCCAAACTCAAGACTGTTAAAGGACTGAAATTCCATGAATAAAAAAATATCTCTATTTTTTCCACTTACAACTAGGATAAGCTCTCAAAAAAATTCTTTTTCCTACAACATAACATTATTAACCAATCCTGGTCAGCCTAACCTACATATACTCTATTTTATGTTAACCCATTTCCAGGTTGGTTCCCATTTTTCCATACCATTATTACTATTTGTCCAAGAGGATTGTACCATGACAGATAAAAAAATGTCTCAGTAATTCCCAGTTAGATGCACAAGGCATCATCATAGGAAGAATACTGTATTTTTCCTGATGGATTTTAGCATGTTATGTGATGAGAAAGTTTATTGTTGGAAGCATGTTTAAACCAAACCTAAAATGAACACAGTGATGTTTAATGCTTTTAAAAAACTGTTGGTTCAAATTCCCGTTATCTTAAAGCTGACAGTTCTATTTTACAATCGTAGCAGTTGACATCTTTGGAAACTTTATTCAGATATTTATGTCTACAAGATTTCATCCATTTAACTTACCTGCTATATACAAGTTTTACTTACCATATACTTGATTGCAATTCTGATCAAATTGCAAACTTCATAGACCCAGATCAGCTGTTACATAATGTACCAGTAGATACAAGTCTATGCAGTTAGGAATAATCAGTAGAACAAACAGCATGGACCCTGATGTGCTTGGCATTATGCAATAGCAGATGTTAGTCTATGTTGTTGCAGTTGGACCCAGGTGAGCATATATGGTCTTATGACACTTGCTGACATTAATCTATGTATTATTCCATCCTAAATCTGTGTTATGACACTTGCTGACATGAGTCTGTGTATTATTGCATCTTAAATCTTTTATGACACTTGCTGACATGAGTCTATGTATTATTGCATCCTAAATCTGTTATGACACTTGCTGACATGAGTCTATGTATTATTGCATCCTAAATCTGTGTTATGACACTTGCTGACATGAGTCTATGTATTATTGCATCCTAAATCTGTGTTATGACACTTGCTGACATGAGTCTATGTATTATTGCATCCTAAATCTGTGTTATGACACTTGCTGGCATTAGTCTATTATTGCATCTTAAATCTATGTTTCTTTACTTTAATTATGTACTTTGCAAGAAAATTGAAATTACATTACCTGCATGAACCTAACATCATTGGTTACAGATTGAACACAGTGTAAAATACAGGATTTAGAAAGAAATATTACATGGTAGACTTGATAAAAGATTAAAAATAACATCTATACTTTTTATTTAGCATAAAAGTGAAGGGTGTTGTTGCTTTGAATTTTGTGTCTGATTTTCTAAGTTTCATAATTTACATGTGTTACTGAGCATTATTTCTCTTTTCATACTTCTCCCAGGTCCATTCAGGTTTTGTAGTTTTTACCACATAAAAAAAAAACATTTAATCCACTTACAAAATTGGACAAAATGGGCATGTTATGTGTCACATGCAGAGTTTTTTTGTTGTTTGTTTTTTTTGTTGGGATTTTGGTCCATTAATACCTATGTCATAGCAACAATTCTAATTTGTCAAATGTAGTTTGTGTTACTAAATGAAAAAACTATGGTCTTAATAAAATTAATAACAAAGTATAGTTATTGAGCAGAAATGTGTGTGTTGGGGGGGACTCAAATTTGTATAAATGATCAGGCCTGAAAGTAGTTTCTGGATTTTGTTCCAGTTTTAAAGAATAATTCCTCATATGTGAATATAATGAGCTTACTTACTAGAGTATGTTTATGATAGTAAAAGGACTTGCAATATTTTTGGATTTTTTTTCTTCAATCTAATGTTCTACAAATTAGTATTACTTCAGGTCTACAATCCATTATCTTTCTCATTGCATTCCATTAGATCTAATATGGTTGACAAAGTTTCACCTGCTTAAATCAAAGTGACAGCATTGAAGAAAACTGCTTATCAAATCAAATTCTTCTTTAAAATTCATAAGACAAAACATCCATGCCTAGAACTCCACACTGTTATTATGATGATGACTTGCATGTATTATAATTAGGATCTTCATTATGTGACTCTGTGAGTTTCATCCTTGTAACATTTTCATTTTGTCATTTTAGATTAAAAAATAAAATATACTGAGGTTAATATGTGGTAAGGATCTTCTTTTTTAATACCATCAAATTATTTTGTGAAACAGTAAATTTAGAGAGCTGCTGTAGATTAGTTCGTAGAGTTTCAGGCTTGGTACGTCCAGGGTTGTGGGTTCTGTACCCATCCAGGCCACCCTAAGTTAAGGAGCCCTGAGTGGCCAAGTGGTCTAAGGTGTCACCTTTACAGGTCAGTGACAACACTTCTCTGTCCATGTGGAATCTGGTCTACATGTGGGTATGTGAGAAAGCCAAACACTAGCTTCCTGTGGGTCAGTGATTCCTCCTAGGTTTTTCAAGGTTGTTTATCCACCAAAATATACTAGCTGCCCATGTATAGACCATTATGTGCTGAAAAATAGTGTTGAACCCACGAAACAAAAACACCAGCCCATGTTGAATGCATTTATATGTCTTTAGGGACGGCATGATATAGCTAATAAAGTGTTTAAAGTACCAGTAAATCCCAAAAATATTAGATTTGAATCATATTTGTGATATCTTAATGAACATTGTAAGTTAAAAATAACAAAATATGTTGTTGTTGTTGTTATAGGGTTTAACGCCATTTTTCAGCACAGTATTAATGGTGGAGGAAGAACCCGGGAAAACCCCGGAAAGAACCACCGACCCACGAGAAGCTACCGGCAAGCTTTCTCACATATCCACATTTGCCGAGCCCGAGACTCGAACCCACGCAGACAGTGGTGAGATGGCAGTGATCTGTGATGGAGAGCGCTTTAGACCACTGGGCCACTCGGGGCCCCAACAAAATATGCCTCTCTGTCTGTCTGTCTGTCTCTCTATATTTATATATATATATATACATATATGTCAGGTCATTTATCTATCAGCGTATCTTCTTGGACATGTGATTGCAGGCAGTTTCTAAAACGGGGAAAAAAATAACTTGGTAAATGTGTGTATATGTGATTTGGATTTTTAACATAGCTTCAACAATTTTTCAGTAATATTACTACGATGTCTGCATTATGGCCGTTTATAGTGATGTCAAGCATTGGGATATCATGCTCTGTACATGTAGCATAATGTCCCACCCAGTCACATTATCCTGACACCAGACTGACCAGTACTAACACTAACCGCTTAATACTGAGCAGCAAGCAAGGCAGCTGTTAGTACTGTTTTTGTCATTGGTATGACTCAGCCAGGGTTCAACATCGCGACCTCCCACATCTTTGGCAGACACTCTAATCACTTGATAAATGGAGATCATGCATTGCGTATTATGTTCAAGCCTGACCATTAGTGCTTCTTTAACTCTCTGCTATAGTCAGAAAATTACTTCTCCCCCCCATCCTTTATTGATTGTTTATTAATGTATACTATGTGAATTATTATTATTTTTATTTTTTTAAATATTCCTCGTACACATGTAGCCATTGGTCAGGAAGCCGTCCCCCACCCCATTTTTAAACTGAGGATAGAAATTGTCCCAGATCTCTCACTTCTAGAATAGCCCCATAGCTATTTTTCCACTCTTCATTGTTTATTATTTTTTTCTAGAAATATTATATGAAATGATTATTAATGTATTATTTAAATAATCACATTCCCATGGTCCCTTGCTGTTTGTTCTTCAGCAGTAACTATGTTTGCATATGGTAGGTCGATACAGTACAGTACACACAAAATGTATTGACTATATTTTGCCCTGGCCTATGGAGGATGCTGATAGTTAAGTGAACCAGATTCAGTTTTTGATGGTAATAGATTCTGTAGCAGTTTGTTGGAAAAAGTAGCATTTGTCCTACTTGTGGGAAAACATGTAGCAATTCATCCTGCTTGTATGACATTGTAGTTGAACCTTCTTGTGGGAAAACATGTAGCAGTTCATCCTCCTTGTAGGATGTAGTAGTTGAGCCTTCTTGTGGGAAAACTTGTAGCAATTCATCCTGCTTGTGGCAAAACATGTAGCAATTCATCTTGCTTGTAGGAAAACATGTAACAGTTCATCATGCTTGTGGGAAAACATGTAGCAGTTCATCCTGCTTGTGGGAAAACATGTAGCATCATCCTGCTTGTGGGAAAACATGTAGCAGTTCATCCTGCTTGTTTGACATAGTAGTTGAACCTTCTTGTGGGAAAACATGTAGCAATTCATCCTGCTTGTTTGACATTGTAGTTGAACCTTCTTGTGGGAGAACATGTAGCAGTTCATTGTGCTTGTGGGAAAACATGTAGCAGTTCATCATGCTTGTGGGAGAACATGTAGCAATTCATCTTGCTTGTAGGAAAACATGTAACAGTTCATCATGCTTGTGGGAAAACATGTAGCAGTTCATCCTGCTTGTGGGAAAACATGTAGCATCATCCTGCTTGTGGGAAAACATGTAGCAGTTCATCCTGCTTGTTTGACATAGTAGTTGAACCTTCTTGTGGGAAAACATGTAGCAATTCATCCTGCTTGTATGACATTGTAGTTGAACCTTCTTGTGGGAAAACATGTAGCAGTTCATCCTCCTTGTAGGATGTAGTAGTTGAGCCTTCTTGTGGGAAAACTTGTAGCAATTCATCCTGCTTGTGGGAAAACATGTAGCATCATCCTGCTTGTGGGAAAACATGTAGCAGTTCATCCTGCTTGTTTGACATAGTAGTTGAACCTTCTTGTGGGAAAACGTAGTAATTCATCCTGCTTGTTTGACATTGTAGTTGAACCTTCTTGTGGGAGAACATGTAGCAGTTCATTGTGCTTGTGGGAAAACATGTAGCAGTTCATCTTGCTTGTTTGACATAGTAGTTAAACCTTGTGAGAAAACATGTAGCAGTTCATCCTCCTTGTAGGATGTAGTAGTTGAGCCTTCTTGTGGGAAAGCATGTAGCAATTCATCCTGCTTGTGGGAAAACATGTAGCAATTCATCTTGCTTGGAGGAAAACATGTAACAGTTCATCATGCTTGTGGGAAAACATGTAGCAGTTCATCCTGCTTGTTTGACATAGTAGTTGAACCTTCTTGTGGGAAAACATGTATCAGTTCATCATCCTTGTGGGAAAACATGTAGGAGTTCATCATGCTTGTGGGAAAACATGTAGCAGTTCATCATGTTTGTGGGAAAACATGTAGCAGTTCATCCTGCTTGTAGGACATAATAGTTGAACCTTCTTGTGGGAAAACATGTAGGAGTTCATCATGCTTGTGGGAAAACATGTAGGAGTTCATCATGCTTGTGGGAAAACATGTAGCAGTTCATCCTGTTTGTAGGAAAATGTGTAGCAGTTCATCTTGCTTGTGGGAAAACGTGTAGCAGTTCATCCTGCTTGTTTGACATAGTAGTTAAACCTTCGTGTGGGAAAACATGTTGCAGTTCATCCTGTTTGTGGGAAAACATGTAGCAGTTCATCTTGCTTGTGGGAAAACATGTAGCAGTTTATCTTGCTTGTGGGAAAATGTGTAGCAGATGCAGAAGAAAAGATCAAAGTAAACTGTTTTAAAACAACACCAGAAGGCACAGACATGCTCCAGCTGAAGACACTGGAAGTAGTGGAGATCATGATAAGCAGTGAACTGACATCATGACACTGGCACAACAGCTAATGTCATACCAGAGGAAGTGCTTCTTCTGACAAGCTGTTGGAAATAGGACCTTGGTCATGTACAAGGCACAAATTTAAGTTCTTGAAATAAAGAAAAAATGTGTAAATCACTTGACCAAGAAATAGTATAGAGTTTGATTTTGCAAATAGAAAGAGGTTAACTTGGATGCAAAGGCTGTTCAAAGAATGAAGTTGATCACCAGCATCAAAAGAAGACAAAACTTTTTAAATTATTTGACAAAAACACATTAAGAAAAGAATTTTTAAAAAGTACCATAGATTGCATATACGAAAAGCTGCTGAAATTCAAAGATGAAGAAAAGTTAGAAAGAAAATTATTCTTGGAAGTAAGCTCAGTAGTAAGACAAAGTTAAGGTGAGAAAGGTTGAAGTTCTCATCAAACTGGATTACCTGAAAGAGTATGCCACTTGTAAATGAACTGTTAAAACAAAATATACACTATTAAAATCAACTTTAAAGTTTTTAAATCCTGGTCATTATTCCTTGTATTTGTAGTTAGTTTGGCTTAGAAGTGTTCTAAGGACATTTTGGTGTTTTAAATACAATACTTGTGTCATTGGACACAAAATATATCTTGCTAATCAGACCTCTAATCTGACCTTCTTGAAAATCTTTTTATAGCTACTTAAACAGATAGAGTAAAACCTGTCTTGAAAGACTGCTGCTATGAGAGACCACCTGTCTTGAGAGACCAGATTCTCCGTATACAGATTACTGATTATATAGTAACATGACCTGCTACACCTGACCACCTGTTTTGAGAGACCATTATGTTTTGGCAGATGGGGTGGTCTTTCAAGACATGTTCCACTGTAATGTATAAACAAGGACTTTTATTAAAAAAAGGTATTTCTTATTATATGTTGTTGTCCTTATTTGCATATGTTGTTGATCATTCCTCCAAATTGATTGGACGTTATGTTGATACAGCAAATTTTGCAGAGACATCATTTACTCATACAATCTGGAAAAGGTATTGTGTACTGTTGGCTGACTAGCCACACTGGCATTGAGGGCTATGAATGTACAGATAAAGCAGCCAAAGCCACAGTGACCCATTTCAAATGGACAATTCCATATATAAACTGGCATGTTTGATGCGTTTGGCAAATATATGGAATGAAAACTCCACAAACAAGCTTTGGACCATCAAGCCTATTGTATGAGAGTGGCAACTGTCATATAAAACAAATCATGGAGATAAAGTGGCATTGTCTCATATAGGTTACACACAGTTGACTTTTGAAGACTGAACCATGACTAGAGTGTACCTTGCCAATGGAACACATTCTTAATGAGTGGATCAATTCCACCCAGTGAGATTTTTTAAATGTAAACTCAGGAACATGAGATGAACTAACCATACAAATCTTTGATGTAATATGCTAAGTACAACAATTTTTTGCCCTTAGGTTGGTCATTATTTCTATCATTTTACCTTGTGTTTTATATACCTCATCAAGATTTTTAACATCGTTACTTTTTATCGTTATTTTGAAGTACTATGTGTTTTGTTTATTTCAAAGTGTTTATCTTCCAAAAGTTTTAATGTAATACCAGTTTTAGAACTAAATTTTAAATTGAATCCACATAGCCTCAATTTCATGGAGCACCATTAAACCCTATTTTGTTTTTGTGCTTTAAGGCACAGCAACACAAGTAGGTTGTTTAGTGCCAAGGCCAATGGAGTAAAGTGCCTAACCCAAGGACACCATGGTAACTGGCCCAGGCTGGTCCAATATTAGGATTCGCCATTGAGCATTAAACCCTGTACATACATACCTACAATCCTCTTGCATGTTTTCCAAAAGGACTGCCCATACCCCTTAATAGAAGAAACAACATTCTCATTCCTCAAAGAGAGAGAAGTCTGCAGCTGCATTTAAAAGGGGACAGCTAGGATCAATACATATTTTACTGTATTGAATACAGAAGAGTCCACTTTGTATCATAAACTTGGGAAGTTGTTGGGTTTAATGCCATTTTTCAGCACACGATAGGCTATACATGGTGGCCAATATTAATGGTGGAGGAAGAACCAGGCAAAACCCCCGGAAAGAACCACCGACCCACGAGAAGCTACTGGCAGGCTTTCTCACATACCCATGATGGCTGAATCATGACTCGAACCCATGCAGACAGGTGAGATGGCAGTGATCTGTAACTGAGAGCGCTTTAGACCACGTGGCCACTCGGGGGCCCCCAACTTGGGAAGTAGATTACTGTTTAGTCTAAGTAATACAGTTGGCAGCCTTGCTCAAAACTGATCATGACAAATTGTTTTAGATAATGTTTTGCATTGTGTACTAAACTTTTGTCCACGATTGTAGATTGTGCTTTAAGATGATGATCATTTGTAAACAGGATATTTACATGACTAACTTTTGTACATGATCGTAGGTTGTAAATAACATTTTCACATAACTTTTTAATTCAAAACATTATCAAAGCAGACTTGTTTATAATTTGATTGAAATTTTCCATTGGAATGACACATCTCGGTCAAATGAAACTGTGTATAATTAGGGACTTGATAAACAAATAATTCCTGTTTAAGGTCAGGCTGTGGGAACCCTTTTTGATCGGGATCATTAGTTGTGTTCAGTCATAATTCAAGAGAAATTATTTATTTAAATTATTCATTGAAGTTACAAAGTTCTTATTGATTTTGGATTAACACATTATTTAGAAATTGTTGTGAACCAATATTTGGAAATTGTTGTGAACCAATTCAAACACATTCTGTTTTGCATCATTGTGGTACATGAGGACATTCAAGATTATTGGAATTCTGTACTTTTGGACTTGTGATAAGACACATAGGATTATCAAGGATTAAATTTGCAACACTGTAAGTGTCTCTTGAATTTGTTTTGTACAGTATTGTAGAGAAATAAATTGTTTGTCAATGTTGTTGTTGTAGGGTTTAACGCCATTTTTCAGCACACAATAGGCTATACATGGCGGCCAGTATTAATAGTGTAGGAAGAACCCAGGAAAACCCCGGAAAGAATCACCGACCCACGAGAAGCTACTGGCAAGCTTTCTCACATACCCACATTGGCTGAATCCGAGACTCAAACCTACACAGACAGAGGTGAGATGGCAATGATCTGTAATGGTGAGTGCTTTAGACCACTCAGCCATTTGGGGTCTCCGTTTGTCAATATGACTTAAATTGCTGCTTTTGCTTTTTTCTGTTGCATATTTTAAGACCTAGAGTTTTAACAATAAGTCAAGCATGAGAGTGGAGAATCTGTGTGTTGTTGTGTAGGAGAGACAGCCTCTGCTGTGTCAGATGGTCCCTTCACTGGGATCGTCTACCAACAGGTCCAGTAGGTCAATGAACCTCAACCACTGGTACCACAGGGGAGCTATCAGGATGAGCTGGGACGTGGAGTTCTTGATGGAGAACCTGTGAAATTATTTTTAAGGTGGGAAGGCATAATCATACAGATGATCCCACTTCAGACTGAAGTTGTCTACTTTCTAGGCCCTCTGATTTGGCACTGATGAGACATAAAAAGGACTAACACATTCCACTAAGTCTCCAGCCCTGTTGAAAAAGCATCTATGTTACTGACTGGTGCATCAACCATTCTGTGTGCACACATGGTCTTATCAGGATAGGCTATTGGCCAGAATTTGGCACACTCAGAGTGATCACTTCTGACAATTCCTGTTTGATCAGGTTCCAAAGTTCCATGCAAAGGGAAGAAGCAAATTTACCTGATGCCTGGGTTAACTAATACTGACATATTGTCCAAGGTGACCATAACACAGTGCCTTATAAGACTGACACTCCTGTAGATTTAGTCCGCATTTATGAAGTCCTGAAAATGTAATGTTTTATAGTGTTGTGTTTTATGGCACCTCTGTAGCTCCATGATGTGAGCTAAATGTAAAAAAATTAGATTGTACAAAAATTTAGGAAAAAATACCCTTTCAAATAAATGTAATCAAGAAGTTAAACAAGAAAAAATATAAACCATAGAGATTTTATAATTCTGTGCAATATGTGTATGTATGTAAATAAAAGATAAAGGAAATAAATATCAAATCTGTAAGTCATATGATCAAAATTTCCCTCCAAAGTTAAAGATTTTGTCATGTAGAAGATTCTTGTTTTTGTCAGTTTTAATTGCACTTTAGCTAATTACTGACTATATATCATGCCAAGGAAATGGGAGCTAAAGTGCCTTTCCAAAGGACATTCTGACACTGCCTAGCTGGCCTGGGCGGGTATCTAACCTGTGACCAATGGGTGACAAACTAACCATTCTGGCTCCAGTGAGTTCCCCATCTTAAATCTATTATATCTGTGTACAGGAAGGAGTGGAGTTCAGGGTTGTAAATTGGGAACTGCTATTCACTTATCTGACTGGGAACCTGGCATTCCAGAAAATGTATTGCTATTCAATTAAACATGTTTTCCTCAAATTTTATCTCAGGTGTTTGTTGAATTACTTTTGACAGACTGCATATAATTAACAAAATATTCCCTCTTGGTACTGCGCTGTTTTCTTGTTTGCTATCAGGGCTGATGCTACTTATCATCATCAAAAGTTATCTGTACATCTCCATCTTTTTTTGAAGCATCATTATGCCATCATTTTTTTTAATTTGCTATCAACAAACACACTGATTCTAATGTTACTCTTGAACACAACTAGCATTGACGATACATTTCTCCCATCCAAATTAATAAACAACTAGACATTTCTTGATACATGGATGCTGACCTGTAACACTACTCAGATATATCCATGATCTCTCTGAATTCTTTATAATGGAGTTTAGTGCCATTATTTATGATGTGTAATTAATATGTTCAAGGAATGATGGACTTTAAAATTTATTGGTTGTCATATCCCTAAACAACAGGGTTGGCATTATAAAAATGTAACAATAAATAGTTGGATTGTTTTTTATTTATTTTAGTGTTGATGTAAATGAGTGGGTTGGTGTATGAAAAAAGAAAATACTTGTTGTACTTTCAAGTTTTATTCTACTAAAGGTCTCCAAAATATTTTTTTTTCTAGGTCACAAATCAACAACCGTTAGATTACAAGAAACATGCATTTAACAGCCTTTAACATAATATGAGAAACAAACCACAAGAACAAATTGAACATATCACAAGATTTTGTGAAAACATTTTTTCAAAATCTTGCTGATTTCAGTTTTGATTCTGTCCACATTAAAGTAAAAAAAATTTGTATAAACAATATTTTTTTTAGTAGCACTGGCTACACCTAAAGTTTCTGAAAAGATAAATTGTTTATGAATACTTTTAAAGTAGCTAATTTACTGAAAAAATAATTAGAAAACCATGTATATCTGAACACCTTTAGCACAATACACAACATGTTACATGCATTTGTTACTGAAAGTCTTGTACATGATGAAACACATAAACTCAAACATGTATGAATCAAAACACAACAATCAATGACTTTGGACAATCAACAACAAAAAAAATCTACTGTCAAAATATATTTTTAAATCTTAATTTAATCAGACATGTAAACTCTGGAAAATGACCAACTGATTGAACTCTTAAGATTCAATAAAGGTAACTAAAGTAAAGGTAAACAAAGTAAATAACCACTAAAAGAACAAATCTGAACTAAAGTAAGTACATGTGTTTAAAATCTGCAGTCTCTAACTAGAAGTCAACTTGGTACCTGATACAGTGCACTCAATTATCAGACGAGTTCAACTGCAAACTGCACAAATAATGTGCCAGCAGATCTGGGTCTGTGCAGTTTGTTAGGGGTAATTAGAACAAATAAGGTAGACCCTGATCTGCAATTACATTATGCTATGGCAAAATCTTTGTTGTTTGCAGTTTGACACGACTTATAAGCAAGTACATACGGTAATATGAATAGCACTTTTCCTTACTATAACACACCTCGCAAAAAGGAAGTCCATTTTATGAAGTCAAAGCTCCCATTATTTAACAGAACTTTAATTACCTTGATATAAGGTGACCTTGTCGATAAGGAAGTCCAGTTTTTAAAGTCAGAGCACCCATTATTTAACAGAACTTTAATTACCTTGTTATAAGGTGACCTTGTCTGTAAGGAAATCCAGTTTATAAGGTAGAAATGGTCAGAACTCCCATTAATTAACAGTAATATAATTACCTTGATATAACATAACCTCACCTTTATGGCAGTCTTCTTTTATGGCTTGCATGAAGAATATTATAGTGAGGGATAGTGACTGAAGAATTTGGAACACTGTGTTTACCTCTCCACAATGTACATCAGACTGTGACAAGCACCGACCATATCTGCCACTGTATAATGCACCAACAGTTTATGGCTTACAGTGTGGGTGGGAAATTTTAAGTAGAATGTGAACAGCCTCAAGACTGATGTACCAGTAGCAATACATCAATATATATAGGTTACTGTGATAATGTCTTAGCAATACGGTATACTGTGACCCCATTATTGTGCTACTCCTGATACAAATAAAAAAACATTACCATTATCGGCATAGTATGCACTCAAACCATTTGCAAGATTACCCCATGGATGTCTAAAATGTTTGTGCACAACCAATTTCAGTCAACTTGACCTTTAACACTGAAACTGATTGAGTTGTTCCTTCCCCCATGTGCAACTGATCCAAAAACTGTTTAGTAACCATAGACAGTGGAGAAACATAAGTTTCCTTTAAAGTTCAAGAGGTTAATATATTAATGTCATATGCAAGCTTGTCTATAGTGAGATATCTATTCAAAATTACGGTACTATTTTGCTTCACATTTTATCTGTGATATATACAGTACTATTTTGTTGGACGGCTTATCTATAGAGGAACCTATTTATTTATGAGTATCAACAGCTCATCTACAGAGGGACCTATCACTGAGTATATACAGTACTATTTTGCTGGACAGCTTATCTAAAGAGGGACCTATCACTGAGTATATACAGTACTATTTTGCTGGACAGCTTATCTAAAGAGGGACCTATCTATGAGTAAGTAAATACAGCACTGTTTTGTAGAACAGCTTATCTATAGAGGGACCAATCTATAAGTATATACAGTACTATTTTGTTGGTCAGCTTATCTACAGAGGGACCTATCTATGAGTTTATACAGCACTATTATTTTTTTGGTATCTTACTGATAGAGGGACCTATCTATGAGTAAGTAAATACCGCACTGTTTTGTAGAACAGCTTATCTATAGAGGGACCAATCTATAAGTATATACAGTACTATTTTGTTGGTCAGCTTATCTACAGAGGGACCTATCTATGAGTTTATACAGCACTATTATTTTTTTGGTATCTTACTGATAGAGGGACCTATCTATGAGTAAGTAAATACAGCACTGTTTTGTAGAACAGCTTATCTATAGAGGGACCAATCTATAAGTATATACAGTACTATTTTGTTGGTCAGCTTATCTACAGAGGGACCTATCTACGAGTTTATACAGCACTATTATTTTTTTGGTATCTTACTGATAGAGGGACATATTAATGAATATATACAGAACTATCTTGTTGGAGAGCCAAGAGAAGGATATGTCACAAATATGTATTATATTGGGTCACTCATACTGAAATTTGTAGCGTATTGTGACTGCAGTGGCAACATCCACCCCTATTGCCAGTGCATTATATGATGGCAGACAAGGACCTACATGTACATTGTTTGCAGTTAGGTTTACATTTTACACAGATGAATAGATAACTGCCTTAATGATAGTACTTCTTTTGATAGCAATCTCTGATGCATGAAGCCATGGGGATGAGGAAAAAACGAGAACGAAAAATATGACTAGCACATATTTAAGAAAGTAGAAAAGTTAACCAATTTTCTTATAAGAATCCATAAAGAAACCAGTAAATATTATCATCAGCAGTAAATAAATGAGCGAAAAAAATCAATTTCTGAAGGGACTAATCATTATTTGTATCGGTTCTTTTTATAACTTATTTGAGCAGTGATAGCTAAACAAAAGGTATAATGATATAACTATTTATAAACATATGATTTTACTAAGCAAATCTTTAGAATACTATTAATATATAATACTTACTGTAAATGCAGACTTGTGCTGGGAACAGTAGTTAATTAGTACCTAAATAGAATACATGTAATTTCATGCCAGTCTCACAATGGTTGAGGTGGAGTTGGTAAGAAGTGGAGAATTAACAATTACTCAGTCTACTAAATCCATTCAAGCTTCATAGAACATTAACTTAATCACAGGGAATAATATTTCAGAGACATTCCAAAAATCAAAATACCATGAAAATGTTCCAAGACTGAAGTCAGTGTTAAAATAATTATAAACAGTACTAATTATCAGAAAACATTAAAACTATACTTAACTGGGCAAATAATGGATTATGTTTGAACTAAAATGAGAAAATCCATGTTGGCCCATTTGTAGCATGGCAAACTTAATGCCCATACCAGATTGGGTTAGATGCCATGATGTCTTTCTAGGCAACACAGTTTACTCTAATATTAAAACTGGTCAAACTGTAACCTTTGCATTGATGCACCAATAAACATCCATCTGTCAATCAACCGTATTGTTAGCTATTATTCTTTTCAAAAGATACAAGTCGTGATGGTTTTGAAATTCAACTGCAGTAGTAAATAATAAGTACAGTTTGAATCAAAATTTAATTTACATTTTTGTGGCTTTGAACTGCAAATATTTTCAACAAGTACTTCCTTGCAATCATTTTTAAAGGAAAGAGGACATTTGTAATTTACAAAAAGTGATTTGATTTCAACTGGTGAGAAAGAATTATATGTACAGGAGTAGACTATCTATATATAGAAAGCGACAGTGTAATGTGGGACTAGACATTGTAGACTAAATACTTTCATAAAGTTAAAATTACAAGAACAATAAACATATTCAATATAAAATTGTATGCAAAAGACTCAAACTATACTTCAATAAAGCACAAATACCAGTAAATATGTAGACCACCATAAAGTGGTACCAGAAATATTTTTCTGCAGCTTTTTATTTGCTGGAGAAAAAAAATGTTATTTAATGTATGTACTTATATTTTTTTCATTCACTAACATACCCTTAAGTTCTTTTGATCCAAGCCACCTCATGAAAATAAACACCATAATCATACACATAATTCTACTCGTATAGGATAAAATTACCGTTTTAAAGGTCGCCTATTGCAACATAATTTTTCAGTTGAAATTTACTAATTTTGAAAATTTAAAGATTATAAAAAACGTAAAATAAAAGAAGAAGCAACAATTTTATTTTCATGCATTATATCTGCACATTACAGAAACCAGCCAGAACCAATATACTTGACTGGAACGGTTTCAGTGTGCAATTACCAGTGCAATGATGCATGACTGAGTAAGTGGATCAAAAAGGCTAACATGTATACACAACAACTGTTATTTGATTACATCACTGTGATTATCTGGTGCGATAAGTAACAACTGCTATCAACAGTTGTCAATGATGGCTTTTAAGTCTTTGGATTAATATTTTACTGATCTTTGGCAGTGATAAGATAAAAAGAAGTGACCAACCCAACATTTATTTTGGCAGAAAACACTGGCATAACTGATTTTTATTTTCTTCTTTAACTGTTACTGCATTGTGCAAGATGTTTTGTTCATGTCAAAATGCCAAAATATGTTTTCTCCCAATGCTAAAAAAAACACCATAACTATTACAAGTCCAAGAAGGCTTGGAAATTAGAATTAAGTGTATGTTACCATTTGTGTAAAAATAAAAATCTACTGGTTAAAAGTAAATCTACTGATCATAATTTGCAAATCAACTGGTTTGACATCCTAGTTCTGTCACATGTATGCATAATAATCAAGAGAAGGATCTCAATTAACAGTTTTCGTTGCTGATCGTTGTGTAATAATAAAAATATACAATCAAGGACATCCTTTTTTCATAAAATACGTAGATTCACATCTGTGTGAATATGAGCTGAACATATAAAACTGAGCAATGAACAATTTCTGAGCATCATTGTGTCGTCAAAATGTATCTGCAATTACAATTTAATTCAAAACACAATTGCCTTTCTAACACGACATCACCTGAAATATACAACAATATACCTATATAACTATCTACATAAGGATTTTGACACCCACACAGAATGTCTTAATGGTCAATTATGGAGAAAAAACTTCAAAATGTTAAATTGTCATGCATTTTGTAAAACACTCCAAGTAGATTAAAAATCCATTTATTCCCCCAAAATATTTACTCCAAGCAAATTCTCTAAATTAAAATGAACAAAGAGCTTGACTGTCCAAAACTTCCTACCTCATGACATCCTTTCATGTGATATCATTCTAAAACAAGTCAACCTATCACTAATGTAGTAGTGTATTGAATCCATGGTCTTTCCAAGCTAAAATGAGAGAAATGTGTTCAACATACAGCCACAGATTTTTAGATAAAAAAGAGAAAAAGGACTCACGTTTCCTTTATTAATTTCTCAATGAAGAAAGATGTTGAAAACAGAGACGCATCGATTATACCGTGTCTTATTGGAAAACATATATCACTGGTAGAAAATGACAGCAAGTCAAACTGCATCATCTTCACTCATAACCAAAAAGACACCATAAGAAATCTGATAAAACACCATTTATAAATGAGGCATAGTGATAACATGATGGCTGATCAGCTCCATTTTAATTTAGGACAAGCAAATCCTCTGGTGAAAATCTTTGTTGATATGAATTTCAGTTTTGGAAATGTAACAATAAAAAATATTTTTGAAATGCCTGCATTGGTGGCCATGACCTTTTCCATTTGACCCAACTAGATATGGCAAGATCTGAAATCACAATGT
Source organism: Sinohyriopsis cumingii (assembly GCA_028554795.2). Lineage (NCBI taxonomy): Eukaryota > Metazoa > Mollusca > Bivalvia > Unionida > Unionidae > Sinohyriopsis > Sinohyriopsis cumingii. The sequence continues at coordinate 123,669,076 of CM068828.1, forward strand.
TGATATGACCAGCGAAGTAGCGATGATAAGATTTTCCAGATGGGCACTGTGTGGCCATATTAGAGATCAGATTGGCACCTTTTTCATTTACATATATCATCATTCATTCAAGGAAAGTACTTTTGACAAGATTTTCAAAATTACAACTATGGCGACAATATTGGATGTCTGAGCAGTTCCATTTTCTCTTGGGAGTTGTTAGACAATAGAAATCTTTTAGTAAATATCCCACATTCCAATGACCATCCCTTCATGACAAGCACTGATAACGAGATTCTCCAGATGGTAGCCATTTTGGATGTGCAAGCAGCATCATTTTCATTTAGAACCTAACAGACATCATAAGATGTCTTCTGCTGAAAATCAAATGGCAATATGACTTTACATTCAGAAAAAGTAGTAATAAGATTTTCAAGATGGCTGCTGTGGTGGCCATATTGGATGTCAAACTCTGCAACTTTTTTTGCACCAACTTGACATTATAAGTCTTATTTCAGTAAAAACCCTATGCTGACCTTCTACTCAGGTGGAGTAGCAGTAACTAGATAGCATTAAGATGACCTCTGTAGTGGCCATTTTTGACATCAGATCAGCACTTTTTTCAAAAAAGACCAACTAGACATTTTGGTGAAAACCCCACATCTGTACGACTTTCCAATCTGACAGAGTAGCAATAAGAATTTTCAAGATGGCTGCTAGCTACATTGGATGCTAGATCTGCACCATATTCATTTAAGATGAACCAGACACAATGCTTATCTCAGAGGAACTGCTACCCGAATCTCAATGTGAATTCCATCCAGGCTGCAAGCACAGTCGACATGATCTTCACTGAGGCGAAATGCATGGAAAAGCACATGGATCTCTACAGTGTTCATTTACCATGGCTTTCAACTCTGTACATAGAGCAGCCCTGTGGTTGGCCCTTGGAAAACTTGGCTGCCCCAGAAAGTTCACCACCCTCATCCTGTTGTTCCATGATAACATGACAGGAAAGATCCTGGCCAATGGGGAATACTCGGAGCACTTTGGCATCTCGACCGGACTGAAGCAGGGCTTGGTGCTTGCACCTGTGCTGATCAACCTCTTTCACACCCAAATCCTACTCCATGCAGCAAAGGACCAAGGATTCTACATTAGGTATGGACTTGATGGGTCCCTGTGTGACTTGCATCATTTCTCTGCATGACCAAAGACACTGGAAAGAATATTTCTCGAAGATCTGTTTATAGGTGACTGTGTACTTATGGCACACAAGGAAAACCACCTTCAGACCATTGTGAATAAGTTTTCTGAGACAACCAGGATGTTTGGTCTGACAATAAACCTGGACAAAACAGGTACCCCTTTATCCAGCTCATTACACAAACCCACCACAATCAACCATCAAGATCAAGGGGAAACAAGTGAAGAATGAAGAGAACTTTGCATCCCTGGGAAGCACAATGTCTTGTGTCACTAGACAATGAGATTACATCCTGGATCTGGAATGCAAGTCCAGCACTTGGATAACTTTGTATCAGATTCCTGCAACAAAAAGACATTCAAATGTCCACCAAGACCAAGGTCTTTAAAGCTGTCATCCTCACCTCCTTGCTCTAAAGCTGTGAAACCCTGACCGTATACTGCGGGCATGTGAAGCAGCTTGAGCAATTCCACATGTAAATACGGAATATCATGCACATCCAAAGTCCTCAACAGAGTCAATGTTCCTAGCACTTCTGCTGAAAGTCCAGCTCAGATTGTCTAGCCATGTCATTCAGATGGAGGAGAGCACAAGACTGAGACAGCTCTTCTATGGCGAGTTCAAGCAGGGAAAGCAGAAGCAAGGGTGACCCAGGAAAAGGTACAAAAAAACCTTAAGTCTAATCTGAAATGGTGCAAAATCCAACCCAGTGAACTGGAAGCCTTGGCTGACCTGGAGCAAACTCATCACAAGGCTGTTGAACTAGTGGAGGATGACTGCTGCCAATGACTCATGGCCATGACAGAAAAACATCACAGGATCCCAGACCATCATGTCTATAGACTTCCCATGCCCAACCCGTAACATCCTGTGCGCCTCTAGCTTTGGACTCATGAGCCACAGGCGTAGTCACCACACAACTAGCATCATCGCTGGACATGATGGACGACTGCAGAGTACATCGTAAGAAGTCTTTTAGCACAAACCTCATACCGATATGACCATCCATTCTTTGCAGCAATAACATGATTCAAGATGCAGTGACCATATTAGACATCAAATTGGCACCATTTTCATTAAGGACCAACTAGATGTCTTAAAAAGCCTCCAGGTAAACCGCATGAAAATATGCTGTTCCTTTCAGTAGGAGTAGCAATAACAAGATTTTAAAGATGGCTGCTATAGTGGCTATACTGGACATCAGATCAGCACCATTTTTGTTATGGACCAAAAAAGTCTTTTAGTCTAACCATATACAAGATCATCCATTTAGGAGTATTGGTAACAAGATTTTCAAGATAGCTGCTGTGGTGGTCATAGTCGATGTCCTAGTGGTACCATTTTTGATTTAAGACCGACTAGATCATGGGATTAATGTCCAAATAGAGTTTAATGGCAATCCTCAAAATAGTTTAGAAAGAGTAGCTGTTGTTGTTGTTATGTTTAACGCCATTTTTCAGCACACGATAGGCTATACATGGTAGCAATAACAAATTTGTTCTAATGAACAGATGGATAAACATGGGATGAAAAATCATCCCATAAGCTCTTCTTGTCAAAAACCAGTGGTGCTACAAGCAAGTTTAAAAACAGAAGCTTCCAAATTTAAAGGATGCCATTCATTCTTCCATTTCTTCTTACTATTCATTCATTGAGAAATTTCTAGACCTAACAGAAGTCAATAATAGCTAGTTTTCTCATCGTCGTATCTCTTTTGGTCACGTTTTGATGTATATGTCAGGCATCTTTGCAAAAATATTTACAGATGTTGAGCGTGTTGATGGGTTAGTTTTAGCCACCTTATCTAGCACAAACTGCACATCACAGCACAAACTGCACATCATAGCACAAACTGCACATCATATTTGTACTTTCAACACATCAATGACTGTATCAAGCTGAGGAAATGGGAGCTAAGTACCATTTCCAAGGACAAACTGAGGCAGCCAAGCCCAACAGGCCTGGGTGTGTATCAAACCTGTGACCCTTGGATTAGGAGTCCAATGTTCTACCAGGGGCCCCGAGTGGCCGAGTGGTCTAAAGCGCTCTCCGTTACGGATCACTGCCATCTCACCTCTGTCTGTGTGGTTTTGAGTCTAGGATTCGGCTAACGTGGGTATGTGAGAAAGCTTGCCAGTAGTTTCTCATGGGTCGGTGGTTCTTCCCGGGGTTTTCCAGGGTTCTTCCTCCACCATTAATACTGGCCGCCATGCATAGCCTATCGTGTGCTGAAAAATGGCGTTAAACCCCACAACAACAACAACCAATGTTCTACCAAGCTACTGTTGCTCCAGACTGGTCACAACATTCAGAAATTCCTGTGTTTGGGGGCATTTTTTGTTCTACTTTTTCATGATCCGAACAATTTCTGGCATCAACAGATAAAAAAGTGGTTGGTTGGAAAACAAGAAAATTTACACTTTTCTTTTAGGTCTTTTAAAATGGTAAGATGCACTTTCATGATGTCAAACACATCTTCTATGTGTTCACTAAAACAAATGCAGACTGAATAAATATTATGTTTGAAAAAAAATGGGAGAGAAAAACAAGCGATGTTGAGGGTTGGTACAAACACAACACAGTCTAACACAAACCAAATAATACAACCCCTTAAATTTCTTTCAATCAGTGCCAAACCCATCATATTTTCTATTAGTCTCATCTCCGATGATGTTTACTCCTTATGCTTTCACTCTATACCTTTAACATAATACTGTGATTAACGATGCTGTCTTGATAACTGTTCATGAAACAAAAAAAAAAAATACCCAGTAAAAATATTTGAACACAACTTTGATTCTACTCTAATTGAACACTGTAACTCTCTAGTTTTATTATCCCTACAGCTTTTGCTTTTGCTTTTCACTGGGAAATGTTTTTTCTATGCCTCTAGCAGTATTATGCTGAGACCAAGAAACGTGATATAAAGACTCACGACCTGTTCATGCAAGTGAAACAATAAAAAAATTCCTATTAAAAACATCCTGGAACACATCAGTCTGACTTGAACACAGCAGTTCTCTAATTCTGATAACCCAGCATCTTTTGCTTTTCACCGACAAAAAATCCTTTCCAGTTATTTCCACAAGTATTATGCAGAGATCCATTTCCTTGTATATTCTTATGTAATGATGCTGTGGACTCTGCTGTGGTTGTGATGTACATTTGTCACTCAGAAACTAATATCATTAGAAATTATCAGGATGTCATCTCCATTTGGTCTCTCTCATATGTATCTCTTACAGTCTGGCATAATTATCTTTAGATTATTACTATGCTGTGATCTCCAATATGTGTCTCATGTGTATCTCACACAATCTCGTATCATTATCATTAGAAATTATCAGGCTGTCATGTCCAGTTGGTGTCTCACACAAGAATCCCTCACAATTTGGTATTATTATCATTAGATATTACTATGTCATGATCTCCAATAGGTGTTTATACATGTATCTCTCACAATTTGGTATCATTATCGTTAGATATTATCAGGCTGTCATCTCCAATAGGTGTCTCACTGTAAAAGAATTAAAGAAGCCTCATAAGTACATTTACTATATATATCATGAATAAGTCAACTGAAAACAGACATTGATCTGCCACTGCATAACACATGAGCAGATCAGAGTATATGCTTTTGTTCTATTGATTATTCCAAACAAACTGCAGGAGTCCCAATTCTGCAAGCACATTATGCAATAAAGATCTGGGCTTGTTTAGTTTTGCAAGCCTGTCAAGGACAATTCAAATAATCACATTCAAAGCCTTTCGAGGGCTTCTAATACTGACATACAAACCCTGTCAAGGATTATTCTAATACTGACATACAAAGCCTTTCAAGGGCAATTCTAATCCTGACATACAAAGTCTGTCACGGATTATTCTAATACTGACATACAAAGTCTGTCACGGATTATTCTAATACTGACATACAAAGCCTTTCAAGGGCAATTCTAATACTGGCATACAAAGCCTTTTGAGGGCAACTCTAATACTGGCATACAAAGCCTGTCAAGGATTATTCTAATACTGACATACAAAGTCTGTCACGGATTATTCTAATACTGACATACAAAGCCTTTTGAGGGCAATTCTAATCCTGACATACAAAGTCTGTCACGGATTATTCTAATACTGACATACAAAGTCTGTCACGGATTATTCTAATACTGACATACAAAGCCTTTCAAGGGCAATTCTAATACTGGCATACAAAGCCTTTTGAGGGCAACTCTAATACTGGCATACAAAGCCTGTCAAGGATTATTCTAATACTGACATACAAAGTCTGTCACGGATTATTCTAATACTGACATACAAAGCCTTTTGAGGGCAATTCTAATCCTGACATACAAAGTCTGTCACGGATTATTCTAATACTGACATACAAAGTCTGTCACGGATTATTCTAATACTGACATACAAAGTCTGTCACGGATTATTCTAATACTGGCATACAAAGCCTTTCAAGGGCAATTCTAATACTGACATACAAAGCCTGTCAAGGATTATTCTAATACTGGCATACAAAGCCTTTCAAGGGCAATTCTAATACTGACATACCAACCCTGTCAAGGACAATTCTAATACTGACATACAAACCCTGTCAAGGACAATTCTAATACTGACATACAAACCCTGTCAAGGACAATTCTAATACTGACATACCAACCCTGTCAAGGACAATTCTAATACTGACATACAAACCCTGTCAAGGACAATTCTAATACTGACATACAAACCCTGTCAAGGACAATTCTAATACTGACATACCAACCCTGTCAAGGACAATTCTAATACTGACATACAAACCCTGTCAAGGACAATTCTAATACTGACATACAAACCCTGTCAAGGACAATTCTAATACTGATATACAAACTTAAGGACTCTGATTTACTCATTAGCAATGATATTTGAATACAATTATTATCTCTTTGACAACAAATATACTGTTGATTGTTGAGCAGCTGTATATGGTAAAAAGGTGCAAAAGAATTCTTCTAACAACACCAAATTAATATGACCATCTCTACAGGACTAAAGATAAAAATTTTAAGAGAGCTACAATGGCTGCCATAGCTGGGCACCCCTATGTGGTTTTGGAGTAAGTACACCACTCCCTCAAAAACTTGCACCCTGATAACTCGGAAACCCACTTATCAGACATGGATCCCATTTTTTTTAAACCAGAAAAAAAAGGATCCCTATTGCTTAAAACTTGAAGAAAATTGCAAACAAAATTGGTAACTGAAACGTTTTGTAGTCAAAAATAGTGGATATGACCACAAAATTTTAATCAACATTTTAAAATTGTCAGCTTTTAATAAGAAGTCACATAAGTGGTTACATTTTCTTTCCAAACAACATTCTAAGTACACTGTAATTAAAGATATTCAAGGAAATTTTTATCAATGAAAATGTCATTCCTAGTGTAGGCAGTACGTTAATACTTAAATAACAATTAAATAATTTTTGTTAAGTGAAATTTATTTTAATTCTATCTTTTAGTTCCTTTTAAGTGTAATCATCATAAATGCAATGTGTATATAAACATAAAATGTGTCAATCTACCATAACAGCTATGTCCACAAGTGTTTCTCTGAGAACCTAATTAAAAGCTGTGTTTTGATAACTGACTTGAAGAAGTATTTGTTGTAGTGTTGCACTGAATTAAAAGCTGGCATCCTTTGTATTATCATGTTAATTATGTCTTTGAATCAAATAAAGGAGGTGGATTCAAAGATAAGTTAAAAGGCACATAAATTCTACAACCTTAAAATATAGTGGCCCTGGTTATATGTTGTGTGAACTTGCTTCATGGATCAATCAAACACTGTTAAAAATATTGTGTATGTAACATAAACTGTCTTCAGTTAACTGACTCACTCATAACTGTGATCAAAGATAGCAAGGCAACCAAGCTAAAAGAATACTTCGTAAAATAAAGAGCTTCGTTTCACAAATACGGACCATTGTGGATAATCGAGTTTCAGAGAATACCTGAACTGACACGAAGAGATACCCTCAAGGATGATAAGAAATTTCACTATTACTTCCAATGAAATCACAACATCAATAATGTACTAATTGAACAAAGAAAAAATAGAGTTTCAACATAGACGAATGTCTCATGAAATAAATGTCGCTTGTTTTTGGAAAAAAAAGAATCTTATTTGGTGGTGTATCAACAGTTGGTCTAGTTCCCTGCTACCAGATTCCCGATTTGGCACAATAGTTTTGAATACCACTACAGGAACCAGACTAATCAACAAAACAAAAAGCACTGACATAATACACAGTTGTTTTTGCATACACGTGATGGTTGTTGAAATCAGTTGCAATGATCTTTCACATGGACATGTTGAAAATAAATGTTATTTACACAGAACAATGAACACCTTCATTAGAAAAAGTGCATTATTAACAAAATTACCAACGTGATTGTAAAACAAGGATTCAGTCATTAAACAGTCCAGTTCCCATACTCCCCTCACAGTTTTCTCGATGCTTAAGCAGATCTTTTCAATTTTTGAAGGTACCTCAGTAACTTGCACCCTTGCTTATAGTGCGGTCAACGTTTGTGGACCCCGTTGTACGCAAGTTATTGAAGGAAAGGTGTATAGTGCTTTAGCTGTATTCAGGGAGAAAGTAAATATATAGAAAACTTACAAAGATCCTGTGACTGTATCCCTCTGTACAGTTTTTCTGTAATGCAAATGTTCCTGCTCAAGGCTAATTACACACTTCAGCACTTCATTCAGGGTCTCAAAACACGTCTTGCTATCCTCAATTTGAAAACCATGGGAAGTATTCAGACCAACATCCCCACCATAGACTTCCAGGCTGCCACACGTATCTGAAATAGACATGTATTGGTAAATTCGGAAAGGCTAAAAACAAATTATAACAGCAATTAAATAAGTAATCATCTTTTGTATATCAAACACTAAGTTTATTGATGACCATGTTGGGTCCAACTGCAAACAATGACTCTGATCTACCATCCCATAAAGCACTGGCAGATAAGGGTTTATGTTCTTTATACTACTGAGTAGATTCAGATCTGCCAGTAATGATAGATATGTAACTATCAGTACTCAGTTTTCAGTTAGACCCGACTTGTATGTGAGTGCACACAGTCTGTTTAAAGGTCATTTATGGAGAAAGAGTCTGATTCGTTTTGAAGAACATCAAGTATAAATTAAAAATGGATGCATTCAGTAAATCGTCATACAAGGAATTCCTGTACCACTGAAGTTAGATTTCCAAAACTAAAAACTGCATTACCTCCCTTGACAAAGGTTTGATTACCTGTTATGTGTGACATCCTTATAGAACAAGACAACTTGCCACCAATGTATACATATACAGACTGCATTGGTCATTTAAAATTAAATATAATGGATTATGAGCAGTATACAGACACATGTTCTCATCAAACACATAAAAATGTTTTCCTTTTCTATTTCTTAATAAAGATAGATAAAATAGGAATGTACCAAGTATACTGTGACAAACTAGGAGCTATTACAAGAAGCTTTTTGAGTCAGCTCTACAGAGTTTTCTAGTTTTTCCAGGGCATATTATAAGTGATCAAATCATTAAAAATACTTCTATATATGATAAAGGGATTTAAACATTTCATTTGGGCCATCATTGGAGGAAAACGAGAAAGAGAGGAAACTGAAGAAAAAACCCATCGACAATTAACTTTTGATATAGAAATTTAAAATGTAAACACACATCTACATTAAACCCTTGCTTTACACATTCATTGTGGAGAAATGAGAAGTAAATATCAAGCGGAACATGTTAGGAAATAAGGGGTTATATTCAAGTGGTGGAAGGGGTTGCCCATGTACAAATTCAATGAAATGCAAGTCTCAAGAATTGGAACATTTTAATACTATATTACATTTCAATGCTATTATTACTATGATATTTCAATACTAATATTACTATGATATTTCAATACTATTTTTACTGGCAAATTTTAATACTATTATTATAAGGTTATTTTAATACTGTTAAACTAAATTTAAGTACTATCATTACCACAATTCAGCAATGTTATTATTACTAGAATATTTCAATACTATATTTCAATACTATAAATACTATATTTCAATACTATTATTACTAGAATATTTCAGTACTATATTTCAATACTATAAATACTATATTTCAATACTATTATTACTAGAATATTTCAGTACTATATTTCAATACTATAAATACTATATTTCAATACTATTATTACTAGAATATTTCAATACTATATTTCAATACTATAAATACTATATTTCAATACTATTATTATTAGGATATTTCAGAAGTATTATTGATAAAATATTTCAATACTATTATTACTAGAATATTTCAACACGGTTATTACCAGGATATTACTAAAAATTCTATATTTAATACTATTATTACTAGATATTTCAATACCATTATTACTAGGATATTTCAATACTATTATTACAAGGTAATTTCAATATTATTATTACTATATTTTGCTACTATTATTATCTCTCTGACTATAAATATATTGTTCACACAGCAATACTATGTTTTTAATGATAAATGAAATTATGATGGTCAATATAAGGTTAGATAACTCCACATATGTACCACTCCAGTGGCCTAAGTGGTGGAGGTCATGGGTTCACACCCTGGCCAGGTCATACCAAAGACTTATAAAAATGGTACTAATAGCTGCCTCACTAGGTGCTCAGCATTAAGAGGTTAGTGTTAGGATTGGTTGGCCTGGTGTCCGGATAATAGGACTGGGTGGGACATGATGCTACATGTCTGTGGCATGATGCCCCAATGCTAAACATCATTATAAACTGCAACAGTAGACATCATAGCGATATGACTAAAATATTTTTAAAGCTATGTTAAAAATTCAAATCACACGCACACTCTGCATAAGTATCAGAGGCAGATAATACATTCAACGACGTTTGTTAAAGTCATGCTTTTAAAAGCAATTCTTCAAAAACAATGCTGTAGAAATTGATATTAATGATGAATGTGTAGTTTTCTCATATGGAATTTTAAAACACTGCATAAACAGAAACCACCTTTGACCTTTAAAATGAAGTGATGTTTTGTTGATCCTCACTTGTAAAAACTACAGATCTTATCCACTGCAGCAACATTTCAATACTTGTATTCCTATTGTGATAATATAATAAAATGGATGTTACATATGAAATCTCTTGGAAACAACTTACAATGTTATGAATTTATTTGTGAGTTCATGAATACTATGAACCAACACAACTCCCTCAAATGGACTGACTTATACCTGCCAAAACGAATTTTCAGAAATTCAAGACAAATCATTTCTTCTTTTTAACTGCCAAGTACTGAAACCATCTCTGATATTCATGAGCAACAAGAGTTTCAAATTAGTCATCATGGCAGCCACAATAAATGTAAGACTGGTGCCGCTTTCAAAACTGGACACCATTAAAAGACTTTAGGAGAAAAACCCAAGTTGACAATCCTTTCAGGAGAATTCATGATAAGGTTTTCAATATGTCCATCATGGCAACCATGTCTGCAGTCAGACTGGCATCAAATTCATTTGGGACCATTATAATTAGTATTTCCGATGAAAACCTAATTTAATTAACTTTGCAGCTAAAAGAAATGGCGATAAGGCAATGAAAAGCCCATGTTTAAATGAACATCCTTCCGGTGGAGTAGCAATAACAAGATTTTCAACATAGATCAATGGTGGCCATGTTGGATATCCAGGCAGCACCATTTTCATTTAAGACCAAGTAGACAACACAAAAATAACCTCCGTGCTGACATGACTTTCTCTTCAGGAGGAGTAGAGATACAATCTAATTAAGGTGTCAGTTTTGACCAAACTGGATGTCAGATTGGCATAATTTTCATTTAGGACCAACAAGACATCATAAATAGACTTTTGGTGAAAACCCTATGTTGAAATGACCAACCATTCCAATTTTAAACATGGCCAATATCATTGATATATTGGATGTCCAAGCAGCACCATTCTCATTTAAGACCAACTAGACTTTGGGATGAATGTGTGTGTAAAATTTCAAGGAGGAGTAGTGATAACAAACTGATGGACATTGGAAGATGCATGTTGGATGATGGATGATGGACATACAGGTAATCTCATAAGTTCTTCTTGTCTATGACTGGTAGAGCTAAAAGCTGCAAACGTAGTTACATTCACAAAATTCTTTCATGTACTACATCCAGTGCTGTAAATCAAGAGAGGAAATAACTGTTATAAAACTCATGGGAACACAAAAACTTTGTCTATATGTGTCTACATATCAGATGATGTCTATAATATGTTGCAGGTTTCATTGCAATCCATACAAAATGCATGGCAATCTTCAGGACTAGTTGCATTAACACTATTGGGATAGATACCTCACAAAACACAAAGTCTGTAACTAAAACAAACATTGTGGAAGCATACAGACTTGTTCAATTTAGCATTTCACCACAATATTTACAAAGTTTCATGGTAATTCAACAAAGGAACTAGTTGTATCAATCACTCCAACAAACTTCATGATGGCAATCCATCAAAGGAACTAGTGTGCTATTCACACCAGTAAGCTCCAAGATTAGGTGGGCAATACAGGAACTCTAAACAAAATGGGCAATACAGGAACTCTATACAAAATGGGCAATACAGGAACTCTAAACAAAATGGGTAATACAGGAACTCTAAACAAAATGGATAATACAGGAACTCTATAAACAAAATAGGCAATACAGGAACTCTAAACAAAAATAATGGAACTCTAAACAAAATGGGTAATACAGGATCTCTAAGAAAATACTGGAGCAAAAATTATTTTGGGTAATGCACATATTCATGTGAAGACCACAAAACATTTACAATGATAGAATTCTAATAAACTGTGGGTCTAGTTATGCAATACAATACCGCAGGACAAAATGGGCAATGGCTTTAACAAACACTGCTGGATCAAAGTGATTTGTCCATGTGTGCATCTTATGACCATAGTTTGTACTGAGTTTCATGAAAATAAATAATCTGTGACACTCCTTACCAGGCTATGCAAATGAATGCAAGACAAAAGGATGGATGGATAGACACACCCACTTCTTCCATGAGGAAATACAAAATCCAAAGACAAAAGGAAACAAGTAAAAGATTGAGGTATGGTAAAAGTCATACAGGTCATGTATGTGCTCAACACTGATTATTTCAGTAATTGGTAACATTTTCCACAATTTGATTCTACATAGCTTGAAATGACAATTATTGACTTTATTTGGATCCTTGTACATTTTATTTGGATCCTTGTACACATTATTTGGATCCTTGTACATCCATATTCCCTTGGAAGGTTATTATTTACATGGCCCAAGAAGTAAGTAAAAGCAAACTCAACACTAAAGTACATGGACATTTTTGGACAAGATCAACCGACAGGTATGATCCATTACAATCCAGATTGAAAGTAATGTGCTGTGATGTCACAATGAAAGCTGCATATTTTGGTAAACAAATTCATAGTAATGTAATGATCAGAGTTGACATGCTCTTTCCTTGGCCCTGTTTAGTACCTGGCCACCATTGTAAAAATCTATAGTGATCAACAATTTTTATCTGGTTGTTTCTCAAAGACAGTTAAGGTGCACAGCATTCAATAATCTGAACTGAATAGACTTCGGTAAAACAAAATCAGTATTAAATTTTAAAACAACAATCTATATTTAATTTGAGTAAATGCGCACACGTGACCTGCATGACTTTTACTATATATAGTAAAGGCTGATCTTGCTCTCATCTGTGCAAACATCATACTAAAGGAAGTTGACATTACCATGGTTGAAAACTGGTTATTCTGATGAGATTATTTCAAGTTATAGGTCACAATGTGAATTAAAAAGTTGATTATGAGTTGATTTTCATGTTTATGACAGCAACTCATAGTAAACATGAAAATCAACTCATAGTAAACATGAAAATCAACTCATAGTAAACATGAAAATCAACTCATAATAAACATCATACATAGCAATGCTAGTCAGTGTCTTTGTAACCGTTGAATAGCTATTTTCCTTCATGTAAGTGGCCTTCTCTAAATACATAAGCAATACAATAACCATTTTCCTAACTTACTTTCTCTGTATGATGAAATATAATAACATCTGGACTGATACAGTTGTGTCATACTTCTGGCAGCATTATGGTTGGAACTGTTTATTATGCAATAGGTGTCATTGTCAGAGGTATGTTTACTCAAGTGGTAACATATATACACACTTATAAGTCAAATTGCAATTAACAAAGATCCTGATCTGCCATATCATAATGCAACTGCAGATTAAGGTCTATGTTGTTTGTTCTACTGACTACTCCTAACAAACTGTACAGAACTAGATCTGCTGGTGCATTATTCAATGGCAGACCTGGGTCTGTGCAGTTTGCTGTTGACTTATAAGAAAATACACACGGTAAGTAGACTTGATCAGCCAATGCCTTACACCACTTTTTCAATCTGACCAGGTATTGGGAATCACAACAGAGTTAATACATTAGTCATGCTACTTGAAAAAACCCTAAACAATGGAAGGGGCTCCCTTGACAGGTGTCCCAAAACTTGCATCATGGAAAAAATTAGTGAACCAAATACCACAAAATGTACAAATAAAAAAAAATTGATTTTAACAATAATTCAAGATTTTTCAACTTGTTTGATGTCTCATCATATACACAGCTGGTAAGTGGTCCATATAACATTTAATTTTTGTAAGAGATGCGGACTAATTGACTAATTAATTAACTAAGAACCTTGGTAGTCAAGGTTGCAATGCAGAATGATAAGAGTAAATTGCTTCTTGTCTCAAGTAGTTAAATGATATAAATTGTCCTCTGCAACTTTTGGGAGCGCCTCCAATGCTTGAAAACATTAATGATTACCGTTCCCTTCCATTCACCATGGATAAAGCAAGTAATTTAATGTGGAAAAATTCAATGTGGAGTTGATGTATAAATGGTAATAAATTAAGGTTGAGTGGCATCCTGGTCTGAGTTTCTAAAGAACACAGAAAAGAATGCTGAATTTACAGCAGGCGAGAAATCATTCAAGTTATGCAAAGCATTTGAGTGACGTAGGTCTGGGTAATCAATGTTTCACAAAATATGAACTTTTCGTTGATGATGTTATTGCCAGGAAAAAAAAAAGATATGTAGTCTTGCTATAAGAGACAGTAAATTCAATTTTTTTTATGAGTGAATACATACATACATACATTTGTACAAGTCCAACTGCAAACTGCATAAACACTGATCTGCATAATGAGCTAGCAGACCTGGGTTTATGTTGTTTTTCCTACTAGCTACTTCTGACAAACTGCACAGATCCAGATCTGCCGATGCATTATGTTATGGTAGATCTAGGTCTGTGCATTTGCACTTGGATCTGACTTACATGTGAGTATATACAGCAACAATTTTAATATGAACTACTTTACAAATGAAAATTACAATTTCCACAAAACCACAAATTAAGACACAAAAATAAATGCAATACATGCATTCACATTACATACAAGCTTGATAAAAACTGCTGAAAAAGAGTCTAACAGATTTCAGTGTCCAAAAGACTAATATAACTTTTTTGTTGTTGTTGTAGGGTTTAACATCATTTTTCAGCACACGATAGGCTATACATGGCGGCCAGTATTAATGGTGGAGGAAGAACCCGGGAAAACCCCGGAAAGAACCACCGACCCACAAGAAGCTACTGGCAAGCTTTCTCACATACCCACATTGGCTGAATCCTAGACTCGAACCCACGCAGACAGAGGTGAGATGGCAGTGATCCGTAACGGAGAGCACTTTAGACCACTCGGCCATTCGGGGCCCCACTAATGTAACTACCATTAAAAACAAAATAAATGAACTGAGGTGGATAAGATACAAAAATAAATGATACAACTGAATAAGGAATTTCAGACCAACTACAATTTGTAACAGTTTCCGAGAGCCATGGTATCTCAGTTGCTAGAGCGTTGGGTTATGGGTTCAATAACTGTCCAAGCCAGTCCAGTTAAAACCAACCAACCAACTCTGTAATAGCTTAGTGAAATCTATAGAGATTAAAGGTCAACAAATACAGCAATCAGAAATCATGAGGAATAGAGATTAAAGATTGGAGAAACAGAATCATTCTAAACTAAAAGCATTAAATTTATTCACCAAATGCAAGAAAATAAAGAAGCACTTTCCTGGTTGTTTTGCTTTATTGGTATTATCATCAAATATTTGACGAGTCATAAAATAAGATTTGAATATCTTGCTGTCAAGTTAATTCTTGTACCAGTACTTATTGAATGGCTGGTGACTTTTTCCAAATATTCTTTATATGATTGAGGGAAAATGAAAATCATCTACCTCAGTTTCATTAAAATCTGTAAATGAGAACATAAAAATCTTAACTTTCTAAAAAGGTTGACTAAATATATCATTTTGATTACATATGAGCTCATTAAAAATATCAATTTCTTCAACCACATCTGTACTCTATATGAAAGTCTTCAATTAGCTAATTGAGAAATGCTGATTCAGCCGATATTGTCAAGGGGTAAAATTGTTCATATAAATATACCTGACAGAGAAGAAAACATTTTAAATAAATTACAAATAAAATAACCCAAATCTTCTGGGTCAGTTACAAATTCTAGTAGGAAAAATGATAAGATCTTTCATGCTTTGCTCAAACAAGTGGATTTTGATAAACTGGGGGAAAAAACTTTACTTTTTTAGAATAAAATGGATTTTAAATAAAAGTGAGGCCGAGTTTATGATCAGATGAATATGATATCTAATAAGCTTTCATCAGAAAATATAACAAATTCAACAATATAAAAACAACCAGGAAATCAAACTACCACATTCAACGTATCAGAGGCCTACTGTAACACATAAAACAAGGAGAATAATCTGCCTACTTACAAAATTCTGCAAATCAGGAGAAAAATAAATGATCTAATTTTTCTGGATGAATCATTTTATTCATAGTCTAAATGGAAAATGTTAGTTTTATTAAAATACCACCATAAATCATTCTTTGATGACAGCTTATACCTCATATAAACCTGCTTACAAGTCCAACATTATAAGCCAGCAGATCAGTCTATTATTGTTTATTCTACTGATTACTCCTAACAAACTGCTTAGACCCAGATCTGCCAGTCATTGATGAGATGGTACATCTGGGTCTGTGTAGTTTGCAGTTGGACTGAACTTATAAGTGAATATATGCGGTAGTTTACCAAACCAGTTTTAGCATAATCAGTCATTTCATTAAACCCAATACTTACAAAACAAAGCACAAAGGAAGCACTAAATACTGTATATACAAGAGGCAAACAGAAAACAACAAAGATCCTGATCTCTGTAGCATAATGCACCTGCAGATCAGAGTCTACATTATCTGTTCTACTGATTAAACTTAACAAACTGCATATGCCCCCAATCTGCCAACACAGTATGTGACAGCAGATCTGGGTTGGTGCAGTTTGCAGTTGGACTTGACTTATAAGTAAGCATATACAGTATAGGAAATTTCTTTTTGTTAATTAGAGTACAGATATATCTGTTTGCATCTATTAAGAGTTGACTGTGGTAGTTTTTAGTTACTTGTAATTTACAATTCCAACTACAATGGAAACAACTTCACACATCTACATTAACTCAGGTTCTTACCACTGTGGTCCTTCGTAAAGGCTGGCACAGAAAGCAGTAAATTATTATTCACTTTAAATCAAAACAAAAAGTACATGTATAGTAGAACCTGTCTCTTGAGAGCACTATTCATCTTTTTTAAAAAATGTGGTCTCTCAAGACAGATGGTTATAAATTAAAAGTCAGAACACTAAATAATTTAAGAATCAGTACACTGAAAATGCATTTATCAAGGTAGGTGGCCTCTCATGGCAGCGGTCTTACCAGACAGGTTTAAGCATACCGTAGTATTCACACACTTTTCCGTTTGTACCCTCCTACTGATTTTAAAAAACAAAAGCTTCAACGGAAAAAAAATGCACAAAACTTAAGTCATTTCATTCAATGATTTCTAAATTCATACCTGACTGTCACCATAGGCTTCCAAACATTGTTAATGTGTTGCCATGTCTAAAGCAACATGGTCGTCATAGTTACATTGGTGAGTCTATAATTTCAAGCAAGTGATGTATTTCACCATCTTTTATAATCTCAATGATTTCAGAAATTTTGGAGTTACATTTCTCTGAACACCTGTATACAAGAGTTCCTCCTTTTTATTTCTTCAGTTTGTTTCAGAAAAATTAAAAATTAGGTCATGGCAAATACTGGACACTGATGACACAATTTTTACCGAAATGGACACTTCTAGAAACCAAAAAAGGACACCAAGTAGTCTGTCTGCTTGTTTAGATCGAGAGCTACAATTTATTTTAAAACACCAATAAGTGAACAGCATTAGAAACCAATTGGCAACAGTCAGGTTACAAATTATTAATCAATAAATAAAATGACCAGGTTTTGTGCATTTTTCATATCATTGATGCTTTGCAATCTTAAAACTGGAAGGATGTGCACATATTATCACTAGTTTTAACCAACATTTTTGGGCATAATAAACAAGACTACCTTTCTGTCCAGCAAGCACCAATTTCATTTATGATCAACTACACATCATACAAAGTCTTTAAGTGAAAACCACTGGCTGATATGACCTTCCTTTCAAAAGACGAAGCATTAACAAGAATTTCAAGATGGCTTCTGCAGTAACCAAATTGCAGAGTTGCCAACCCTCAAACTGCATTCCTAGCCTCAAACTGTGTAATCTGGATGCAGCAACATCTGAGAAGAATGACTTGACTGAATGGTTCTTGGTGATTCTGTGCTATCAAAAAGTATTCTTCAAGTGAAATTAACAAAACTAAATTACAGGAAATTACGTAAGTATTTGTGAGAGAAGCAACTTATATGTGTCTTTCCTGCTCAAAATAAAGCTAAAGTCTTATATTATTAAAATAAATGTTGTAAAAAAAATTGGTAATAACAAATTCTATTCTAAATTAACAGATCTATGGAACCTACCATGAAGTGCTTCCATCTTGTCCATATGTGTGAGAAAGAGAGAATGGATCTTTTCTATCTCCCGATCAGAGTCTAAGTCTACCTGGATCTCAGTGACAGGAAGCCCACCAGTGACTGGGGTACAGCCAGGGCTGGACTGGTCTGCTGCCTTGCAACTATAGCAAAAGACATACTAATTACATGTGTTAAATCAATTTATTGTAAACTGCAATTCATTCAGAATCATTAAATTTTGGTGAGTATATAAGTTATATGGACATTTGACAAATTATTGAATAACAAGACAAGTGTGTTTAACATGAATAGCTGCAGATAATGAAAATTATCAATAAGAACTTTTTTAAAGCAATATCTTGACTCCAAAACTGCTCATTCCTTGGTACCTTATATACTCACTTATAAGAAGAATCAAATGGTGAGCAACAAAGGTCCAAATATGCTGTAACATAATGCACCTGCAGATCAGGGTCTATTTTGTGTATTCTACTGATTACTCCTAGCAAACTGCGCAGACCCAGATCCTATTGAGAAAAGTGTATATCCCAAGTCTGATCCAGATCTGATTAGAACTAGAGCCTTCAGAGTTGCAACAAGCTCAGCCAATCAGATCAAAGCAAACTTCATTAATATGCATCGATCTCACTCATTATCAAACTTGTCTCAGATCCTAGGGAAACATATATTCAAGTGTGATCACAATCAGATTAGAAACATAGTCTTCAAAGTGAAAACAAATCAGATGCAAGATCACTTTATTAATAGGCATAGATCTTGCTCAGTGTTGAACTCTTGATATTCTGTTGGTGTATTCCAAGTTTGATTGAAATTGAAACAGAAATATGGAGCATAGAGCGGTAACAAGCACCTGTTGAAAATTGGACACATGACAATGGACAACAAATGATGGATACAGGGCCATACCATAAGCTCAATTGTCAGGTGAACTAAAACCTAGCCATTAATTGTGACTGAAATGTTTGAAATGATAACTGAAATCCCACTGATTATGAATTTAATTTGTAAGGGATTAACGGAGAGTTTGAAGCTTGTAGTGATGGTTAAGCATGTCTCATGAAACCACTAAGAGACTCCTTTTCATCAAACCTGCCTGTTATTTAGCAAGAAAGTACAAAATATAACATTGAATTTAATCTTAAAACTAAACCATGGATGTGGGGACTGTTGTACTCAACCCTTGATCCCACCACATATAAGATCAAGATTGGTTGGATGAGAATGTTACTCAACCCTTGATCCCACCACATATAAGATAAAGATTGGTTGGATGAGAATGTTACTCAACCCTTGATCCCACCACATATAAGATCAAAATTGGTTGGATGAGAATGTTACTCAACCCTTGATCCCACCACATATAAGATCAAAATTGGTTCGATGAGAATGTTGTTGCTATAAGGAGACTTCTGAATGAGAAACATCAGCCAAAGACAGCACCACATCATCTATAAAACAGCCTCCAACAACATAAAGTGGCTGTCCAATGCAAACTCGGAGTTACAAGCTTCATGGCTGAGCAATAATGCTGATAAGATCCAGTTTTATGCAAAAAGAGTGACGTGAAGAACTTCTATTATGTTCTGAAGACAATCTATGGGACAGTCATCAGGAACATCCACAACACTGAGCACTGACAGTACCACAAAGCTCACTGTCAGAGAAAAGATACTTCAAAGATGGTCAGAACACTTCAATAATATCCTCAATTAACAGTCATCTATCAGTGAGGAGGCAAAAGATCAAGTAAACCAAGCAGAAATCAACAGATCACTTGCACATCCTCCAACATTGACTGACAGTAAGCAATTGGCCCTCTGTCAAATAGCAAATACCTCAACACTGACTGACAGTAAGCAATTGGCCCTCTGTCAAATAGCAAACACCTGAAGTGGATTCTATACTTATCCTGTAATGGTCAAGACAATAGGAATGCATACATACCAATCCATCCCACCCACCGATAAGTGTAATTATTGGGATGTAAAGTGCAAAAAAAAGCGTATCTATATATTTCATGCCAGATGTACAGCATGTATTAAAAGAGATACATTTTTACAATTAGCCAAGTTCTGCAGCTGGTCAAACTTCACGTCTTAATGGGCACAATCCATATGGATTAGAACCAGAATACAAACATGAAATATCCTGAAAAATTATTTATATTCAACACTTATTTTAACTAGACTACATGATAAACATTCGCTGAATGACTGTTAACTGGAACTGTGCAATGATAATGGTCAGGTACTCTGTTCTTCTTTAAAAGTTTGTAAAGTGATGTTGATTTGTCCTTTCTCCTGATCTGACATGTTTTGAAGTTTGAAAAGATCCATCTTCTCTAACATTTGCCATCATATAGCATCCACAACTCACACTGTAAAGCATTTCACTTAGTATCTGGTGCCATTTTCTTTAAAAGTATAGCCTAGTCTACTAACTAACTAGCTTATCAATTTAATGAATCTAATCTGTAAGGCAAAGTTCAAATTTGAAGAATTCCATCTGTTTTCTTGGAAATGGGGCATATACAGTTGCTATAAATAGCAAATAAGGAAAGTACTCTTACACTATTCTTAAGCAGCAGTCACCTTTATAAGAATATTCTCAAAATTATATGAGTGGACTTAAAGCGATGATAATAAAAAATGACAAAAACAACTTTTTATTGCTTGATTTTAATTTTATATTTTTTATGATCCCCAAAACATAATCCATATAAAGTCTAGTGCAAAACATAATTTGGTGGGGAAAAAAGCATAATGATTATGCCAAAAATGAAATGGTTGGCATGTATGGTAATAAAAACTGCTGCCATCTAGTCCCATGGATTCTCCTTGCAATGGTGCACAGGATCTAAATTTTAAGCTATTTCCAGTCATTTACTCTTTTAGCAATTTGTTTGAAAGTTTTTTTTAGTTCTATTGAAAAATTCTCCTATTTCCTAAACAATTTTATAATAATTATTTAGGAAAAAAGATGATTGTCAGTAATAATGCAGATGACAGTATAATATCTCTGTTCATGTTTTGATACCCCTCCAGGGTCATACCAACATCTGGGCACTCTTTTCAGGTGCCAAAACTTTACAATTCAAAAGCCTTGAACTTTAAAGGGTGAATCAGATACATACTGTTTGCATTAATAGATACAAGAACAGTATGAAATAAAAAATGTAAAAAATATATATGCCTTAACTGACATGGGACAGGGTCAAATTCCATGTGTGTTACATGACATGAGTGCCTTAACCGACATGGGACAGGGCCAAATTTCATGTGTGTTACATGAGTGTCTTAACTGATAAGGGCCAAGGTCTAAATCAATGTGTGTTACATGAGTAAATGCCTTAAATGACACGGGTATGGGTCTAAAGTGATGTGTGTTACACAAGTGAATGCCTTATCACTCATGGGCCAGACTCTAAATTGATGTGTGTTACATGAGTGCCTTAACTGACATGGGCCAAGGTCTAAATCAATGTGAGTTACATGAGTGAGTGCCTAAAATGACACAGGCCTGGGTCTAAATCAATGTGTTACATGAGTGTCTTAACTGACAAGGGCCACGGTCAAAATCGATGTGTGTTACATGAGTGCCTTAATTGACATGGGCCAGACTCTAAACTGATGTGTGTTACATCAGTGCCTTAACTGACATAGGCCAAGGTCTAAAACAATGTGTGTTACATGAGTAAATGCCTTAACTGACATGGGCCAGACTCTAAATTGATGTGTGTTATATGAGTGCCTTAACTGACATGGGCCAAGGTCTAAATCAATGTGTGTTACACAAGTAAATGCCTTAACTGACATGGGCCAGACTCTAAATTGATGTGTGTTACATGAGTGCCTTAACTGACATAGGCCAAGGTCTAAATCAATGTGTGTTAAACAAGCAAATGCCTCAACTGACATGGGCCAGACTCTAAATTGATGTGTGTTACAAGAGTAGCAGCAGGGAGGGTAAACAGACCAATTTTTAGAGCAGCCCGTTTCTGAAAACAAAACTTCCTACGAAAATGAAGAGACAAGTGTCAATAATGCCAAACCGAGACCTCTAACCGGGTTAGCTTTTTTTTTGACACTTTTGTTTCAGACTTTTATGTGTCCTCATTTACCAACCTGGAACCTTCACTGTTGGTCATCACCTTCCTCTCTGCTGCGGTAGCGATGTGGTCAGTAATTAAATCATTATTATATCTACAATAATGAATGATGCTACGCTAAACATGGAATGTTGCACAGTTAAACTAGCTCGACAGTGACTACAGGCAATTAAAAATTATCTTCCAGTCCGTGATTCTGTCAAGCAAAAATTACAAGAGCATCCAGAGTCTTGGGTGGAATTTACAGATGGTGCAGAACAGGTATTTAAACCAGTTACAAAGGGTACTGACAGTTTTCTTCCCAAGTTGGAGCAAACCGCTAAAGCAACTGGGAAAATAGCAGAGAACTAAACAAACATAAAGATTCTAAGAAAACTTACAGGTCAGATACCTGCTGCTCAACCAATGCAAGATATAACTGAAGGTATTGACCAAGCTCGTTTTGAAATAAGCAATATAAAGTATCTTATACAAGAACCTGAATCAAAATCAGAACAAGCAAGAGAGATAACTGAAGTGAATGAAAATTTAACGAAGAGAGTATTGCCTTTAAAAAAAAAACTTGACAGGCGGTATCATGGACATTAATCTTTATCGGTCCCTCACTGACAAAATCGTTTATGATTACCTCAGTGACTAATGCAATTAGAAAAGAAAATAAGACGATCATACTCAATGTGGACCTGTAATGGTAAGGATGACAAATTCGTGATTACCAACATATAAAGTTACCTACGGACATGGACTCAGCGGTGTTGTTCAGGGTCTATTCAGAAGGATAAAAGCAACACCAACTGCAAAGCAACTAGAAATGAAAGCTACTGATGTTTGTGATAAAGGTATTGGTACTGTTGGTGATGTTGCTAGTAAAGCATTTTCTGCAATCAAGGACAGATTTGCACGATTAATACATAAACTGCAACCTGTAAAATCGCAGCCAGTAAAATTGCCCAGCACCGGAGTTATACCTGCAAACATCAGTAAAATAATAAATCAAGCTGCAAATGAACATCTGAAATTTTAGCTGGTGAAAAAAGCTTGTAAAATAATTGCAATTTTCATGGCATTATCCACTAACTGCATCTTCTGGATCTATATTAGTAATATTAGAGCAAAATGACAAGGAAACATCCATGGTGGAACCTGAAGAAAATGGAGCCCCTGTGTTGTATTATTGGTGTCTTGAATTCATCGCCAGAAAACCCCCACTTAGTGTTAGTGATCTGCATAATGAACCAATCACCAGTAACTCCAACTGATGTTCAACTTTTCAGATATGAGCAAGTGTGCGAGCGGCAGTGCCAACTGGAAAATATCATTGATGCGGTAAAACAAAAAAAAATACCATAGAGTATCGTTGTTACTGATGTAAATGTAAATACACTGCATCTGCCGTAGTCACTGGAATAGTAACTATAATTGGCACATTACCATACACATATGTAATAGCACCAGTAAAAGGAATTGGTCAACAAAAATATTATATATATTTCTGCTTAAATCCACAGTCCCCTTCATTGTATACTTTGCAGTCGCAGATTTTCCATGGAACAAAAAAAAAATTTTTTAATACTATTTTCTAATAACGTTATCTCCCTGACTGACTGATGAATCAGTATCATAACAGTCACTGGTGACAACAACACTGTGTTTCCAATCATGCACAATTTGTTTCAACTGTCTCACACTCACACTCACAATCTTTTTTGTTTCATATTGCATGACAACTCTCATCTAATTTTCTCAATCGCTGTTGTGAGTGGAACCAATTGCCTGATATTTTTATGATCACATACACAAGCTAGCAATTATGTCATTGACTGCTGAAGTAATCTGATAAACCTGTATTTGGCTGCTAGCGTGTATCTTCCTTCAGATTTGGTTCTTGTATTATTTCAAAATTGTTTGTGATTTTTTCAAGATCAAGTTGATCAAGAACTTTTATACCATACTGATCAGCTGTAGAAATAATCACATTAATATTTTGGGGATTCATAATAAAATAAATACGTTTGAAATAAATAAATATTTGCATTCAAGATTTTTGAGGAATGCATGGACAGCACAATACACATACTTATGTTACAGTATTATATATATATATACTTAATTATATGTATGGCACAATACACATACTTATGTTACAGTATTATATATATATATATATACTTAATTATATGTATGGCACAATACACATACTTATGTTACAGTATTATATATATATATATATATATATATATATATATATATATATATATATATATATATATATATATATATATATATATATATATATACTTAATTATATGTATGGCACAATACGCATACTTATGTTACAGTATTATATATATATATACTTAATTATATGTATGACACAATACGCATACTTATTTTACATTATATATATATATATATATATATATATATATATATATATATATACACACACACACACACACACACACTTAATTATATGGATGGCACAATACACAAACTTAACTCTAACGGACAGCGCAATACAGATATATATATATATATATATTCTGGAGTTTTGTGTGAATGCAATTTCAGGTGTTTTACACACAAACCCTTGATTTAATCAAGGATTTTGTCTCTCTATGTCAGGAAACACTCACTCGGAGTGCTAAAATTCTTGTTAACCAATTATTGTCAAAACAGTGCCAGTGATTCATGAGGTTTATTTTACAATGAGATCGGGAGGTTCCAGTCTTTCCACCTCATGGCTATATATGCAAGCTGCTTTATGAACAACAGATTTATACTGATAACTTTAATTTTTTTTGCACACCTTCCCCTAAAATCAACCCCAGAGGAGTGCAAAATAGTACCCACCATGTTGATGACATGATGGGAAGGTGTACATGAATTTGCAGTTATCATTATATTTTTCTGTAGAATTTTGAGCTTTGGGGAACCCCCCAATTATTAAATGCAATTTATCGCAAACTATCAAAAAAATGTCAGTCACAGGTTTGTGGAATGCTAATTCCACAGTGTTAGACCCCAAGTATTCTCTACCATCATAAGTTTCAGAAATTATATAAAGTCACCAATACCTGGAAATCCTAAAATAGCTCAAACAAAGGGGCATGGTTTATTTTTATCCTTGTCTGTTTGGTTTTATTCCCCTAACTATTGTCCCTGATGTAGTCCAGGAGGGGCAAGGAACCTGATAAAGTTAAAACAAGAATAATGTTTTATAAAAAACACACAAAATATCAACCAAAAACAATAATTCGTTTATAAGTTGAAGTAGTTATAAAATTCAAGAGAGGTTACTCTTTAATCTCTCCAGAAGTGGAGGAAGCTTTACTTGAGAGAGTTATTTCCTTTCACTAATTATAGGTTCTACTTCATTGAAAAATTCAGAAGTGAGATACCTAAATATTATGCTTTGTTTGTATTTCTTTGAAAATGCTGATCTGGTTATTTTATCTGTGACACACTGTACCAAAGATGGGAAAATAAAGAAATATTTGGAAGATGCATATATCAACTGAAATTCTGTTTCTTCCCATGTCTCTGTATTTACCGATATACCTGGTTTTGAATTTTTTTATTATTGCCAGTATATATCTCCGAGTTTGAAATTCTGACTTTGTGTCGTAACCTGTAGGTTATTCAAAGAATTATCAAGTTCTGGCTGTTAAAATGATCAATCACAGGACTTTTTTTATCAGACTATAAAAACATTCATAAATAAATTTCTGACAGAGATACAATATTTTTTTCTCAGCACTAAATCTGAGATAACCAGCACTACCAACCGACCATTTTTAAATTAACAATTTCTAATTTTTAAAGCTAGGATGTGTTACAAATTCTCCTTGCTCCGATTATATAGTATATATTATTTGTCTAAATTATTATTTCATTAATGGAAAATATATCTCCCTTGTCAGAGACAAAGGCTTTGTCACTGTCACAAAAATCTAACGAGACAGTCTCCATCGGTTTTGTGGGAGATTTATTAACATCATTTTTTAAAATCATAATACCGTTTTAAAGCTCTGTATTTTCTGTTATCCCAGTCTACACACAACTGTGTTTCCCCCGACTCCTCTGTTACACTTTAAACATGGCTTTGGTCCTAGACTCTCTCATCGCACACTATGTAGGTTGTATCTACACAAATCTGTTACACAAGCCTTATTACAAGGAGTTGTATCATCAACCCCTTGCAGTTATTCTTTGCTCGAATCATGATATATATTATAAAAATTTGAAGTTTAATTTAAATATATATTTGCCTTAATTATTACATGGAAGACTTTATGAGATTATCTGCAATCAAGCCTTCTCAAGGGAGATTCAGTCCTGATTTGCCAAGGCAAGCTATGGCTGATGTTGATCCTGATTTGATGATCAGACTCTGACTGATAATATCCGTGAAGCCAAGAAAGAGTTTTGCAACAATGGTGCAGCTCATGTGTGGTCAACTTTCATAATCAGGCAAGATGATAACCCCCAAACTGATGCTACAATGAATGACCAGTGATTAAGGACAATTATTAATTATCTTGATGAACAAAGATACATTTTTACTAACCTGGATTATTCGTGACAAACACATCACTCTGGGGATCTTTTAACATTAAGTAAAAGTTCCAAGCCAAGAATGTTGACTGGTATTGACAAACCATATTATGAACAAGCATATCCTGTGATGGCAGTTGTTTACGTGGTACTGTATATCCACTGAATGATAAACCTAGCACTGATGATCTCAAAACAATTAAAATTTCGACCTTGAATAGTGTAGCTGAGCAAGTTACAGAACATTTCAGAAATGCAATATGTGGAATGTTTTAATGGATCTGAGTTGGTAAAAAATGAGTGGGCGTGTCAAAGAAAATAGAGCTATGATCAATGACGTGGCTGAGCAGGAAAAAAATTAAAATTTCCGATAAGGGTAAAAACAATAACTGGCAAGATTTTGTACGAATCAAAATAAAAATCAAAGGGAGCTTCAATTGAGATTGTTGATCATAATGCATATGCATGGCCAATGGATGTAACAATATTTCCACGAGATAGAACAGTTAAAAATGTATGATGGTGATATATTTGATTTTATCAGAAATATCAGTAAAAGCGAACCTGTATCCGTGTGGTTGTTTCAAAGTTCTGCATGCAAAAATTATGATCATTTTGTACGACCTAATGGAGATATTTATTGTTTTTACGATATATGCTTGATGCTGGAATTTTAGCATCATTAACTGTAAGTGAAACAATAATATCATCCACAGAATGGGATACCAAAACTACCTCCTGACGATGTCAGGGTAGAGAGATATGTTTGATGAAATCTTTGAACATCATCCCGATGAAACTGAATATGAAAATAAACTTGCAAAGGACCTTGGCAAAAAATAATTGGGAAATTTACTCAGGGTTGTTCACGTGATCATCAACGACATTGCACAAGATTAATTATCGATGATGCCAAACTCGATTTTACAGTTTACTCATTTAAGATCTTCAATGCTCACATATGTTTCTATAAATTTATTATCGATGAGAAACAGATTTCATGATATATCAATTAGATTTGCCACAGATTAATTTTATGTGGATCAAAAACATGCGGATTTGTGAAACATTGGTACCAATACATTATGGGGCGAATGGAGAATAAAAAGAGAAAAAATACTCAGTTATTCCAAATCCGCTGATTATATTCCCCAGGATATTTATTATAAAAATAATCTTCTGTCAGCATTATCATCAGCACTGTTGGTGTATGATCCCGTAGCTAGACATAAAACTGTTCTTCTTAACGGATGCAGTGGTTCTGGTAAAACAACGTGTGCGACTGAATTAAATCGGAATTCTTATATGGTTGTTTTGATGCCTACACATAGACTTACCTGAGAAATGAAAGAGTGCGGAGTGAAATCTCATAATTATCACAGTTTCTTTAGATGGAAATGGAGATGCATGGACTCCTGAATGAATGGGTGAAAAAAATATTCCTAAGATTATTATTTGGGATGAATTATGCACAGTGTCGTTTGATGTGTTAGAAACGTTTCTTGATTGGTTATTAACTTGAAATACTGCTGTAATAATGTGTGGCAATCATTGTCAAAACCACCTTCCATTGGATCATCTCCACATGAATGGCTGAAAACATTCGCATATTATTATGAGCAACTAACTGAGCACCTAATCCAGAATTAAGAGAATTTAAGAAATTAATCAAATTACAACCAGACAAGCGAGATAATTCAGGAAACACCTATAAATGATTTTAGAAATTAATGGAGTCCTGCTGATTTGATAGTTGCAAGTCAGAAGTTAGTTCATGATTCACTTCAGCAGCAATTATTTCTGTTGCATAAAGAAAAAATTTCAAATCTACCTGTATGATTATGTTATTGCCAAGCTGATACGTGATGGCAAAATATTAATGTGGAAATTCCAGGTGGGGGTAAACAAAATCTTGTATTAAATGATATTGTTTTAGTTCCTGTGAGTGCTATTGAGAGTGCATTAACGATGGATAAATCTCCATAGACACTAGGATATGTTATAACGATTCATTTGTCACAAGGATTAACTATTTCTGATACAAATATCTGGATTGTTGATAATCGCATTGAATGGTCAAATGTAGTTTATCTGGCAGTGTCTCAAGTCAGAAGAATATATTAGCTGCAGAGGGTTATCATAGACTTCACAGTAAATAATAAACTACCGGCAATGGCGATGATGTAGTAAAGAACAAAATAGCTGGTTATTAGCGATGTGACCCAAAAACATAAGCATGACTTTGATCTCGATGCTGAATTGATCATGACACCAAAACAGCGACAGAATAATCAGTGTGCTTGCTGTAACACAGTAATGTTGTGGCAGTGTTCGAATAATAATAATCCAAAACAATTTACCGTAGATAGAATTAATAGAAGTCTTGGAGACACACACGAAAATGTGATGTTGACCTGTCTTGAGTGTAACTGCCATCAAGGACCAGCTAACGAATCAACCTTCATGAGAGTGATGGTGATGGTAATTGTGTGTCTTCAGGAATTACTTGTAATTGTTCACTTATAATTCCTTTTTGAGGAGCAGTTGAATCTAGTTTGTAGACTGCATGTCTACCCGTGGCTCTTACCATACTGGAAATTTATCTGGTTATGCTACAGACTGGATCAGTTGTTCATTTTTTACCCCCCTCCCTCATGCCCCCCCTCTCCCTCATATAAATATCTGACAGTAACATTATCTAGTACTGGTTGTTTTGTGAAAGATTCATGTCATTGTACCGGTATATGTTTTTTTGTGACTGCATTGATAGGTTTCATAGAAATTCCACGAGTAATTTCATTATTTAATGCGGCTATCACACTTGGTAGTCTTGCAACCCATTCATGAGATCTCTTGTCTTTCTAAACTTTGTTAAGGGATATTGATATCTAAACAATCTCTCAGCAGTGTTCGATTAAATCATTCAACGATTGCTTGAGCATGATGAATTGCAGTGTGTCATTGTCCGACTTTGACGTTATGTTGTTTTATCAGAGATGTTACTGCACCAAGAAATTCTTTGCCAGGATCAACTTGTAGCAACTGTGGCCATTGCAAGGGTCCTCATTGATAAATTCGTTCCAACGTGGATGCAACTTCAGTTGCTGTTTTAGGTGATAGTAGTTCTGCTTCTTTATATCTACTTGCAATGTCAATGATAGTCAATATGAATTTGTTGTTGTTGTTGTAGGGTTTAACGTCATTTTTCAGCACACGATAGGCTATGCATGGCGACCAGTATTAATGGTGGAGGAAGAACCCAGGAAATCCCCAGAAAGAACCATCGACCCTCGAGAAGCTACTGGCAAGCTTTCTCGCATACCCACATTGGCCCAATCCGAGACTCGAACTTATGCAGACAGAGGTGAGATGGCAGTGATCCGTAACGGAGAGCACTTTACACCACTCGGGGCCCCTAACATGAATTTGTATGTGTGATTGATGTCTACCAGTTTTAATAGTATCATGTGGTAAAAACAAAATATCTGCCTGATGAACCTCATTGGGAGTGCTGACAGCAAAATGGGAATTTTTTTTAGGTGGTGGTAGTTAAATTTGCCATATTGCCTGTTGTGCTAACCAATCTGTAGCAACAGAACATGCAACACCTGCTGCATCAGCAAGTTTACTAATCACTGCTCTACCCCTCCCCCTCCAATATCCTCTTGGAATATAATAAACTGAGTAAATATAATAGTTATCTATGATTAATTAAACACCCATAGCACTAGTTTACCTTTTTCATCACAGATCTTATAAAAAATTAGCAAGCGATTCTCTGAGTGATTTATTTTTTTACAGACTTTAATGTGTGTATCAACTTCACATCTGCAATATGTCATTTTGCAAATCTGGATTTTTATACCCAATGTCATGAATATGGCACGCTTGATCAATCTTATTTATACGATTCTCTCCAGGTCTTGGTTGATCTTTCTCATCAAGTCTGATATCAAGTCAGGTTTCAGGACCACAATAATTATATCCAGGAAGATGCTTCTCACCAGGATACTTAGCCCATGGATCCCCTGGTAATTGTCGCAGTGAAGCAGCGATATCTCCACCTGTTGCATGAGAGATAAATTTGTATTTTTTTGTACCACATTTCACACACTTGCCACATGCTTTATTCCTCATCATTATTGTTTTTAATCCACTTGTATTGGTGCATGCTCTGCATCGAACACTATAAATCCATATACATATTATATTTCTACAACATGGATGTAATTGATTTCTCAGCGACATGAAAGCAAGAGCCAGTCAAGCATCATCCAGCACTACCAAGTTCTATCAGAGCAATTATCATAGGTTCATCTGGGTCTGGTAAGACGCAATTGTTACTTAACCTGATAATGAGATGGCTCAAATGGGATAAATTATATTTAGTGGCACCATCTGTAGATGATCAGAGATGCTACGACTTACTTAAAGATTTTAATGAAAATGCAAAGTTGTTGAATGAGGACAGTAATGATATTGATTTTATCACCGACATCAACAATGCACCACTGGTAGATGGTCTTGATGGTAGTATTAAAAATCTTGTAGTAAACGATGATGTGATGCTAGAAAAACAATCAAATCCAGCTCGGATATTTTCCCAAGGCAGATACAAAAACATCAATATTTTATGTTACTCAGCAATATGTGCAAATACCTAAAGTGATCAGAGATAACTGCAATCTTCTGTTTTTCTTTGATGGCATTGATACCCACAGAAACATCCACCAGACTTGGTGTTCAGGGGACATGGATATGATCCAGTTTAAAAACTTCTTCTCAAAAGCGCAATTCCTTGTGGATTTATCACGATAAATTTACATTATCCTCAGTTGCGATGTCACATAGGTCTCAAAAAAAAATTGGTTAAGAGAGCTGCCCTGCCATCTGACTGCGCTTTTTTTTAAACAAAGAGAGGGTGACGACAAACAAGTTGGTAAATAAGAACGCATACAAATTTGTCATGCAAGTACTAATGATGCTAACCCAGTTAGAAGTCTCGGTTTGGCATTACTGACACTTGTCTCTTCATTTTTGTAGGAACTTTTATTTTCAAAAACAGACTGCTCTAAAAAGAGGTCTGTTCACACTTTCCTTGATTTAGCGTTATTGATACTTGCATGTCCTTTTCATAGGAAGGGTTAATTTTACAAATGGACTCTCCTAAAAATGGTCTATTCACCCTCCCTGCTGCTCGAGTGAATGCCTTAACTGACATAGGCCTGGGTCTAAATAAATAGATGTGTTACATGAGTGAAAGTCTTAACTAACAAGGACCAGAGTCTAATCTAATGTGTGTTACACATGTTAATGCCTTAACTGACATAGGCCTGGGTCTAAATAGATGTGTTACATGAGTGAAAGCCTTAACTGACAAGGACCAGAGTCTAATGTAATGTGTGTTACACATGTTAATGCCTGAAATGACATAGGCTAAGATCTAAATCAATGTCTTTTACACGAGTGAATGCCTTAACTGAATACATAAATCTATTGTCTACTGTGCTAAGAAAATATGCATTTCAACTCACCAGAGCCAGTGTCCATTCAGGTAGGCAGCCGGGTGATACTCTTTTAACCTGTTTTTGTTCTTATTGGTCACTTTTGTCAAAATATCCAACCTGAAGAATAATGATAATTATGTTTTTATCTAACAAGCACTTAACTGCCAAAATTGTAATGACCTATACAATGAATCCCCACTATAACATACTTCATTATAGATTAAGTCTGATATAACATGATTCGTGGTGTGGCTCCAGAAATGTTAGATAATTTATCCAATTTCTTAGTGTAAGCAAAGTTTGGTGCCAAAATAAAAATAAACACGAGTGTGATTTCATAATTTGGTAAGGTGTGCTATATTCTTTAAGAAAAGTGTCTTACCGCTGCATCTTTCTTTATATGAATAAATATGTAAATGTTTCTGTTTGTGAATGTACATTTCAGTTGTGTCAACAGTCAATCATTGTATTTTGATCTTAGTTTCTTTTTGAAGCCAGACCACCAACACCAACCTGTGGCAGAGAACCTCCCAGCTTCCAGTAGAGGACGAGATCAAGAAGAGAAGGTGGGGCTGGATAGGACACACCCTACGTAAGCCGCCAACCAACATTACCAGACAGGCACTGAGGTTGAACCCTCAAGGCAAGTGGTGATCTTTTGTGGGCGGCCTATACCCCAGCAGGGGTAACAGGCAAAACTGAACTTATTTTTGAAAGAGGTCAACTCATTAAAAAGCTAAAATGTGTTAATCTTATTATTAATCAGACATGAACAATAAAGCCGTTAAGTCTTCTTTGTGTTTTGCTTTTGTTTGTTGTGGGGTTTAACGCCATTTTTCAGCGCAAGATAGACTATACATGGCGGCCAGTATTAATGGTGGAGGAAGAACCCGGGAAACCCCCAGAAAGAACCACCGACCCACGAGAAGCTAGTGGAAGCTTTTTTACATACCCACATAGGCCAAAGCACGACTTGAACCCACGCAGACAGAGGTGAGATGGCAGTGATCTGTAACATTGAGTGCTTTAGACCACTCAGCCACTCGGGGCCCCTCTTCTTTGTGTGTCCCCATGCATTCTGTGTATTCATTTCTAAAAAAACCCAGCTGACATATGGTAGCTCATTTAAATGTCATACACAACCAAGCACCAAACAATGTAGTGGTTGATAAAAGATTCTCACCTGAATTTATAAATTAATTAATTTATAAGCAACTGCTAATCATTCAAGCATGTCTCACAGCTAAAGGATGTTCAAATTATGGGACAATAGTTTATAACAAATTTCAAAAGCACAAAATGCATATAGCACTTCATTTTTGTCAGACAATCATCATGCAATCAATTCAGCATTAAATAATGTCATCCCCTCCCTACAAAAAATAACAAAATTGTTCATTAACAATTATTCTTGCTCTAGTTGTTCAAACAAATAGGTCTCAAAGTGTCAATTAGTGTGTATTTATAATAGATAATGATACACAGCATCATAACACTTTTACTGTTAAAGAGAAGCTTGAATACATCAGCAGGATTAAGTCTGGTGTTCAGCAGAATTAACTCAAGATTTAGTTGTTCATGAGTTGACCATCCATGCTAATGTAACAGTACCAGCAAGCAGTCAAAAATCAATTAGTGTTTTTAAAAAAAATAAAAAGTATTCTGGTTTGTAGCCAAGTAATGTCCTGCTGTATGAAATTTATACCTATACCATTTAAAAACCTTGAGACTACACGTCATTGAACTGTAAATGTACTTCATCATTTCTTAAATAATATTTTAGTGTGCAAAGAATTAGGACACCTATTGATCTGTGACAAAATGACTAAATATTACACTTCTGTATGCATATTTTTAACAGAAATGTTATGGATCAGTCAGTATGGATGCAATGAGATTGGTCAGTGAGTACAATGAGATTGGTCAATGAGTACAATGAGATCAGTCAATATAGATGCAATGAGATTGGTCAGTGAGTACAATGAGATTGGTCAATGAGTACATTGAGATCAGTCAGTGTGGATGCAAGAAAATGAGATTGGTCAGCGAGTACAATGAGATTGGTCAATGAGTACAATGAGATCAGTCAGTGTGGATGGAATGAGATCAGTCAGTGAGTACAATGTGATTGGTCAATAAGTGCAATGAGATCAGTCAGTGTGGATGCAATGAGATCGGTCAGTGAATACGATGAGATTGGTCAATGAGTACAATGAGATCAGTCAGTGTGGATACAATGAGATCGGTCAGTGAGTACAATGAGATGGGACAGTAAGTACAATGAGATGGATCAGTGAGTACAATGAGATTGGTCAAGGAGTACAATGAGATCAGTCAGTGTGGATACAATGAGATTGGTCAGTGAGTACAATGAGATGGGTCAGTAAGTACAATGAGATTGGTCAGTGAGTACAATGAGATTGGTCAATGAGTACAATGAGATTGGTCAGTGAGTACAATGAGATTGGTCAGTGAGTATAATGAGATCAGTCAGTGTGGATACAATGAGATTGGTCAGTGAGTACAATGAGATTGGTCAGTGAGTACAATGTGATCGGTCAATGAGTAGAGTGAGATCAATAGGTGAATACACGTGTTGATATTCAATTATTCATGCGATATATATGTAAACATATACTAGCTGAAATAATATTTCTTGGGGGAAAAGAGAAGAAAAGACTCTATGCTCCTCCACCCCCCGTCCCATTAATGATCAGTCCTTAAAACAGATTTGGGATGAACATACAAATGAACTGATGTATAAAGTACAGATATGCAATAATACAGATAAAATGATACACAAAGTACAAATATGCAATAATACAGATAAAATGATACACAAAGTACAAATATGCAATAATACAGATAAAATGATACACAAAGTACAGATATGCAATAATACAGATAAAATGATACACAAAGTACAGATATGCAATAATACAGATAAAATGATACACAAAGTACAAATATGCAATAATACAGATAAAATGATACACAAAGTACAGATATGCAATAATACAGATAAAATGATACACAAAGTACAGATATGCAATAATACAGATAAAATGATACACAAAGTACAGATATGCAATAATACAGATAAAATGATACACAAAGTACAAATATGCAATAATACAGATAAAATGATACACAAAGTACAAATATGCAATAATACAGATAAAATGATACACAAAGTACAAATATGCAATAATACAGATAAAATGATACACAAAGTACAAATATGCAATACTACAGACGAAATGATATATGAAGTACAAATATGCAATAATACAGATGAAACAATATACAAAGTACAGATGTGCAATAATACAGATGAAATGATGAATGAAATTCAGATGTGCAGACTAAAAATTTACTGATGTACAAAGAACATATGTGTACACATACACAGGAACTAATGTATGAAAAACAGATGTGCACACACACATAAACTGATGTATGAAAAACAGATGTGCACACATATACATTTACTGATGTATGAAGTACAGATGTGCACACGTACACATAAACTGATGTACAAAGTACAGATGTGCATGTATACACATGAACTGATGTATGAAGTACAGATGTGCACACATACACATTTACTGATGTACAAAATACAGATGTGCACACATACACATGAATTGATGTATGAAGTACAGATGTGCACATGTACACATAAACTGATGTACAAAGTATAAATGTGCATGCATACACACAAACTGATGTATGAAGGACAGAAGTGCAAACATATAAACTGATGTACAAAGTACAGATGTGCACATATATGCATCAACTGATTATGAAGTACAGATGTACGTACATACACATAAACTAATGTACAAAGAACAGATATGCACACAAATGCATAAACTAATGTATAAGTACTGATGTGCACACATACACATGAACAGATGTATGAAGTACAGATGGACAGACATATACTCACCACTCTTTCTCTTCCACACAATTGTTAGCTTGTACGTAGAGGGTTCTTTGTGGTTGTATTACCTGGAACATCTAGAGGGGGAAAGAATAACATTTTTCACCCAGAAATACAATTATGACAGTATGGCATATAATGATTATAAATAAATGATAATTCAAGACTCAGAAGTTAATACATGTACTAACATATGA
The DNA here is from genome assembly GCA_028554795.2 of Sinohyriopsis cumingii. Lineage (NCBI taxonomy): Eukaryota > Metazoa > Mollusca > Bivalvia > Unionida > Unionidae > Sinohyriopsis > Sinohyriopsis cumingii. The sequence continues at coordinate 123,705,729 of CM068828.1, forward strand.
TATTATTAATCAAAGTACAGAATGTAATTGCCAATTAATTACCAGATTATGCACTCTGAAATTTTTTAGTTGTCCCCATGCATTAATATGTCATTTTTTTTTTATCTCCCCATGCATTATCAGGTAATTTGCCACTTACAAGAGTTCCAGTACTTATCTTATCAGTTTCATTAGACATTATAATCTTTTCCAAAGGTCAAATCTAAAATTTGTGTCACAGTCATGTAAATAAAACTAATTTCAAGGGATCATTTTCAACAAACAGAAGCAAAATCTTTGGACACTGTACAGTATGCCATCTGAATAACATTACATAGTATGCATCTGAATAACATTGTACAGTATGTCATCTGAATTAGCATTGTACAGTATGCCATCTGAATTAGCATTGTACAGTATGCCATCTGAATAACATTACATAGTATGCATCTGAATAACATTGTACAGTATGCCATCTGAATTAGCACTGTACAGTATGCCATCTGAATAACATTACATTAGTATGCATCTGAATAACAGTGTACAGTATGCCATCTGAATTAGCATTGTACAGTATGCCATCTGAATAACACTGTACAGTATGCAGAGTTTAAACAAATGACAAACACTGTCTTTACTTGTTAACATGAATCTTCTTGCTAACAGCTGCACAACTGAAGTAGCTTACAGACTGGTATGGAGGGGGGGAAAACGTCACTCGAACAGAGAAATTAGGTCTCAGTAACCTGATTTTGGTAAATGAAGCTGCTCTTCTTGATATGCATCCACAAACCAATTGTCATGAGTCCAGGTGAAATAGGGTCCAAGAAAATGAGGTTGTAAGAAAAAAACAGCTAAAAATACACTGATCTAGTATTTAGATGCCAGAAATAATATGCTTCCACATTGCAGTTTTCATGAGTGGAAGCAAAATAGGTTATAAGGTATTGAGGGTGTAATGAAATGATAGATGAAAATACAAATGTCACTCATGAAAACTGGGTCATGTTTATCTAATTTTGGTATCAATGAGTAATTGAAATAAAAGTTGGAGATATTGTGAGTGTAATGAATGGTAATGATGTTGTTTTGAGTTTAATGCCATTTTTCTGTGCATGATAGGTTATACATGGCAGGTGAATATACAAAAATTACTTGTTTATGAAATCTGTGTTACATAACCAAGTTTTGGCATGATTGAATGACCTTCCTAGTCACATACCAATTTTCATGTGTAGGTGAAATAGGATCCATGATCCTAAAAGTTTAACCAGCAGGACTAAAATAATACTTAAGCATGACTATTAGGTCAATGTGATCTAGTTTTGGTGTTATTCAGTAATCCACTTCTCTGCTGTCATGAGCATAGATGAAACAGTGTTTGAGATACTAAGTGTATAACAAATGAACAAACATGTGTACGTGTACAAACAAATGAACAAACACGTGTACAAACAAATGAACAATAGGGCAGAAGTCAATGTCCCTCACATCACTGCCAAGGGAATATTTACTTTCTGAAATATTAAACTTGACAAATAAAGATTGCAAAACAGCAACCTGTCTTTTATGCTGTTATGCAAAATAATAAAAATACTTTGACAAAACTAGAAACGAATCCAAACTGTTACAAACCGGAAATGCAATAATGAATTATGTACCAGCCAGCCCTTTCTGTCACAAAGGTTAAAAAAATATCTCAAAACATTTGACGCCACCAAGGTAGCTGAAAAATGCTGTAAAAACTAGAACTATTTTAAATTAATTATTCTTTGAAAACTGTCATCAACATTCAAATATATCTTTAAAAATCTGCTTGGATTCTTTCAGTCATCAGAAGAGCCATACATTTTACCAACTGCAAAGACAAGGCTCTTATTTTCAGCCAAATTTGCAGCCAGTAGCCATTTTGGTCCATGGTAATAAACTGGTACCACTTTCATGCAAGAAAACCACAAATGAATGGTATGCCACAAAATGGTACAGTATGATGCAGTAACAGTGACTAAGATAAATAGTTAAATGCAAAGGTTATTGCTGATCACTGGTGCAAGAAATATTGGTAACAGAAACTACATTTTGAAGAGTACTTCTCATGAAGCAACATCATACTAAGTTACATGGTACTGAATGCATGAGCCAAAAAGCTAACACAAAGGGACATTGTGGTTGGAAATATAGGTCACAGTGACTTAGTTTTTACCAAAGGGTGTAATAGTTCACATCATGCATATTCATCCCATGTTACTGGATCAATGAACCATCAAATATAGGTCACAGTGACTACATTTTCATTTATGGCTGTAGCACTTCTTGTAATGCAATTACAAAGTTGAGACTCCATAGATAATACTTCCTGAAAAAATTACCTAAATGCATGGGTTAACAAATAAATAGACTGTGAAATAGGAATAAATGATATAGTTTTAACTGAAAGATGTAGTACTCCATTAGACATGTATAAATACCAGCTTATATGACTTTACAAGTAAAAGTGTATGAGAAAATGACTTAAATACAAACCCTAACACAGAAACTGACAACTGAGTAGTTCATGGAAAAATGTTTTGTATTCCAGATGACACATGTAAACACTAACTTGTGACTAGTTCATGGAAAAATGTTTTGTATTCCAGATGACACATGTAAACACTAACTTGTGACTAGTTCATGGAAAAATGTTTTGTATTCCAGATGACACATGTAAACACTAACTTGTACCATTCTATTAGCAATGAGAAAGTGTCTGAGAAAATGACCTAAAACAAATCCAAACTTTAGTGCAGATGCCAGATGGACAGACAGACAAACATCATGAATCCGTAAGATAGAACATCTTTACAATACAGCTTAACATGATTCAACTTTGAATAAAACCCCAGCTTGAGTTCTGAATGCTGATTATTTTTAAATGATGACAGGATAGCTGCATTAAACTTACATTACGAAACAATTTTTATTTAAGTAAGCTATTCAAAACAAAACCAACTCACATATTTCATCTTAAAAGACTGTTCCTCTAGTTTTTCCACAGCCAGAATATTCTCGATAGGTATCACATAGAGAGGATCATCATCCTTACTCCGAGAATATGTAAGGGCCTGGTTTGTTAGGACAAAGTACCGATGCTTGAAATTCTTAAATCCAAACTTCTTTCGGCCCTGTGCTCTTTTAATCAGCATCCTGATAAAAGCAATTTGTTATATAAGCATTCCTGAATGTTAAGAGTTGTAAATGCGAATATGTGAATACTGCCAACAACTTCAACTTCCTATAACTTAAAAGTTAACTCCCCCTCACAAGCTAACTTACAACTGAACAGTTTCTGGGTTTTTTCCCACTTCTGGTTTCTTTACATATTTTACAACTACTAACTCACAACAGTTAATACTATCCCATCTCTTGACTAACTTGTTATGGGCTACAGCACTGTGTTTATAATATACTACAGTGAATCCTATCCCATCTCTTGACTAACTTGTTATGGGCCAGAGCACTGTGTTTATAATACACTACAGTAAATTCCTATCCCATCTCTTGGGTGACTTGTTATGGGTTACATCACTGTGTTTATAATATACTACAAAGAATCCTATCCCATCTCTTGACTGACTTGTTATGGGCTACAGTACTGTGTTTATAATATACTACATTTAACACTATCCCATCTCTTGGGTGACTTGTTATGGGCTACAGCACTGTGTTTATAATATACTACAGTGAATCCTATCCCATCTCTTGACTGACTTGTTATGGGCTACAGCACTGTGTTTATAATATACTACATTTAACACTATCCCATCTCTTGGGTGATTTGTTATGGGCTACAGCACTGTGTTTATAATATACTACAGTGAATCCTATCCCATCTCTTGACTGACTTGTTATGGGCTAGAGCACTGTGTTTATAATATACTACATTTAACACTATCCCATCTCTTGGATGATTTGTTATGGGCTACAGCACTGTTTATAATATACTACAGGGAATCCTATCCCATCTCTTGGGTGACTTGTTATGGGCTACAGCACTGTCTTTATAATATACTACAGGGAATCCTATCCCATCTCTTGGGTGACTTGTTATGGGCTAAAGCACTGTCTTTATAATATACTACATTTAACACTATCCCATCTCTTGGGTGACTTGTTATGGGCTACAGCACTGTGTTTATAATATACTACAGTGAATCCTATCCCATCTCTTGACTGACTTGTTATGGGCTACAGCACTGTCTATATAATATACTACATTTAACACTATCCCATCTCTTGGGTGACTTGTTATGGGCTACAGCACTGTGTTTATAATATACTACATTTAACACTATCCCATCTCTTGGGTGACTTGTTATGGGCTACAGCACTGTGTTTATAATATACTACAGTGAATCCTATCCCATCTCTTGACTGACTTGTTATGGGCTACAGCACTGTTTATAATACACTACATTTAACACTATCCCATCTCTTGGGTGATTTGTTATGGGCCACAGCACTGTGTTTATAATATACTACAGGGAATCCTATCCCATCTCTTGGGTGACTTGTTATGGGCTACAGCACTGTCTTTATAATATATTACAGGGAATCCTATCCCATCTCTTGGGTGACTTGTTATGGGCTACAGCACTGTCTTTATAATATACTACATTTAACACTATCCCATCTCTTGGGTGACTTGTTATGGGCTACAGCACTGTGTTTATAATATACTACATTTAATCCTATCCCATCTCTTGGGTGACTTGTTATGGGTTACATCACTGTGTTTATAATATACTACAAAGAATCCTATCCCATCTCTTGACTGACTTGTTATGGGCTACAGCACTGTGTTTATAATATACTACAGTGAATCCTATCCCATCTCTTGGGTGACTTGTTATGGGCTACAGCACTGTGTTTATAATATACTACATTTAATCCTATCCCATCTCTTGGGTGACTTGTTATGGACTACAGCACTGTGTTTATAATATACTACAGTGAATCCTATCCCATCTCTTGGGTGACTTGTTATGGGCTACAGCACTGTGTTTATAATATACTACATTTAACACTATCCCATCTCTTGGGTGACTTGTTATGGGCTACAGCACTGTGTTTATAATATACTACAGTGAATCCTATCCCATCTCTTGGGTGACTTGTTATGGGCTACAGCACTGTGTTTATAATATACTACATTTAACACTATCCCATCTCTTGGGTGACTTGTTATGGGCTACAGTACTGTGTTTATAATATACTACAGTGAATCCTATCCCATCTCTTGGGTGACTTGTTATGGGCTACAGCACTGTGTTTATAATATACTACATTTAACACTATCCCATCTCTTGGGTGACTTGTTATGGGCTACAGCACTGTGTTTATAATATACTACAGTGAATCCTATCCCATCTCTTGGGTGACTTGTTATGGGCTAGAGCACTGTGTTTATAATATACTACATTTAATCCTATCCCATCTCTTGACTGACTTGTTATGGGCTAGAGCACTGTGTTTATAATATACTACATTTAATCCTATCCCATCTCTTGACTGACTTGTTATGGGCTACAGCAGTGTGTTTATAATATACTACAGGGAATCCTATCCAATCTCTTGGGTGACTTGTTATGGGATACAGCACTGTGTTTATAATATACTACATTTAATCCTATCCCATCTCTTGACTGACTTGTTATGGGCTACAGCACTGTGTTTATAATATACTACATTTAATCCTATCCCATCTCTTGACTGACTTGTAAACGGCTGCAGCACTTTTATAATTTACTGATTTAAAATATTTGATAAACATAATCATAATTTATCAAGAGTTTCACAAACTACTGAATGGTGTGTTTTAGAAAATTGTTTTCTGAAACAGTTCAAGTCAATTATGAGTCCACTTTATCATCATTAAGCTGGAATATAGAAATGGATGGGTACCGACACTGGCCAACCAGACCTGGCTGTGTTTTGAACTACCCAGTAATATCTAACCCAGGTGGGTTATAAGATAAAAATAAAAATACTGCTGGGTGGATTTTTCCCTACCTTCACCACCATCACCACCAAGTAGTAATACATTTTTTAAAACATTTTTACAACGTTTTATGATTGATGAAAATGTGGGTGAGAGATGGTGAGGAGAAACTGGACAGAAAGGTAGTGGAGAAACTCAATCTGGTAAAAACCGACCAGCCAGTTACACTAACCCAATACCCAGCAATATTTCCTCCTCGCCCATCCCTAACAGAAAACTGTATACAAATGTCAGTTCTGATATCACTATTATAATTTTGGAAAAAAAACTTTCTATCTGTGGACAATTACAACAATGGTGAAGAAAACAAAATATACCAAAAAAGGATATCACATAAGTGGTTTACAACCCACCCACCCCAAAACCTGTTAAAAAATCTGATGTCCTCAAATATTAGAATGATGCTGATCATCACTATACTCACATTAGACGTTACTATTATTGTTTTAAAATCCATTCAGCAAGGTCTTATTCACTTTTTATTTAATGCGTATTATATAATTACCGTATATACTCGCATATAAGGCTGTTCGCATATAAGCCGACCCCCAAAACTGAACAGATATAAACACTAAAAAGTGCATGACCCACAACTCCAAGATATCTCAAGATGCATGATGTTAAGTTATAAATGCATTTATTTAGGCAAACTTATATTTTTTTAAAAATAGATGTATACTTATCTCAAGGTTGGCATGCATGATTAAAATGAAATGGTATAAACTTGTTTGAAAAGCAATTTATTTAATTTTCTGTTTTCTTATCGTTTCTGCCTAATTTAGATTTGTATATAATTTGATCGAACAATGACAAGAATTTAGCAATCACGAGTTTATGTAATATTACTTCTCCCTTTTGACTCGATTGTTTGTTTATACATTACTGCATTGGACTTTTACATCAGTGCACCAGTAATTACGTTTTTAAATTGCTTTGAAATTGTAAATACCTAACTCATTAAAATGTAATCCCAGTATCACAACAACAATACGGTTTGATTCAATGCTCGCAATTAGGCTACTGAACGTATTTACATAATTGCACCACTCCATGTACATTGTAGGTTTGATTATACACTGAATTAAGTACATCCCTTGCAGTCAAATCATGGGCAACATTGTGCTAAACCTTAATGATATCTTCAAAATACAATAATGAAGTTTCAGAAATAATGCTTTGAAAATTATGCTAATACCATAAAAGCTGAGTTGTAGTTTGCTTTGATGTAAGCGACCTTACACCATACCTGTAAAATTTCATGCCGGAAGGAAAAAAACCTCCCAATTTTGGGGGCATACCATGCCTACCTCCCGATTTCATATTTTCCGATTTTTGCAGAGAACTCCAGATTATTACATTATGTCTTCGATTTTCATTTCTTCTAAACAAGAAATGTCCTACATGTTATGTTGTATTACCTGACTTATTGTTGTGATGAAATAATTACTTAAGTTTAAACATTATTCACATAAATTATTTTTTTTTACCTCTACAACAATAAGAAAATAAAAATAAACCAGAGCAAAAAATAAAACACAACAATAAAATTGTCTAATTAATTTAAATTCCAAGAATGATCACTATGAATGCTGTAACTCCATATGCTATAGCACCATTCCCACGAAAGAAATTTAAACAAGTGAACATCTGTCATTTTTATATGGTATATACCAATGCTAATTACCAAAGTTAAATTAAAAGAAGGAATGAAAATAAATACCACACAGTAAATGTGTCCTCAAAAAACTAATTCAGAATACACGTTTTATAGTAAACAATACTAAATACTTTATGAGCTGACAAAAAGGGAATAAGGTTGGATACACAATGAGGGGAAAATACCATAAGACTGCCTACTTAGGTACTTTTAGTTCAACAAAATTGGGAAACCCTTATTTGTCAATCAATTGCTGGTGTCTCCATAACACACAGTAGTGCAGAATGTGAGTTTCTGAATTATGACAGAGGGCCAGTCATTTTCACAAAATAGTTGCATCAATAAGGATTAACTTTTAATTAGTCGCATTGGCTTTTTTGCTTGTTTATTTAAGACTTATCTTAAACTATTGTGCATTTTGACCACAGCTGACCATAATATGAAAATAGGGCACATACTGGGGTAAAATAGGGTGCGTCAAAGGGAGAAACGGGGAGTCTTTTTTGCAAATTTCACGCATACTGGACCAGGTAGATCGATCAATATTTAGTGAAAACAAGACTTTAAAAATGCCAAGAAAAACCTCCTGATTTTAGGTCCCAATCTTTTTTTTAAAATCAGTCTCCCTACTTTGCTTTTGAAAAGTTCATAGGTATGCCTTACATCCCGTTTTACAAAACTATGGTAATCATGCTAATATTATGGAATAAAAGGCAATTACACATCATTGTACTCGTATAGTTACAGGTCAAAACTCCCTCTCAACACAAGCCAGTTTCAGGATTTTAATGATTAACTAGCCTGTTCTGCTGTCGCAAAATGAAAGACAAATTCGCAGACTATCAACATAGGAGACGCCGAAACATCAAGCTTTACATTGTGTTGAAAGTTATGATAATTGTTCGGCCAAAACACAAAACTAAAATTGATTGATGTTGATCTATATGAGAATTTTAGCCTTTGTTATTACCACTCTTCGTGAACATGGTAAATTATGCTGCTTATATGCAATATACAATTAAACCTGCATACCTTTTAAAAAATATTACTTCCATTTGTAGGATTGCTGATAGCATTGAAAATGAGTTGTTGTTGTTGTAGGGTTTAACGCCATTTTTCAGCACATGATAGGCTATACATGGCGGCCAGTATTAATGGTGGAGGAAGAACCCGGAAAAACACCGGAAAGAACTACCAACCCACAAGAAGCTACTGGCAAGCTTTCTCACATACCCACATTAGCTGAATCTGAGACTCGAACCCACGCAGAAAGAGGTGAGATGGCAGTGATCCGTAATGGAAAGCGCTTTAGACCACTCGGCCACTCTGGGCCCCTTGAAAATGAGTAACTAGTGAGCGCGTGATTCAACATAAATGAAACAGCTATTAAGGACTAGCTGAAATGTTATCTGGAAGAATGCAATATGGTCGAAACAATGAATAAAGCAAAATCTGCATCAAATATATTTGGGAATAAATATGGATTTAAGTGATGCTATGCAAGCTTTGCACTGTGTAAGTAGTTTACATTATAGTTCAGTCTGGTCTTCCGGGTAAACTCAACCGGCCCATGAATTATGAAGTCTGTATTTACCTTTATTTAATTTCGTGTTGGAGAAATCAGAAAATATGCACATGCAAAATAATAACAAAATCAATCATAGTACTTCATAATAGTTTAATAATTGTCGGGTCACCGAAAGGTTTTTTTTTTTACATACCTATCTTAGGACATGGAAAAAATATTGTTTCATGTCCACAGATTTACGGCCATTATAGTAGTCAACAAAAAGACATAAAACCTGTCAAGTTTAGACACTGGCCTGCGGATAAGCCAACCTCCCTTTTTCCAGGCCTTTATATTTTCCTAAATTATTCAGCTTATATGCGAGTATATACGGTAATGTCTTTGTTTTGAAGTCATACAACAAACTATCAACCCAAAGTGTCAATTGGAACACATCCTCTGCCCTATCCAACGTGTGCTAGAAAAATACCTAGGACATAAAAAATGGCCGTTTTGAACTGCTCCAAAGCTAATGGTTGTTATTACATCATAATAACTTCATAACATCACCATGAATAAATTATGTGTCATCACCAATAGCAAACCAAGCAAAGGTTGCATACAAGTGAAATCAAATAATTTCTTCAATCTTTCCAATACCAAGTTGCAGGAATAACATTAAAAATTAAAAGTGATTGTAACTAATTGATTGTTGAGATGTCATTAAGTGTTATTTTCAAGTCCTATCATGTTACAAGACTCTTCTTCACACCGTTAACTGGATGACCAAAAACTTACTGGTTTTGGAAGCATCACATTGGAACCTCTTTCCACGACTTGTATCAGAAAGAGATGAGAATGCTCCAAAGATACCCAGGGTGTATGACATGTTCTACAAAAGTTCTGACCAGTTTTAAAACAGTGGAGACACTGACTAATCTACTTTTCAAAAAACCCCAAAAATCGGAAAGTTGACTCAAAATTTATTGCAAATTTTTTGCTTTTGCATTATGTTTTCACCTGTCCCGATAAATATTTTTGTTTTTAATAAAGCAGAACATTATGCTCTAGTTGTATAACTGACATGATGACGACTCCTAAAGAATTCCACATCTATCATTCTGGAGTGGTCTCCCTTATGTAAACCTAGCCAAAATGTGGGAGGGGTTATATCCTTTATTTGTGGTTGTACTGTTTACTGAGCTGCTTGTAACAAAAAAAGGAATATAACACTTCTTTACTGATAGCAATAATGACCACATACTGCATGTGGCAGTCCAACATCTGGATTGGAAAAAAGGCAGAAGATTGGTTCATAACACAACTTGTAATAATGATGTATAAATATGGGTAGCATTGTCTCTTAATCTCTGAAAGTTATAGAGCAGAAAGGAATGTATGAGGGAAAACTTTAAATATACCACAATGACCTTGAACTTGAACAGGTTCCCCAAAGTGACACACAACACACCTTTTAATAATAATATAGAAGTATACCAGTTTTGTTCCTTAACCTCTATTGGCCTGAAAGTTAAACAGCAGAAAGGAAAGTGTAACAAAACATTAAAATATTGAGCCATGATTAAAATGCAACCAGTTCCCACAAAGGCAATATCTTTTGTGGTATTAATACAGACATGTCGCAAAGTAAAGTAAAAATATTCCTGTTCTTTAGCAGTCTTATTTTATTTGATACATATTTCATTTTGTCATTTAAATTTTCCTCTCTATTCTTGCAATGCAATGCATTGCAGGAATGCAATATCAAAATCAAACATATCACATGTACTCGCTTTGAAGTCAGATCCAACCTAAGACTTCGCAGACCCAGATCTCCCGTTGCATAGCGCACCAGTATATCCAGGTATATGCAGATCATTAAGGCTAATCAGTAGAACAAAAATATACCCTTATCCGCTGGTGCATTATACAACAGCAAATCAGGGTCTGTGTTGTTTGCTGTTGGACCCAACATGTACACGAGTACAGACGGTAAATATTTCATAGAATTTTAATGTTAGTCTGATTATTCACATTAATTCTTCAAGCAAGTCTTTTTTTTCTTCAAGTATTTTCTTTTTTTCTTCAAATATCATTTTCTTTGTTTTATTTACTAAAATATTTTAAAATCATTTGATGTTGCAGAAATACTGGGTATTTGATTTTCGTTTACTCACAAAATGGCTGAATTTCCCTGAAGAGCTAGTACACTGTGTAAAAAAGGAGAGTTATTCAGTAATGCTTTCAACTGCAATGTACTCTTAACGGTCATGCATAAAAAGAGATTTAGTTAATTCTCTTTAACTGAAGTGATATTTAAGTAAAAGCATTTATCTGAAGCTTTCAGTATTTTTATCTCTAGCATTCTTTCATCAAATTAGGAAATCAGCAATAAGCCATACATGGCTTTTATTTTAGTTTTTGGTACCTTTTGGTATTACAGACATAACAATGGTCACACAAGTTGTTCCACCCTGTCAACTGCTACAAATAAAATTTCATCCCTTTCACTTTTCTGTGAAAAGCAATTTTTTCCTTTGGAACCACGGACGATGCATACTGGGTTTAATTTTTTCTGTAGTTGTATTTTACATTTGTTTACATTCATTTTTTCATGAGAAAAATTAATTAGGTTAGATTTTGCAACAACAGGGTATGTTTTTTGAAGTTTCAAAATTACTGTTCTTCAGACAATGCCAATTTGATTGTTTATTAAAAGCTGATTAATGAAATACCCAACCAAGTCAATAAAAATCTGACCTGTCAAATCTGTGATGAAAGGATCTCACTTCATGGCATGATTTCTTGACATTAATTTTGCCACATTGTTGGAAATGTCATGGAATGGGTCATATTTATTTAACGTTAATGGACTCCAGTACATGTATCCAAAGCAATATGACCACCATGTACTCAACGTTTTTAGGTTAAACAAATCATATCAACACACAGTAACACCAATAATTTGATGAGTGTTTTCATTTCATCATCTCTTGGTTACATAATCATCACAGCATTTATTTTTGATATAGAGGTATTGTTAACATAATTGATTCAAACAGCTCAAGACAAAGCTAAATTCAAAGACCATGATTTATTTACACTTTCTGCCTTTCCCTTTAGAAACAACAAGATACTTACCCTTCCTTTAAAACAACTGGCTGCTCAATGTCCATCTGTTTGGAATGTATTTTCATTGACGAGGATATAATATCAAGGTACTGAAATAGAACAAGTGATATATTATCTCGCTGCATACTATATGATGGAAAATTCTGTTAAACAAGAACACCATGATGGCACACTATCCTACTTTCAGAAGTTTAAGAGTCCCCTATTTATACAACTGACATTTTTTTCTTTTCCTCAGAGTAACCCTGACCTCTGACCTTGATATCAGTAAGCTGATTCCTTACCCTAAGTGCAAGACATCAACAAGGTTAGAGTAAAATCCATGATATATAATTTGCATTGCTATGTTGAAACTATTTTTCTTTTTTACAGTTGGTGGCCATTTTTCTTCTTACAGTCAGTCATCTTGACCTTTAACATTCAGACACCAAATCAACAGCCATGTTCCCTGACATTCAGACACCAAATCAATAGCCATGTTCCCTAACATTCAGACACCAAATCAACAGCCATGTTCCCTGACATTCAGACACCAAATCAATAGCCATGTTCCCTAACATTCAGACACCAAATCAATAGCCATGTTCCCTAACATTCAGACACCAAATCAATAGCCATGTTCCCTGACATTCAGACACCAAATCAATAGCCATGTTCCCTGACATTCAGACACCAAATCAACAGCCATGTTCCCTGACATTCAGACACCAAATCAATAGCCATGTTCCCTAACATTCAGACACCAAATCAATAGCCATGTTCCCTAACATTCAGACACCAAATCAATAGCCATGTTCCCTAACATTCAGACACCAAATCAACAGCCATGTTCCCTAACATTCAGACACCAAATCAACAGCCATGTTCCCTAACATTCAGACACCAAATCAACAGCCATGTTCCCTAACATTCAGACACCAAATCAATAGCCATGTTCCCTAACATTCAGACACCAAATCAATAGCCATGTTCCCTACCCCAAGTGCAAGTCATCAAAGGTTTGGTGATGGTATGTCATGTGGAACTAATGTTACTGTGCAAAAACCATTTTAATTCTTTCGATCACAGTGACCATGACTTTTGACCTTTTGACCCCAAAATCAACAGGGCTATTCTGAGTCTGAAATCGATAGTATTCTTCCTTATCCCAAGCACAAGCCATCCACAAAGTTTGGGAACCAGAGATGATGGAGAACTAAATTATTTTATGAAAACAACTTATATTCTGTGAGTCAGAGTGACATTGGCTTTTTACCTTTTGAGCCTAAAATCAATAGTATTATTCCTTATCCCAAGTGCAAGCCATCCACAAAGTTTGGGACCCAGAGATGAACTATCTTCTGTGAGTCAGAGTGACCTTGACCTTTATCTTTTGGGCCTAAAATCTATAGTGTTCTTCTTTATCCCAAATGCAAGCCATCCACAAAGTTTAGTCTCTGTAGAAGGCAGAGAAGTAGAATTATTGTGCTAAAACCATTTTTCTTCTTTCAGTCACAGTGACTTTTTGACCCTAAAATTGACAAGGTTCTTACTTACACCAGGTGAAGCTATCCACAAAGTTTGGTGAACTATAGTTATTGTGCATTTTCCTTCTTTCAGTCACAATGATCTTGGAACTTTTAAGCCTGGAATCAAAAGAGTTCTTCCTTTCCTAATGTGAAAGCCAATGGTAGATCATAGAAAACTTAGCTAATGAAATGAAATGAAACTGGTAACATACTGACTGACATATGTACAGACAGATATTATAATTTAATACATGCCACCTCATGGCAGGCATAAAAAACCTAAAGCTATTAGTGATGGGTGCATTACAGAGGTCCTGCTCACAAGCATTTACCCCAAAAAGGAACTTGATCTAAAATGATGAATAAACAATTCAATAACCAAATGCAGTATAAATTATATGCAAAGATTGCAGAGCTATGGTGCCACATGAAGTGTAAATGGATGGTCAGGTGGAAGGACAAAAAAGGTGATTATGATAGAATTCCCACATGTCAATGCAGTGTCCTAAAACCAAACAACTGAAGTGTTACTCTCCATCCCCACCCTAACCCTTTATCAGTCCATCCACCAGGCTATGAAAAGTTACTATTATGAGGATTGGCTGGTTGTCAGAGGCAACAAAAATGGTAAAGATGTACAAATTTTTAATACCGTATATTCACTTATAAGCAGAATCAAACTGCAAACACCAAAAGATCCTGATCCGCCATAGCATAATGCACATGCAGATCAGGGTATATGTTGTTTGTTCTACTGATTACTGCTAACAAACTACAGAGACCCAGATCTACTGGTGCATTATGTGCTAGAAGATCTGGGTCTGTGCAGTTTGCAGTTGGACTCACCTTATAAGCAAGCAAATATGGTATGAGTTTGCCTCTTACCACATGGTAGCCTCTAGTCTCATAAATGGGAGACTACTAAATATTGAACTCTATTAATTAGACACTTGCAATGTCTCCACTAATTGAGACACCATTCATAAACAAAGTGTCGTGAACATTCAATGCCAAAAAAGTATCATACAACAGCAAGTAGTTATACACTAACTTAGAAGTCTGCAAACTGCACAGACCCAGATCTACTGTCGCATAATGCACTGGCAGATGAGTCTATGCAGTCTCTTCAAAGCAACTAGTAGATAAAACACCACAGACCCTGATCAACTGGCAAATTTCCTTGGCCTGATAAAGCCAGTAAAGCATTAAAAGTGTCATTGAAACCAACAAAATATAACATCCTCTTATTCACACCAGCTTAGACACAATTACATAATGGTCACATGTTCTTCAGGACAAGTGAACCTTTAGAGTTTTGAATAAGCAACAAATGACAGACAGGTGCTTGCTTAGATTCATCTCTTAATTTTATATACAAATAAAAATATTACAAATGTTTAGCACTCACCATTTTAACAGCCTCAACATGGCATGCATCAGAAAAATGCTCAAAAACAGGCACCATATAGTCTTCTTTCGGGCAGTATGTCCACTAAAGAACAAAGGTAAAATGTGTCAGCCACCAAGCGAATGTTTGTAAAAGTAACAACACACTGCTCTATTTTCAAGATAGCAAATTTTTAAAGTAAATTATGTTCCTCCAAGAATAGTTGCCCAATCACATTACGTTAGGAATATTACCCTGCTACCTCACAAATTCAGCCCTACTAAAAGACAAAAATCATTGTATTGTCCATTTTTATACAGACAAGGGCAGTAACTCTTGCCCATTACCTCCCTTGATACCACCAGGTGCTGCCAGTGTTAGCTGAGCGAGACATTAATGCAGATGCTTGCATGGCAGGATGGTTGGAAGGGTTTTTAAGTAATGTGATTGGGTAAGTACTCTCAGAGAAACATAAATTAGTTACAAAATTTGCTTTCTCTGCTGAATACATTTCCCAATCACTTTAGGTTAGGAGAATAAGTACTAGCAGAACATCTGGCCTCTACCTCAGGTATCCATCTGGAGATGGGTGGCTGGATTCCCCATATAAAAGATAACCCTTCTCCTAATGACCTAAGCAACACAGCCTGAGATCCCTTGACCCTTGATTTGTGGGTATCATGGATGTATATATACCTGGCTGAGAAGATCAAACTGAGATCTCACCTACCAAAATTTTCACTGGTAAATCCAGCAAAGCTAATGGGCTGTGTAGATTGGTCAAGTTGGGTCTGGTGACTGTTTGTGCTGCTGCCACCAGTTCTCCAGATCAACGTTTTTCTCTGCGACACTAAATTTCTGAGATAAAAACTTTAGAAGGCTGACTCTGCATGTCAGTCACCAGCCTCTATAATGTCTCGGATCAAAACATTCCATTCAAAAGTGAGGCTTGCAGAAATGTGCTGTAATCCTCAAGAGTGCTTGAGGGTGCAGATGTAAGGCTACTCTGATCTGGTGAGATGTCAGAGTACACCATGCATATGACCCCCTTCAGCCAGGAATAAAGGGTGCAAAGCATGATATCCTTTGTGCTGTCTCACAGAGATTGCTCCGAACTTCAGAGCAGTAAGCCACATGAGATGATATGTTGCTTATGTCACGACTTGTCTCTGTGCGTCTCAAGTAGTGCTTGAGGGTGCTTACAGGATCTTGCATAGCTGCTTCTCTAGACTTGTCTATGGAAAAAAGGAGGAGGAATGACAACTTGTCGGTTACCTATGGATGGCAAATCATTCTTGGCAACTAGGCCTGCTTGTGTAAAGGACTACCCAATAATCTGAACTGAACAGAAGATTGTTTGGGTTGACTGAAAGGGCATGTAGCTCACTGATCCTGCATGTGATAGCTAAAACTATCAGGAAGAATGTCTTGTATGATAGGAACTTTAGAGAGATCTTTATAATGCTCAACGCCACATCTGTCATAATGTTGAAATGTGTCCGAAATCATTGATCCCTGAGGGCACGAACAGAATCTTGCATGGCTGCTGTTCTTGACCTGGCTATGGAAGAAAGTGAGCAGGGACACTGGTTTACTACCAACAGACAGTAATCTGTTCTGGGCTATGAATCCCCATGGTATCTTGAGAACCACCGAACCTTCCGATCTGAACTGAAGAGAATTCTGGTGAAGGGGGATGCAGCCCTCCTGCCCTGCATGCTGAAGCTAAAGCTATCAGTAAACATTCTCTGTATGATAGTGTCTTTAGCAATGTGAAGGCTAGAAGTTCAAGTGGGTTCGAATCTAGGCATGTTAAAAAAATGATTGGATTCCTTTGGAGACAAATAAGGGATACTGGTAAATGAGACCAATATTGTCTAAAAGATCAGTTAGGTCTCTATCCCACACAAACATGTTGCCATGATGCTGGAATTTGTCCAACATAGAGCAGTAGCTTTTGGTATGATTGTAGTTCAACGATTTCTCCTCCAAGAACAGAGCTAGAGAAAGTTGGAGGATAGAGGTATGCAGATGGGCAATATTGATGGCTATTCTCAAGCTTCTCTCCACAAATGAAGGTTTGAATTGTTTGACTCACAAGGCTGTACTGGTGAAGGCTAAGCATTAAGAAGAAGAGGGCAGTAGATTCAAGTTGGTTGGAATCTTCCTGGGTGTATCATCATTGGGAAAAATGTCGGTGATACAGAGCTTGTGCCCTCAAAGAAGGGCTATCAGAGTCATCTTGCCATTCTGACATCGTAATTGTAGCACCGTAGGAGAGCTGGCATAGGCCGACAACCCCTCCTAGATGGCTGACAGTGCATCTCACAGCCCAAGCTGTTGTGTCTGGATCTGGGTTGCTCTTGATTCCACCTCGTCACCAAGCAGTCAATCATCAGATGCCTTTAAAGTGTGTGAATCTGGATTCACACTGATGGAGGAGGCATTCCATGTGAAGGACCTGACCCCTTCTGGATTCATTCTTGGTGAAGCCAATGATGCAGTCAGAAGGTTGCTGAATTGCATGTTGATATGTAGATTGTTGCACCCACATAGAAAAAAGCCAAATCAGAACACCAGACAAGTGGTCTGTTACCTCCCTGTTTGAGGATATAGGTCACTACCAGTGTTGTCATATCAAAAGAGGACCACAATCAATCTTTACAGAAACTAAAGGTATTGATGAATGCTTTCCTTTCTAGGATATTGATGCATAGAGGCCATTTCACGTGTTGCTAACAGTAGTAACAAGTGGGTATACTCCCACCATGTGCACTGGCGGCAGTACTTTACATTATTTCCATTTTGGGTTATTCTACAGGATTCCAATGGTCAGCCAGTCTGGATTGCCCTACTAATGTATGATCAAATTAAGAGGATATAAATCGGGGCACCAATGTGCTAGCAAGGCCTGCATAACAAGATGGCCATGTGGGGTCATGTACGCTGCTTTATAATAGCCAAGGAGTTGCAAGAACTCTCCCAAAGAAATCCTAGTCTTGATGGTAATGGACTCAATGAGTTCAATGATTCTAGTAGAGAGAACACAAGGGGACGTGTCAGATTCCAGTTGGTTAAGACGTACATGCCCAAATGGATGAAACTCTAGGATGTTTGGAGGTCTGAAATTCCCAGTTCATGAAAAGGCCTGGATGATCTGGCAGAGAAGGGAGTTTGTTCCACCTTAGAGTAGGATAGAATTTACAATGTGTTTCTTTAAGGTGCTGCCCAAGTACGCTGCTGTCAATGTAGATGAAGACACCCAGAACATTGAGTGAAAGCCCAGGCGATGAAGAGGGTCAAAGGGAAGAACAGTGAGTTGGTAACAGTGTGGTGGTAAACATGAAAACTAGCAACAGACTGGGTGGATAGGGACTTGGAAATATACATCTGTCAGATCGAGACTAACGGCATACTCGCCCTGCCTGAATAGGGAGGCAGAATGATACTCACTGCCTGAACAGGGAGGCAGAATGACATTGCCTTCTCCATCTTGAACATTGTGAGGAGATTCCAGTCAATGATGGGCCTCCACCTGCTGTTTGCATGCCAAAAGCAAGCCTTGAATAACCTAAACACCTGTATCCTCTGTTATCAAAAGGCATCGATCTACCGATCTTTCAGTTTATTGTGTGGAAGAGCACGGGGATTGTTGCTGAATGAAACCTGAAGCCCTGCTGACTGACCTGGATCAGCCCCTCCTTCTGAGGGAACAGGGAGGTCCAGTGAAATTAAATCGGTTTCATACAGCCACTGTACTATTGCATGATAGGGGTTGATGTGGGTGCACATGTAACTATCGATGACTCATCACCTTTACTGGGTTATCACCTGGCTTGGCTTCAAGCTCAGCACAAATCATGTCGGGTGGCCTTGACAACTGTGCTTAATCGTATCTGTGCAAGACATGAGCTCTCCCTTGAGTATATGCCATGAATACTCTAATATCCAGCATCACCAGTAAAGACAGCACTGCCCACATCATCTGCACTGCCAGCCTTTCTAGCACTGCATGCCTGTTTAATAAGAATTCTATCAAAACAGCATGAAATATGAATAAATTAAACATAATTATCAAGCAGCACTGCAGAATTCGCTATTATGTGCTCCATAGCAGACAGAGTAAACGAATAAAGTCAAATGTATGCTAACCCATAATGACCTTGTGTAAGGTCAATGACAGCATTGTGGGATGGTGGTCCTACAAGACGAAGTCCCGACAAATGACAAAATAGTGGCAGAAATTGTAAAATAAAGCATACAACCTGCAGTAGATCAATGAATCCGCATTATAAATGCAAAATGAACATTGGACAGTCCATAGGAACACAAAAAGAGGCTGGATTGTCAGAGGCTATTGCACTGCATGTGTCTCAGGACACTGCAAAATTAAAGACTGGCGACACATGGTGGTATCAAGGGGAGGTAATGGGCAAGAGATACTTGCCTTTGTCTATTTAAAATTTGACAATATGATGATTTTCATTTTTTAGTAGGGCTGGATTCGTGAGGTAGCAGGCTAATATTCCTAAGGTAATTTGATTGGGGAACGTGTTCGAAGGAGAAAAGAAAGGTTAATCTTTTTTTTTAGTGTGTCAATACATATACATAAAATTTAATAGCTCTATGAAATAGTGTACCTTTTGGATACAGTATAGTGCAATATGCAACACTGATATCTTTGCATATAAGTTAAACAGCATGATATCATGAAGGGTTGTATGTAGATGAGTTCTACCATTAAGTAATGCTTTTTTTCAAATATTATTTAATCATTCAAATGAGACACTGATATTTATAATCAGTTACTGAAATGCCATTTACAGTAACTAAACAAAAATAAAAACTCTATCACAATTACTGAACATGCATAATAAACATCACGATGTTGTTTTGTTGATAAAGAGACGAGTAATACATATTTGTTACTTATTAATATGCATATAACATGAACACGAAAATAGGTTGCAAAAACTGTTAGTGAACAAATGTACAAATTTTTTGACATATTTGGCCTTGTTAATGTCATAGACAAATCAACTGCTAAAATATTGTTTCCTTCTTTTAATCAAATTTACTTTGACCATTGTTTGAGATTCAGGGAAAAAATAAATAAAATGATGCAAGAATATAAAAGGAGGGTAGTAGGTCAGGGGGAGAATATGTGAGACATGCACAGATTTGTTATTGTCTTTAAAACGTGTGTAGCATTGGAAATATTAATGAAGAGGGCAGCCTTTCTAATTCAATTAATGGTGGGCTCCACTGAGTATAATTAGTTTTACTCTGGGATTCTACTCATTATTCCATTTCTTGTAAAAGCATACAACACCCAGGCCTTCTGGTCTGGGAATGGGAAAACAAAAAAAGGGAGAATACTCTTTAACTTGGTGGTGAAACAGTTTACTAAAGGAGTCCCCTAAGGCTGGGACATGAAATCTGCTTTGAATTGGACAAGTGACCAATCTGTTGAACTTTCTTCCCTTTCCTTGACATACTGTCCACCAAAATATCCATTTTTTTCAGGAATGTGTCAAATCTGTGGGTAATTTCTTCTGAAGTAACCCAGTGAAGGAGGTTCCAAACCTCCATGCAGAGAGAAGGTGCATGTGTGCCTACTTCTCTCCTGAGGTACACCAGCACCTACAAGTTGTTGGAGGACATCATCATGCAGCAACCCCTGAGGAGCTAAGAACACTCATTTACAAACTGATAATGTGGAGGGTAGATTCTTCCCAGGACCAAAAACCCTGAAGAACCAGTCCTTCCAGCTCTAGATGAGAGCCACACCCTGAATCTCATGTGCTTGCAAACAGGTTGGAGTGGGGTTTGGGGGTGGGTGGGGATACATAGTGATTTCAGCTAGAAACTAGTCCTGATTTGATCATCAAATAAGAAGGAACTAGGACATTCAAGGGGGCTTTTGTGCAGTTTCCACACCGCCAAAGTGAGACACTGGAGAAGATGTTAAGTGCAGTCTGCCTAGGGGGAACCAAGTCCACTGCAGAGTTCAAGGTCCCCAGCAGAGAAAGCACAAGACAAGCTGACAGCGTGATCTTCATGCCTCCAACAAGGGCAGGATCTTATCTACTGTCCTGACAGACACAGATTTGTCATTTAACACCCTCACTCTCTACTGCACCCTTCTGCTGAGGGCGAGCTTGGAAACGGAGTTATTGCTTTGAAGGAGTCTGTGTGGCTTTAAAGAATATACCCATGCCTTTGTTTTTTCTTAAATATGAAACTAGGAAATAAAAGTCCACGAAAATAATTACTTAATTTTCAAAAGTTCCCCATGTATGTTTATTTTCTTCTTAAATTGTTCACAAATATTCTATTCTGAAGCCCGAAAAATAGAAAGGGGACTGTATTCTGCAAGATATAATTCTTGCATTATCAATGAATCACCAATTAGAAGAGTGATGGTGAATAATTAAATCTGGACCAATAATCAACATTAATTGATTTTTACTATGATTGCAGCAAATAATGTACCCCACTGACTATGAAATACTTACAGACTGTGAACTAACCAGATTGCCTAACCTCTGGATGACCTTGGAGATGAGAGTGAGAGTGCGATGCACTGTTTCATCCTGAAAATAAATATCATGGTGACAATTACAATTTAATATTAGTCTTACTGGAAAAGCAAATAACTTTCATCATTAAACCTGCTTTATTTTGATATCAGTATCATTTGATATAAATTTAGAAATGGTTAAAATAAATTACTTTTAATCAAGAAGCCAGCATCCAAATAAACAACTGTGGCAATCATTGATTTCTATGACAGATTTTTAGAAAATCTTTCAATTAAACCCAAGGCCACCTTGTCAAGGTCACCTTACAACCATAAGACAGGTAGCCATTATCTCAATCTTACATTCAAGTGGACTTAACAATGATAAATAACAATATTTAACAGAATTTCTGAGAGGCTAGTGTGAAAAAAGCTATATATACAAAATGAATACAAATTTTAATACAGTTTCATTGAATACATACTATGATATGAACAAAGAAATACATCAACAAAAATTACTCTGGAACCAGTGAAATTAGTTAACCAAGAACCTAAACATAAGTAACATGAATGCCACATTATATGCCCACCCAATGTTCAGTAGTCCTCTATACATTAGTATGGCATGGTTTACTCACCAATGGGTCTCATTGAAACTGACTGTAGGCAGTCCTGACCAAAACTTACTGTGAGGAAATTATTATTTTCTTATTTGATTTAACATAACCATGACCTCTGACCTTTAGATCACAGAATATATAGATGTTGTAGCCTAAATGCAGGCCATTCCCATAGTTTGGTCAAGGAACTTTTGCTAATACAGTTATTCAAATACATCACAAATTATTATTCAATACATCACAAGTTATTATGCAAAACCCATTTTTCTTCATTCAGTCCTGCTGCCCTTTACCTTTAACTTTCACCTAAAAATCAACAGGCTTTTTTCTTACTCAATGCACAAGTCAACCACAAAACTTTGATGAAGGTACATGGTCAAGAGCTGAACTTTTGGTGCAGAAAGCATTTTCTTCTCTCAAAGACCTTGACCTTTGAGTTTTTACCTTTACCCAAAGAGCAAGCCACTAAAGTCATTGTGCAGCAACAATTTTTCTATGTTCAGTCACCTTCAACACTAACTGTCCTTTCTTCTCCCAAGTGCATGCAATCCACAAAGCTTGGTCTCTGAGACTATAATTGTATGCAGTAATGACTTTTCTTCATTCACAGTGATGCTGAACTTTCAGCTTTTGACTAAAAAATCAAGACTTCTTCCTTACACCATCTGCAAGCTATCCACAAAGTCTGTTCCATGTCTGCAACGTTGAACAACTGTTACTGTGCAGCAACCATATTTCTTCTTTCGGTCACAGTGACCTTGACCCCACAATCAACAGGCTTCTTCCTTACCCCAGGTGCACAATATTCCCAAGGTTTGGCTCATGTCTGTGATGTAGAATTAATGTTCCAACCATTCTTCTTTCAGACCAAAACCATGACCTCTGACCTTCTGATGCTGAAATCGATAAGCTTCCTCCTTGCTCCAAGTGCTAAATGTTTTCAAAGTTTGTTAACAGCAGACAGTGAAGAACTCCAGTTATTGTGGAGAAATAAAATTGATAATAGATGAATGAGCATACATTATCACAACATAATATGATCCACCTTATGGCAGGAATATGAAAACTTGTTGCCTTTTTAAAAAGAATAAGACAGGTTTACAGGTATCATGTGACCTAAGTCAGCAATTTATCATATCCATACATTTCTAATATCTGCATACCAAAAAATTTAATTGTAAGCATAACTTACTTGTAAGCAAAGTGTAGAAATTTCCAATTTACCTGAGTATCTGTGGTGAGATCAAAGAAGCGAGGGCCCAGAATTGCTGGTGCAAAAAACCTGAGAAATATGAACCCACACACCACCTGATATCTTACTTCCTTTTTGTCTGCAAAATAACAGACAAACAGGGTATAACAAATTTCTAACAGAATTCTATTTTCTTATTCAACCTTTCCTACACAATGTACTACAAATTCTAAAAATTACACATTTTTACAAAGATTTTGTAACAAGCACCATGTGATGTAGAAAGATAAAAGTTATTACTTCGTAACATCAGAAAGGAATCCGACAATATTTGCATACAATTTTAAAGTCTATTTCTAATATTTACTAAATCAGACTGGTTATTGTTTTATAACAGCATTAAATACTACTAATGGTCAACAATGTCATATAGACTGGAACTCCCCTCCAGAAAATCACTGCCCTGAGTGGCAACTAGCTACTAACAGGGTGTTCCAGCAACATGTATCCCTGGAAAAAGCTACTAAGATGCCTTCTCCATTCAGTGTTTACTAGTTTTACATTGACACAGAAAACACATTCAACCAGATTTCTATTTAGCAAATGAACCTTCAGAAGATTTTACATTTTCAAATGGGCATAAACATTATAAGACTAGAATAATTTGTTTTTTGTTAAAATTCTTACCTGGCAAGTGGTCTTGTGCAGCCTCCTTGAGAGCAGCAAATACCTCACACATTATACTTGGGCAAGCCAGTCCTGACACCATAATGGCATCAAAAATTAGTTTGATGTAATTCTTCAGGGTCTCCTATAGAATAAGATACACCGTTAACAAATGTCATGTCTTACTCAAAGTTTACAAGTCTCATTTTTGTTTAAATTGTGTCATATCACACAAAAATATGTACAAGGTTATTTTCTTTTCATTTCTGGAAGTGTCCAAAGTTGACAATGACCATAACAAACAAAAATTCAATAGCAAAAAAATTCAATATTGTACAGTAACTCCCATATACTTTGTAAAGGACAGCTAATAAATTCAATGGGAGACTGTTTTACACTCACCTTGGCCTCTGAGGAGTAGAAGCATGAATTTAAATGAAGCTCCTTGGCACCAAGAATAAATGGAGATGGAGAGTAAAAAATTACCTTCATGACTCCACAAGTTAAATGTGTCCATGGATTGTCAGGTCTGATTGGGAGCACCATCATTTTGGGACATGTTTAGTTTTGTGGGTTTCAGTGATGGAGAAAGAACTTGGGAAGAATCACCAACCTGTCAAAAGCTAATGGCATGCATTTTTACATATCCATGTTGGCTAAGCGAAGACAGAACTATGCAGGTCGAGGTCAGATATCATGGTCACCCTTGGCCCTCTGGATAAAACTAGACCAATGGGTACACAATTTCCATAAATATTTTTATTGAAATTGTAAATTCTTCATTACTGTGATATATTCTAATTACTGGGACAAGGGCAGATTATCAGTTTCTGAAGACCCATAAAGAAATTAATGTCCTTCATTACTGTGATATATTCTAATTACTGGGACAAGGGCCCATTATCAGTTTCTGAAGACCCATAAAGAAATTAATGTCCTTCATTACTGTGATATATTCTAATTACTGGGACAAGGGCAGATTATCAGTTTCTGAAGACCCATAAAGAAATTAATGTGCAACAATCCTTCATCATCATCGGCATGGAAGTTAACATATTAATCACATTATGCAAGCAAACTATACATTATCACATTGTAGTTGACAGCCAGGCTTAAAAAGTGAGACATAGTGACCCAATAGCCATTTCTTATGCGTTATACACAACCCTGTCTAATATCTAAGTTCAATGGTGTGAATTATATTAATTAGATAAAGTAAAAAAAAAATTAAAAAAAGAAGAGTTGGGGGCAAAATTGATTACTAAAAGAGTACATATGATTAATAAAAAAGGTATATATCTACAGATGGCCACTGTTGTGGTGATAGTGGATGTATGGGAGGCACGATTTTCATTTAGGACAAACAAATAAGTCTTCTGGTGAAAACCCAATGGTGATATGACTTCTCATTTAGGAGGAGTAGTGATGACAAGAATGTAAAAATGTGGTTGATATCCACTTGGCACTATTTTTATTTAGGACCAAATAGAACACATCATATTGATAAGACCATCCAATCAAAAACAAATAAAAGCACATCATGTTGATAAGACCATCCAATCAAAATCAAAACAAGATTTTCAACATGGTTGCTGTGATAGATTTTCATTGCAATCCTCCATGTAGTTTAGGACAAGCAATAATAACAGACTTGTGCAAAAGCTGAACCAGGACAAACGACATCAAGTCCACAAAGAAGTTAAATCGTTTCAAGTCTGTGGAAAGATTCAGGATGCTGACCGCCTGTCAAATTGGTCAACTTAGGAAGTTCATCTTACAACAGACTTTATGTATATTCGTGTCCCTTTGATTGCAACCAATGAAACTCCTGTTTCCATCCACTATTGAATTCTGTCTGCAACCAATGAAATTCCTGTTTCCATCCACTATTGAATTTTGTCATACTTAAATTCAAATCTTCATATTTTAGCATTGGGAGATAATGCACATGTAGATATCAACCAACTTTAAATACAGATACCAAACAGACCTGCTTTATTCCACCTGAGCTCTGTAGTGATGTCTAATCCAACCATAATCTATTAATGTCTTTAATTCTTTCCAAATTCTGATACACAGTATAATTTATCAACAGACTTTAATTTAATGCTTAACACAAAACATCTGAAGCCAAACTGACACTGTCAAATCCAATCATAATCCATTAACATCTTTAATCCTTTCCGAATTACTACTGAACACACCTATTATAATCCCATGATTGGTGTTAGGTTATTGTCTGTCCAATTAGCAATTAAAGTGTGATGCTTGTATAAGCCAGTACAGTCACATGGTTTCTTTAAGTCTATACCACAAATGTACTACACTGGAAGCAAGGTGTGAAGAAAAATGGAAAAATGTCTTTCTGACAATTTTTAAACAATAACTCTGAGTATGTGGGAGATTTCAGTGAGTGGTGGAAGGGATAGTAGACACACTGCATCTCAAAAACAAAAACCTTCCCAAATGGGAGGTTCACATGTATTCATTGACAATACTGAACTGACAATATTGTAAAACCTGTCTTGTGAGACCATACCTGCTGTCAACAAAAAGAGGTTGCTCAAGACAGGTGGTCTCTCATAATAGGTTTGTGCAAACTTAACAATTTACAAGGTCAAAATAAAAGCAATTTTTAGAGTAGAAAATATCCACAGTTGCTCTACATGTATTTCATTCATTATTCAAAGTTCTTGTCATCTCAAATTAATACTGTATAGCAATAAAAATATACATTTTTCATAAAACATTTGCAATTATATTTGTACATGATGTACATAAGTGACCACTCCGGTGGTCTAGTGGTTAGAGCATCCGCCTTGGATGCGGGAGGTCGTGGGTTCGATTCCCAGCCGAGTCGTACCAAAGACTTACAAAAATGGTACTAACAGCTGCCTCACTTGGCGCTCAGCATTAAGTGGTTAGTGTTAGGACTGGTTGGACCAGTGTCAGGATAATGTGACTGGGTGGAACATCATCTTATATGTCTGCGGCATGATGCCCCAGTGCTAGACTTCACTATAAACTGTCACACTGCAGACATCGTAGCGATATGATTGAAACATTGTTAAAGCTACATTAAAAATCCAAATCACACACAAACACACAATGTACATAAGTAGGTTATCATATGAATTATAAAATTAATATGGTAATATTTATTTATCCTCACCATAAGTTAACCTAACATGTCCATAAATTGCAGACATTTAAATGCAGCATAAGAACTGCACGGTTAGCTTTGATATTACTCATCCATCCTGTGTATGAATTAGCAGCTTTGATCAGAATATAAGATATATAAAATATAAACATTTACCAATGAATGAAATCAAAAGACAGAGGTAACCCATTCAGAAACAAAATCAATTTATTTAAAAACAAAACTAAAGGGTGTAACAAGCCTGCACTACTGTGAACAGACTTCACGTGGCTTTTAATAATGGTAACATAAAATAAACAACACAACCTTTTACAATGAAAATCAGATTTGGAAAATTATACTCACTTATTATTCACATACGGACTGACTCCAATGACAAATGACATATTTGACCGAGACAATGAAGCCTTTTCAAAAGAGTTCTTATTATGGCATTATTGGGTTTTGTGGTTCTACACAAAGGATAAATAATACAAACCTCTGAAATGACAATGTATATCTGTGACAGTTCCTTTTAAAGAAGCAATGGTTAATCATAAGTAAGATTTACAGGACTTCTGCACTATAATGGTGGTTAGTGATTTGAACTTTAGTCTGGTTATGGTCTGTAGCACATGACAGCTATCTGTAGCCAGACTTAACTGTTATTTTTATTTTTTATTTTTTTTACAGCACAAACACTCTTATAAATGGTCTTGCTGGGACAGTTAAATTAGCAGATATAATTAATAAGTAGCTTTAAATTATTCATTCCAACCAGGTGCATCACAGAGAGCTAGGTAAAAGGACGTTATATTGATGATGTAAAGCTGGAATTTCATCCCACAAAAATACTAGGATCAAGTCTTACCATATTTACTTCTAAATTTTCTCCCTCCTTCAGACGTGCTGGATCAATCTCACAAGATAGGTGTTCTGAACATATCTGAAACAAAATATCACCATACACAATCAAATTTTTTATTGCTCTTACCAACATATAATTTTTTAAAAACTTTAAAAGGATTATGATGTAATAACACTATTTGTCAAAATTACAATGTGCTTGGCATATCTATTTAGTTACACACTTTTAACGATGATTATCTGCAGGTATCCTGTTAAAATGCTTTAATGGATGACAGGTCACATGATTTGCAATAATTTATCATACTGCACTGTTGTGATGTCAATGCCTATTGTGTGACATCATTACCAACTTTTTGTGCTCTCATGCAGGTGAAATTTTCATTTTATTCTGATTCAAGTTTGCTTTTAAAACTTTGCACTAAATCATGTAATAGAACAACTACAGACCTCTGAGGTGACTGTAAAGTTTTACAAACAAGAAAACCCATCATGGTGACCTCTGCTTTTTACCTGTCAGCACGACGTTAACTGCTTCATAAACTTAATTATATCTACCTTAACAAGGGTCTATAACACTGTATTATTGATATCCTGAATTTTCATAATTTTGTACAAATAAATGATTTTCAAACAATTTACTTGCTGTCAAAGATAGTATATGCAAGAACATAACAGAACACAACCATTTCAAGAGATAAATAGGACATGCAAAACATCAAGAAACAATTTATTTTGATAAACTGCTGTCACACTATGAAAATTTTAGAAATCCATTAGTCAGCAACACTCTGAATCAACTTAGGATAGTCATACAATATGGGAAAATACGATGTTATTATTATTTTATTAAACAACATTAGTTATATCTTGCCTGGAAAAAGACCCACACTATATAATAGATTATAAGCCCAGTCCAAATGTAAAAACAACACAGACTCTGACCTGCCTTCAGATAATGCTCTAATATATCTGGGTCTATGACATTTGTTAGGAGAACTCAGTACCAAAAAACCCCACAAAGACCCTGATCTGCTAACACATTATGCAATGGCATATCAGGGTTTTTGTTGTTAGCAGATTGACTTCACTTATAAGTATATATATATATGGTTGGCTGACCAAATCTGCATTTTTATTTGCGGTTCATTTGCACTTATCTGCATTTAAAACATTTGTCATTTGCATTCCATATATGCTGACTTTGTCTTTCAGCTATTATTGGGTCATTTTTCATTTACTGTCACAGAAATGCATTCTGATCATGTGTTTATCACTTCAGTTTATCATTTAATTTCATGTTTGCTCATTTGGAACCAAACGGTAATGTATTTACCAAAGTCTGGTTTTCCAGAGTGTTACTGGAAAAGAACTAATGCCTGTGCACTGTGTCCTATTAAAAAGTGTACTTTAGTAAAACAGCCAATGCAAAGGATAGTACTGGGCTTACAATGCAAAAGATGGCTTTGGGCTTACAATAATAATAATAATATTAATAATAATAATAATAATAATATAACTGTAATAAATTTAAATATATGGATACAGAGCATGTCAGCAAATTTTATTTCATATTAAAAAATAATTGCTTTTGAAATCCATTCATGAAATTCATTCAAGTTTCATTCCATTTTCATTTATCGTTCATTATTCTACATTGTGTTGTGTATTTGTGCTCTCCATTCATCATTCCATTTGCATTCATTCATGTGCTGAGCATTCCATTATTGTTTCACTCATAAACTTACCTGTTTTAGGGTCTGTAATTAAAAACAAGAGACCTTAATATCAAACCTTTCTTTTTAGCTACAGAGTACATTTACTTAAATATTCAGCATAGTCTAAAACAATTTAACACTAACCTTAATTGAGAGTGTGGACAGATGAACAGGTGTACAAACAGAAGGTCAGATGGTCTTGTGAAAAACAGATGCCAAACTGACCACTATATCAAGTTTCTGCCTTGGTTGGCTGATGCACTACTGGCTGAAAAGAATTACCTGGAATCCATGAAACTGCTGCTTCTTTATAACTGATGAGTCTTAAAACCATCTCTGATGTTCTTGACTGATAAAAAATTTTAAGATGACATCTGTGCTGAACATAATGGATGCAAGGATGGGACAGTTTTAACTTGGTACAAACCAGATATCATTGGAAGTGTTTTGATGAAAACTCCATGTCACTAAGAACATCCATTAAGGAGGAATAAGAATAACGAGATTTTGAAAAAGGCTGCCAAAGTGGCCATACTGGATATCAGACTGACACAATTTCAATTTCAGACCAACAAGTCATCATAAGAAGTATTTTGGTGTTTATAAGACCATAAATCCAGAAGTAGCAAAAGCAAGATTTTCAAGATGGCCCCCATGGCGACTCTTTTTGGAGGTTAGACTGGTACCATTTTCATTCAAACCAAATGAACATCAAAAATGTCTTCTGGTCAACATGACTATCCATTCATGAGGAATAGCATAACAAGATTTTCAAGATGGGCTCCCATGGCAACTCTTTTTGGAGGTTACACTGGTACCATTTTCATTCAAACCAACTGGACATCAAAGAAGTCTTCTGGTCAACATGACTATCCATTCATGAGGAATAGCATAACAAGATTTTTAAGATGGCCACCATGGTGGTCATGCTGAATGTCAGAACAGCACCACTTTTCTTCAGGACTAACTAGACATTAGATATCTGTGATGTCTGTGAGGCACCATTCAACAAGACCTCGGGGTGAACATGTGTGAAGTTTCAAGGCAATCCTCTAAGTAGTTTTGGAGGAGTACTGAAAACAAACTTTTGCTTAGGTGGCGCTCTACAGTTTCGTATTTTGCATAGGGTTAGGATTTTAAAGAAAAAGAATTTCCCCGGCTTTCCTCACTGGTTATACTGGCTATTTAAAAAAAACCTTGTATATCTTAGGTATAATTCAAAGAACCATTAATTCCCTTTATTTTGGTGTATGATTGATGGGTGTACTATGGGTTATAGAGTATACAGCTTGGCCTTCAGATGTGCACCTTTCAAAAACGTGCTAGCTCTACTTGGTCATTTTCACTTCCTGAACTTCAGAGGTAAAATGTATAAAAAAGAGCTGATAACTTTTTTTACATTTGATATATTTGGTAATTCATTCATTGCACTTTCAGAAGCTGGTATTGTCAAGTCTGGAAAAATTCATTTTCCCTATTTTAATAGCTGCTATGTATAGTGTACTTTAGACTAATTCAGGCTGATTTTTTAACACAAGGGAGCAGTCATTTTAGTTAGCAGTGTGCTTAAATCATGTAAAATTTTCAAAAGTACAATATCCAAAGAAATATCATCCACATTACATTAATGTAGCATAGAGGTATGCCAACATTCTCTCCACTGTGCATGTTTTAAATGCGAACTACTTCACCTTACGTATGTCACTCTCTCAAAAGTACATATTAACTAACTGGTGATCGCCCCCTTATAGAAAGATAGACAAAAGATGACAAGCCATCCATAATCTCTTCATTGCTGTGATCAGAGGAGCTAATAATGGGGAGACAACTTTTGAAAGCAAAATGGAGAAACTCTGAGGCTGAATTTCATGTTAGATTTACTTTCAAAGTCCGCTTACTTCTGAAAGCAAAACATAGAAACCTTCAGGCTGAATTTCATAATTCAAGGTCAACTGAATATAAAAGTTGTAGGGTATAGTGGTAAGAAGACTTTCAAAGCTGTAATTTCAACTTTTTGCAAAACATATGAAGCAAACAAATGTACAAGATTGTGTTTTCCCGTGTCTATACTTACCTGATGAATAAGAGATTTGATAGTGAAGTGGAGATAAGGCAAACCAACCAGCTTCATAAGTTCATCCAACACTTTGGTTAGAAGGGTATTTCCTCTGAACAATGTGTTGTGGTCTCTGAAATAAAGGAATTTTACCAATCTGTACACACAAGCATTGGTAATGGCTAGGTTACAGTTTCCCAATGATTTCAGTTAATCAAGCTCTTTGTTAGGGGAAAGAAATACTACAAAACCAAACATGTAACACTTAAGCTGAATATAAGCAATCCATACCTATTTATATGTCTGAGTGACAGAAGAAACTTACAAAAACAGTTAAATAAATGTGAAAACAAAATTAGATGCAAAACAGCATAAAAGAGTATTAATGTTTTATCTAATAAATCCAAATCCAATATTTAATTCGTACAGTAAGTTAAGTAATCTTATTATCTCAACCGATGTCTGTTTCCCAATATCAGGTTTTTGTTTCTGAGAGAAGTGTTGGCTAAAGTACATTATAACAATGGTTAATATTATATGATTATCTACAAATGCCGTCATTTATAGGGAATGGGCTAAACAATGTTGTAATTTGGGTTGAGTTCTTCCCATTGATGATTATGACCAGAGGTCATTGTTAAGATCATAACTTGGTCAACATAGGTAAAATACAGCTCTAATGGATTCAAACACAATGAGAAATGAGCCTTGAACAACAAAAAAGGTACCAGGCCTAAAATTCTTGAGACAGCACATGTATCACTTCCTTTATCAACGATGTATTTTTTCAGCGCTATAAAAAGTTTTGTCTGTATGATTAAATTGCAGTACAATTAGCAACATAGGAATAAATCATCATATCCCTTTAACATATCTTCACATAAACAGCAAATTCTTACTCTACAAGAAAAAATTTATTGGACTCAACAACAATTGAGATAGGTTGAAAGTTCCCAACAAAATAGCTGATGTTGGAAAGATTCAAATAAACAAAATCACAACAGATAAGGAAAATATTCTTCAGCTGTGGGAAAATGGAGTAAATGGAAAGAGAATGATTCTGACTCTCAAGCGATGTTGAAACCAAGATTTAAATGTCAACACTTTGAACAGTTCCACAATGCATATGCCAACAATATCCCACACACATTTCATGCTTAAAATCAGGAACTATTAAAGCACGTTCACTTGAAATAAGTCTATTCTTTATACAAGAATCTTTTAATAATTAATGTTACTTTTAAATGAAGATATTAAATGTTTTGCAGTTACATGTAGCTTTCTTGACTACATACACATACATCATAAATGTAGTATTTCTCACAAATGATCCCCCTCTGGAAAGCCACCTGTTTTAATAAGATTTTCCCGGTGTAGAAGGGGTGGCCATATAAGATATAAGAGGGGGACAACTCTGTGTGTGTGCATATATATATAATTCAGATATTAGCTCTTGGCAGCTATCTATTTGTGAAATTTCGCATGTAAACATTCAAAGGAGATATAAAAAGTTCTGACAACAAAAAAAGACATTGATGAAACTAATTATCAATAGTACCACAAAATGTGTCAAATTACGGTTGTAGATTTGCTGCTTATTTAGTAACAGTATTTACTTCCATGATTCACTGGTTTCCTCTCAAACTAATTATTTATAAAACAAACAAAATCATTTTTCTTTCAAAAAACAACGCTACAGCTACAGATTTTCACCAACGACAGCTGACAAAATTCATGATGCTGTGTGGAATGAACTATAGTGAAAATAACGAAGCCAAGGTTTTGATCTGACCTTGTCTTATACTCAGCATCAACTTATATATGGATGAGGGTTGGAAAATATTCAAATTGGCAAATTCAACTTTGAACTGACTTAAAAGCTGGCAAATACACTGTATACATACACACACAGAATACACATTTTCAGATACATCAATTCCTGAAATAAAATATCAATGTTTATTTATAACGTTTAATAATTGATATTCTTTGTAATGGTTTTATAATAAATGTAATCAATCTCCATCAACTACATTATTTTGAAAGAATGTCAGTACAAAATTTAATATGCAATAACAACTCTCATATACACTCAAACACATTTATTTGCTGGACATGTCCAGCACATCAGAGTTTTTGACAGGCACATTACTGAATATCCATCATTGGATATCACAAATATCAATATATCCAATTTTGTTTGATTTGTTCATCCATTTAAACTAAGAAATAAATACCTTAACAAAGTAAATTTTAAAAGTCTGCTCTATGTCTAATTTACAGACTACTTCCATGTCAGACAACCAAAAGAGATGTTGCCAACCAAATTTAATTCAAAGGTGACTAGGTCTAGTTTAAAAATTGTTTCTTTGTTGGGCAATCAAAAGGTACTGCCAACAATGCTTGCCTGGATAACTGTTTTCCCAGTTGTTTCAACATTCGATAGCTACAAAGCTCAAGACAAAAGAGGTGTGAAAGCTTTATGTACTGGACTTATCAAAAACCTATCAATGAACAATTGCTCCTGGGTCTGTACACACAAGCTTGAAATTTCGGGAGCCATGCCATGACCACATTATATCCGAATTCGCGTTATAGCGGGGCATGTTATAGCGGGGTTGCACTGTATTATATAGTGTTTACTATTTTCTGGATCATACCCTCTATATAATGCCTTTATTATATAATGTAAATTCTGTAAATGAAATGGTGGTGAAATTCATTATATGTTGCTACTCCAATAATTTCATGTTTTCCAATACAGTATCAGGTAACTGTTGGAAGAAAAAAAATGATCAAGAGCAGCAAACTTTGTCATGACGCGGTATTGTAGACTTAACGTTTTGTTAATGTTAGAAATGGGTCATTATCTAACACTTCCCATGTACTGACACGTAACACAGCAAATCTACCACACTACTCACAAAGTTTGTTTAATCTCATGAATGGCTAGAGTTTTGATGAAAGGCACTATTTTCCCATGGTGGTGGAATACTTTGACTAAAGGCTGTGCAACTTCCTGTCTGTTGTCTACTATCTGTCCAAGGATGTAGGCTGCACTGGAGGAAATCGGCTGAAAAAAATCCATTAAAACAAGATGACAAGACAGAAAAAACACATCACACCAATTTAACAAGCATCTACTTACAGGATATTGCAAAAAAAGAACCATTTACAATAATATCTTGTATCCATTTAAATCTGCAATAATGTCATCTTGAAGAATGGTTCCCGTTGAATAAAAATGTAACTGTCCATTGTAGTATAACATTTATCAATATGTATTGGACTGAAAATGCTGATGTTGATGCTGTCACCATCACTGCTAGAAAAGTGACCCAAACACCCAACAAAAAACAAAGTATGCATGACAAAATACATTCTAGTCTTGTTAATCTGACATGTAATATAATATTCACCAAGAAATGAAGCTATCAGATGAAGGTAAGCTTGAATCCATTTATCTATTCCGACACAAGTGGTTTGTATTGATCAATTCCAATGATGATGAATCCATACAGCACGTTAAGAGTTAGAACAAACAACATAAAAAGTAATAAAGGTAGTGATACTAACGTACACAAGACATTCCTGCCCTGTTCACAGTCAAGGTTACAAGGCTAAGGAGTTTTGAGACTCAAAAAATGTGTTTTGCAATCACCAGGGAGGAGTAAATGTGTGTGTCCCCACCAAAAGAGACATTATCAAACAGAATGATTCATCTTTTTATATGAGCCTAGAGAAAAATACTGAAAATTCAAATCTAATTTTTTTAAATAAAAAATGCTTTGAATTCTTTGAAGAATTTAATACACTTAAAAACAACAAAAAAAGTTGGTAGACTTAGCATTGTTCAAAGTCACCACACACATACATAAATGTGTCCACACTCATATAATCCCAACCACACAGATAATGAAAAAGCACCACCTTTCTGTTTTTAAAATACATTGGAAATTAGACAGTGGAATATCATCTTAAGTAGCTGCAGTATTTGAGGCTCTCAACAGTTCAGTAAGCAGTTTGAAGGACCACTCGAATGATAGTGGTTAGAGCATCTGCCTCGGATGCAGGAGGTCGTGGGTTCGATCCCTTCCCGAGTCATACCAAAGACTTACAAAAATGGTACTAACAGCTGCCTCGCTTGGCGCTCAGCATTAAGAGGTTAGTGTTACGACTGGTTGGCCTGGTGTCAGGATGTGACATCATGCTACATGTCTGCGGCATGATGCTCCAGTGCTAGACATCACTATAAACTGCCAATGCAGACATTGTAGCATTATGACTGAGTAATAGTTAAAGCTACATTAAAAAATTCAAATCACACACACACACACACACACACAGTTTGAAGGCAATGCAAGTGTTATTCATCAATAGTTCAGTAAGCAGTTTGAAGGCAATGCAAGTGTTATTCATCAATAGTTCAGTAAGCAGTTTGAAGGCAATGCAAATGTTATTCATCAACAGTTCAGTAAGCAGTTTAAAGGCAATGCTAGTGTTATTCATCAATAGTTCAGTAAGCAGTTTGAAGGCAATGCAAGTGTTATTCATCAACAGTTCAGTAAGCAGTTTAAAGGCAATGCTAGTGTTATTCATCAATAGTTCAGTAAGCAGTTTGAAGGCAATGCAAGGGGTTTTCATCTTAGCACTTATTACATACTGGATGGTACTGATGTTGAAATTTGCAAATAGATCCTGATGAATTTTTCTAAGCACAGAAAATTATCTGCATCTGGATTTCTGTAAGGGATTGTCAAACATAATAGGTGATACTGCTATGCCAAAAGATGTTGTACAATCGAAAATGTCTAACATCAATATGGTGTTTGCAGTATGTGCAATAAATACAATTATCCCCCTTGCTGTTGTGCTTCTCAAGTCAAAAAACTCTGTTCAGGTGTTCTAAAGTTTGGTCTTGCTTCCTGAATTTCAGCCCAAAAATGTGCAAGATCACTCCAGAATGAAAATCAGGTGATAGTGACCTACATTTGGTATAGCGTTGTATTACTCCTGAGGATACATGCCCATATCAAGTTTCAAGCAACAGTGTCCCAGATAATGACATTCTGGTAACATGGTCTGCTCCTCTCACTTGTGATTTTATCAGGAGAGTGTGGAAGCTTGAAATATCTGCCTGCATGAGAACTTCATTGTCTGGGACACTGTCACAACATTTATCCCCAGGTAGCCCATATGAAAATGTTTCAGCTTCTTAACACTTTACCTCAACGAGTGTATGGCTTTGTAGGCAGTTGATATACGTGTACCAAAGTTAAAAAGTGCAGTGCACTATAAATATACTGCTCTGGTGGCCTAGTGGTTAGAGCATCCACCATGGATGCAGGAGGCCACGGGTTCAAACCCCAGCTGAGTCAAACCAAAAACTTAATAAAAATGGTACTAACAGCTGCCGCACTAGGCGCTCAGCATTAAGATGTAAGTGTTAGGACTGGTCGGCCTGGTGTCAGGATAATGTGACTGGGTAGGACATCATTCTACATGTCTGTGGCATGGTGCCCCAGTGCTCGACATCACTATAAACTGCCACACTGCAGACATCGTAGCAACATGACTCAAAAATTGTTAAAGCTACATTAAAAAATCCAAAGCACACACACACACACTATAAAAAGAACACCTGTTACCTATCTGACTCCATATGTATAGGTCTGCCAGTTAACTGCTACAGCAGTTTTGTACATGTTATGTTCAGCATAAATTTTAACCATTTTACATTTTTGGTATACATTTATTATGTATAGAAAGATTTAAGAGTAAAATCTGATCATTATACTTGTATAATTATTTCTCAAGGAAGATTTTTTATATGCTTTAAAATGTTGAGAGAACTCATTCACTGTAAAGCCAATGAAGCCATGTGACCAACCGTAGTTACCATTTCTCATCAAAATTTAGCAGTTCTTTGCCTACATCTACATCACTAAATCACCTGAATTTGACAAATTATAAAAACTCATTGATGCCTACGTCACCATCAGAGCCTTTACCTATGTTATTGGGGCTCATTCTAATTGTGCAAACTCCAGAAAGTACTGAACAAAATCTGCAGCCTCCAATTTGGAGAGTGGAAAATCTGACCCAGTTATTTTAAATAGCAGATTTAATGAACAGGGACCATGTGATCTGACATAATGGTCATTCACAAAAATGAATGTAGTATCTAATAGGGGGATTTCACCAAAGGTGGCGCTATGAAAACAAGCTCAAAATGGCTAATGTTTACAGCAGTGTAGAGGCATCAAAACTCACTTCCATGCAAATCTGGTAGAAGCGTCCAAAGGTGCTTATGTGATGAAAAGGTTAACATGACATATGTACACTGTCTAGGCTGCCCAAGCATATAGCTGGGACAGCAACATAATGACTTTCTAGACCTTAAGTTTTGCTTGTAGACTGATGCCTCTGCACTCCCATATATTTGCACATAGTCGACCAAAAGCCAGTAATTCTGGGTTGGCTTCATCATTGATGCAAATGACAGGGTTTGGCTTTTGACTGAAGATTTTCCTTTTGCATCACTTCTGTCATCTTGACGCTGATTGTCAAGCCAAAACTGTCACAAGATGAAGAGTCCATAATCTGGTGCATTTAATCCCAGATTTGGCTATCACTGAAGAGTCAGCAATTAGAGATCACCAACAGTTGCTACCTGTAACTTCGTCTTTGTATGTAGCCTCCTCAGATTGAAGAGCTTGCGGTCAGACCTATATCTAATGTCCTCCCACCCATCCACCCCACACACGTGTTGGGTTTAATGTCATGTCAGCATAATAATGGCTATTTAGGACTCATTAATGTAAAGTTTTAAACATGTAAAGATAAAGAGCTGCAAAATAACTGAATATGGAATATCGAATAATAAAATTAAAAATCCTATGAATTTTAAAAAAAAAACAATCAGATACAGTAAATGCCCTGACATTAGTATATCTATTCATTATGGGACATTGTATAATATCTGATAATACAGTCATTCATGGTCTGTACATTATGATGGATTGTATAACGTTTGATAATACAGTCATTCATGGTCTGTACATTATGATGGATTGTATAAGGTTTGATAATACAGTAATTCATGGTCTGTACATTATGATAGATTGTATAACGTTTGATAATAGTCATTCATGGTCTGTACATTATGATAGATTGTATAACATTTGATAATACAGTCATTCATGGTCTGTACATTATGACGGATTGTATAACATTTGATAACAGTCATTCATGGTCTGTACATTATGATAGATTGTATAACGTTTGATAATACAGTCATTCATGGCCTGTACATTATGATGGATTGTATAACATTTGATAACAGTCATTCATGGTCTGTACATTATGATGGATTGTATAACATTTGATAATACGGTCATTCATGGTCTGTACATTATGATGGATTGTACAACGTTTGATAATACAGTCATTCATGGCCTGTACATTATGATGGATTGTACAACGTTTGATAATACAGTCATTCATGGTCTGTACATTATGATGGATTGTATAACGTTTGATAATACAGACATTCATGGCCTGTACATTATGATGGATTGTATAACGTTTGATAATACAGTCATTCATGGTCTGTACATTATGATGGATTGTATAACATTTGATAATACAGTCATTCATGGCCTGTACATTATGAAGGATTGTATAACATTTGATAATACAGTCATTCATGGTCTGTACATTATGATAGATTGTATAACGTTTGATAATACAGACATTCATGGTCTGTACATTAAGATGGATTGTATAACGTTTGATAATACAGACATTCATGGCCTGTACATTATGATGGATTGTACAACGTTTGATAATACGGTCATTCATGGTCTGTACATTATGATGGATTGTATAACGTTTGATAATACAGACATTCATGGCCTGTACATTATGATGGATTGTATAACATTT
Source organism: Sinohyriopsis cumingii (assembly GCA_028554795.2). Taxonomy (NCBI): domain Eukaryota; kingdom Metazoa; phylum Mollusca; class Bivalvia; order Unionida; family Unionidae; genus Sinohyriopsis; species Sinohyriopsis cumingii. Next base: position 123,745,670 of record CM068828.1, read on the forward strand.
GATAATACAGTCATTCATGGTCTGTACATTATGATGGATTGTATAACGTTTGATAATACAGTCATTCATGGTCTGTACATTATGATGGATTGTATAACATTTGATAATACAGTCATTCATGGTGTGTACAGTATGTTGGATGGTTTCTTGAATAAATACATGACAGCTTTTCAAGGACATATATGCCTAAAATGGTGCAAACTGTGACATTTATTTTTCTCAAATTTTTATGCTGTCATGTTCCTCAGATATTTCCTGATTTCACTGGCTTGCACCAAACATTAGTAAGGGCATTTAATATATGCTTTGGGAAGTAAAGAAAGACAGAATTTTAATTTATTGCAAGCCCATACTTTTCACATGGTTTTATCATTACTGGAGAAGACAAAATTATATGTACTCAAGCGGCCTCTGGTTAAGATAAAATACCAATGTCATGAAATAATTTGATTACTATGAATGCCTACATCTTGTAATAAAACAGCACTGTGAACAGCACCTTATATGATCACCCACCACAGATAAACCAAAATTATGTGCTTGCAAAAATAACCCACTTTTCATTTCAGTCAGTGACCCAGATCTTTGATCATTTGACCCCAAAGTCAATAGGTGTCATCCACAGTGTTTGGTAACTGTAGATGGTGGAAAATTTGAGTTATTGTGGAGAAACGAAATTGGAGGTACAGATGGACAGACATAATAACATATGATTTGCAAGACAGATATTATAACATATATAATACACTAGACATACACTGTAACATATATAACACACTAGACAGACACTGTAACATACGTAATACACTAGACAGACACTGTAACATACATAATACACTAGTCATACACTGTAACATATATAACACACTAGACAGACACTGTAACATACATAATACACTAGACAGACACTGTAACATACATAATACACTAGTCATACACTGTAACATATATAACACACCAGACAGACACTGTAACATATATAATACACTAGACATACAATGTAACATACATAATACACTAGACAGACACTGTAACATACATAACACACTAGACAGACACTGTAACATACATAACACACTAGACAGACACTGTAACATACATAATACACTAGACAGACACTGTAACATACATAACACACTAGACAGACACTGTAACATACATAATACACTAGACAGACACTGTAACATACATAATACACTAGACAGACACTGTAACATACATAATACACTAGACAGACACTGTAACATACATATTTTGCTGGACAAACATTATAAAATACATAACATGTTAGACATTATAACTCATATGCTAGACAGACATAATATGCTGCACAGACATTATGACATATATTATGACATATATAATACACTCTGCATTATGCTGAGTTTATTAAAAAAAATTCCTATATAAATGCAAGTTTCAAATCTAGCCGACAACAAAGTTTCTTTTGACTAAAGTAAATACTGGTCATTGTAAAATGCAGGTCACTATTTGTGACCAAAGCTAAGAAAAGATTCTAGTAGGGGATACAATTCTTTGCATTTTGTAAATCTTCTATTCCTTACAATTGGGTTCAACAATAATTAAGTTGAATACCTTTCTTGAATCATCAAATAACTTACCTGAATATCTGGGGACTCCAGGAGAACATTACGGAGATCATCATAGTACTGTGATGCAAAAACTTGCTCTGCAGTGTATGAAATCTTCAATCTCATTGACCCTACATTTTCATGTGGCTGTCTCATGTCATTCTTTGCTCTCAGAAAATACCTAAAATAATTATAAAACCTAATTATAGTTCATTTTGTGGAACCATTCTAATGTATCCAGACATTTTTTTTTAATGGCATTTAGTGTGCAATCAAAGTATTGAGAGTACTGATACTCCAGTTGATATAAAATTAAACAGGATCGGTGACTGAAATAGCGAAGCAATGATTATCATTTCCCCACTATTTATTTGAATGGTCATATAAAGCAAATACCAATATCTCCCTCAGTAATCTAAATTGAATATATTTCCAACATTTTCTTTTTTATCTCTCAGCAGGCAATTTATTATAACATTAAATTTTTAAAGAAAATAATTAGCAACAGACCCTTTTCACAATCATCAACAGAGTTGTCTCCCATGTCCAAGTGACTTAGGATGCATCTAAGGGTGTACAATTCCAAAAGTTAATGTCTAGTATGTAGTCTATGCTGTTGATTCTTTTTATCCCCAATTAGTTTTAACCCAGTAATTACTTGCAGTTTATTTCATATAAGAAGCATTTATTACACATTCCTGTGATACTTCTGATGAGTGTTTTATGCTCCAGCTGAGACTGTATTTTTCTTATTCTATTTTTTTTTAGAGACATATGTAAACTATGACAATGAATTATATCACTACACGATAGAAATGGAAACTCTATCTCTCTATGTATGTATGTATGTATGTATATATATATATATATATATATATATATATATATATATATATATATATATATATATATATATATATATATATATATAAAATCAGAATGCACAAAAATCATGCATGAATTTTTCAAGACCTGTCATTATGTTTTCATTGAATCCCTGCCATATTTAGGAAAAATTTCATCAATTTCGTCATATGGTGGGTGAACCTTCCAGTGACATAATCAACCATTGTTTGTTGTCTCCTGACAAAAACCACCTGATCTGATGCAGAGAATGATGGTCTTTTCTGCTGGGCATACTATATACCATGATTTTCAAATAAAATAGTTCAAGTTACCATAACCATTAAATCAACATTAACTTTGGAATTGTTTAAAAATAAGCCCTGTCCCAAGAACATTACTTATGCACATAACATACTTCAAAATGGGGTACCAAATGATTTCATAAATAATGAAGGCCTCAAACAAATAAAAGATCATCTCAGAATACTCAGATATAGATTCTGTTTTACTGGCTGAATGCAAGCATGTCCTATGTTCATCTTAAAATAATTTCTGAAAAGGGCCATGATACAAGTGCATAAGCATGCTGTGTATGTATGCAGTGTCAGAAAGAAAATCTAGAAATTTCATTAAGTTGATATGCTAACATTCAGGTCAAGCATTTGTGAAACAAGTTCAAATAGTCAGTATTAAATTAAATTTTCAAATACTAGTTTTTTTTTATTATTCTTTCTATCATTTTTTGGATTACTAGTATTTGAATACTTTATGCTTCTTCTACTTTCTTCTCTCTTTCCTAAGTTATCTCACACATCGAGTTAAGTCAGTGAGTGGAAATTACAACTACTGGATACCTTATTACTATGTGTGCATTGGAACAATACAAAATGCTTTAAAATTCTTTTTTCAAGAGGCTAAAATAAGACAAACATATGTCTACCACTCTCTTAAGTCACTATATTCTTATGATCAGCCTATGAAAGTGAGGTGAATTTACAAAAGGGTGATATATTTCATCATATTACCAAAAATAACATCTTTCAATTTGTTGTTTTGTTACTCATTAACACATTAACCCCTAGCGACGACTTTACGGGGCAAGAGGTAGTAGCCTACAGCCAAGCTCTGTAGCGTCATGGTCATGCATGATACACTAAAGTGGGTGGTATTATAGAAAGGTAGACAGATGTAGCTCTACAATGATACCAAATAATCTGGAATATCTAGTTGCACTACAAAATACAAATAGAAAAACCTCATTTTTTGGACCCGACTTTTTTTTAATGCAAAATTCGCCCATGGTCGGAATCCCAGTTTGTGTCAGGATTTTAGACTTTTTGGTCTCAGATCTAAGGCAAACCGGTATGAACTGCAAACAGACAGATGAGCCTTTGCAAAAAGCAGGATAAGATGGGCATCTGAAATAAAGAGTGGTCTCCATACGAAAATAATGGCTCCGTTTAGCAAAAAAAAAAAAAAAAAAAAAAAACAAGTCCAACTTTTACCCTTCTGCTCATGTGCGAGTCAAATAGCCAAAGAAAAATGATGTTTCTAACACAACTAGGCAGTATGTTATTGAAAGATGACTGGGGATTTGGTGTTTTCGAGTCTATTCAGAAATACCTTTCAAAATGTGTTTCCTACTCGATTTTCAGGCAAAAATTGCAAAAACCTCCAGGGGTTAATGTGTTAAAATAGCACACTTTTTGTACCATATGATGAAACATATTTGGTATTAACGGAAAAGAAAATATCCTATATATATTTCTTGCATATATTAAATAAATGTTCATGTACAATCATTGTGTGAATAGCTTTTTTTCATTATCAGATTATTAGTGGACTTTAATATTATTATAAAATATATACCTTAAAAAGTGACACAAATATAGCATATTCTACTGTAATCATATACACGGAAACACCAATAATCCAAACATCACTGCTTCCAAACCCCTTCATCTGGGAATTAGGATAAACAAATTTATTCAGGTACAGATTGAGTAAGTCTATTACAAACGTTCTGTATGGATAACAGAGTAGATGAACAATGAAAAATTGAATAATATATATTTTAAGGTATTGTTTTCTGTTCAAACACACCTTTACATTTTTCTGAAGAATATCTTTAAAAACAGGAACAAGTTAATCCATATAGTTGATCAAGTGAGCTGTAAGGTTCATTAGTCATCACTGTCAAGTGAGCAGTAAGGCTCATTAGTCATCACTGTCAAGTGAGCAGTAAGGCTCATTAGTCATCACTGTCAAGTGAGCAGTAAGGCTCATTAGTCATCACTGTTAAGTGGGCAGTAAGGTTCATTAGTCATCACTGTCAAGTAAGCAGTAAGGTTCATTAGTCATCACTGTCAAGTGAGCAGTAAGGTTCATTAGTCATCACTGTCAAGTGAACAGTAAGGCTCATTAGTCATCACTGTCAAGTGAGCAGTAAGGCTCATTAGTCATCACTGTCAAGTGAGCAGTAAGGTTCATTAGTCATCACTGACTTAAAGAAACAGATATACCTTTAATAATCTCATATTCAATTAACAAGCTTTGCATTATCTTAGATTATCAGGAATTGTGAAATTCATTGGAAGAACTATATTGTAAGAAAACCAATAATTTTTCCTAAATATTTTCATACAGTGTAATAATGTGACATGCTTATGTACAAATATTTCAATTACTAGCATGGTTCCAATTAAGCTTAAGGTTTGGGATAGATCAGAAAAACAAAAACAGCACACTGGTACATAAGCCCACAATTATCAGCTGAATGAGACACACTGGTACATAAGCCCACAAGTATCAGCTGAATGAGACAACCTGGTACATAAGCCCACAAGTATCAGCTGAATGAGACACACTGGTACATAAGCCCACAAGTATCAGCTGAATGAGACAAACTGGTACATAAGCCCACAAGTATCAGCTGAATGAGACAACCTGGTACATAAGCCCACAAGTATCAGCTGAATGAGACACTGGTACATAAGCCCACAAGTATCAGCTGAATGAGACACACTGGTACATAAGCCCACAAGTATCAGCTGAATGAGACAACCTGTAGTTATACTGAAAATAAACAATCCTAATAAAACTAGACTTTCTCCTTTTCTCCCTAAAATTAAATATACTTTAAATAATATTAAATATACAATTCCTTGCAGAGGAAAAAAATCATCTTTCATTATTATCAACTTCAATTCCCTATCAATATAATTAAACAATCACGACACACTTGTCTCATTTCACCTATAAAAATTTACCATATAACAGAAACGTTTCATGTTGATGCTGCTCATGACAGACAAAAAGGCACCTATGTCTCACTATGCTTACTCTGGTGAGACAAAAAGGTACCCATCTCGCCATGCTTGCATGGGTGAAAAAAGCACTCTTCTCAGAATGCTTACACAGGTGAGACAAAAAAGGTACCTGTCTCACCATGCTTATGTGGGTGAGACAAAAAGGTCTCACCATGATTGTACAGGCAGGACAAAAGTAACTATACCTGACCATGTTTGCACATGATAGACAAGAGAAGGTACCTATGTCACACCTTGCTTATAAATGGTAGACCATTGGTAAAATGGTAGACCATTGATAACTATGTCTTTCCATGCTTAAAGAAGTGGCAGGAAAAAAGTAGTATCACTATGCTTACACAAAGGTGAGACTACAAAACATAATTATGTCTCACAATGCTTCCACAGGAGGGACAAAAAATGTACCTATGTCCCTCCATTCATATGAAAATGAGACAAAAATATGTAGAAAAAGTGTGCCATATGCCCTTCCAATATTCTGATCTAAAACATAACATTTCTGATGAGACGATTATCTTTCTTAATAATGTGTTACATGTCATGAAACTGAAATAAATGTAAACATGAAGTATAAAAAAAAGTAATTACCATGCATTTTGAACACCACTTGTGTTCAGATCTCGCAGAGAAATTTTAATTTCCCCCAAGAATACCCCAGGAAATATGCTGCCTAACACCTCTCTGGCCATCCGTGACTCATCATGCCAGACTGAAATACTGAAGAGGAAAACAAGCAGTCATGAGATAACAACATAAAAACATGAAAATAGGAAAAAATAGTAGGGTTCCAACCATGCCCATGAAATTTCAAGGTTGTGACAAAATTTCCCCTTACCATAAATTAGCTGAAAGTTACCAATGGTACTGAATTACATTTCCTGAAGGGATTTGGATGATATGTAACTATAAGGTATCTTCCTGCATTTTCAATCTAATTATTTTTCTTTCGTTATATGATTCTGATCTTTATTAATTTCTATATGTAACAAAAGATCTGTACATGAGTATGTGTATCCAACTGCATAGAGGGAATAATTTCACAATGTGCTTTAACACTTAATTTTTTTTCATATAAAACATAACCATATTAAAAATACACTGAACTATAGAAAGCATTGTGATGTAGTATATTTAAATATAAAAAATGTTTTTAAAATAATTACCCACATCATGAGTGTTTATATATATGAGCATAGACCTTGCTCACATTGCCCCAGCCAGGGGCAGAATTGATGCAAGAAAAAAGGGTAATATCTACTTATATTTTATTTCAAACACAGTGCAACTTCTCTCAAGCTGCCGCTATCTAAACCGATAAATTCTGGCTATGTTAAGAATGTGGTTGCCAGGGTGATGTAAAATCTATAGATAAAATGAAGCGGAAAGAAATCAAAATATGACATTATGAGAAACATTCATTTAAGGAAGCTTTCTGAATGTGCTATGCTGTCTTTTTTGCATACTAGGAAAAGAAATTGATGTAAATAAAAGCCATTTCAAACTGCATTCATGCCTGCAGTTGCTATTATGTCACGATGAAATCATTTAGAGTCTGTCAAAACTAGATGAATTCTTTCATATTTGTCCATCAGAAGTTGCAAAAATAACATTAAAAATTAAAAACACTGGCATTTCATTAGCTTTTATAAAAACATCATAGGATGTTAAATTAAAATTCTAGTTTGATAATCAGGATCTACTTCCTGAAAAAGGAGCCAGATGTTTATCTCACAGATTATGAAAATTACACTATGATTACTCTCTGAAACTCAATCTGTGAGTCAAGTACATTCAACACTAATTGTAAAACAAGAGTCCCTTGATGGGACTGATGCTTTACAAGCCAAAAAGAAGTTCAATGAATAAAAAGACTTCTCTATTTAACTGCTGATGACTGATATCATTTCTGTTATTCCTGAGAAACTCCAACATACCAAATTTGGTAACAAAAATATTTCCTTACATGTCTGAGTAGACATGTTTCCAACATATCTGTAAGAGTAAATGAACTTTTTATTGTCATGGCCACTGACCTTGAACATGATATCATGATTAGAAAATCATTTAATCTCATTTACCCATGTGCTAGTTTGGTTAAATCCATCATTAATATTTTAATGAGAAAGAAAGTGGTATCATACATCATATATTTACACAAACTAAATAAGTAAAAATACATTAGAACTTGTTTGTGTTATCATGCTCACAAGCCTATATAGCTAAAAATCTGAGCCAAGACATTTTACCTTAAAATCAATGTCAAAGTGCCAACTATCAATTTGTTCTTTGGAATGCAGCGAAAAACATCTGAAAAAATTTCACTTGTATATAAAAACATCATGTGTACATAAGCTCCATGAAGTACAAAACGCAAGCAATGATCTTCGATTTGACTCCAAGGTCAATTAAGTCTGGTTTTCAAACCTCTTTGACAGATGTGATGGTATGTTCATTCAGAAACAAAAAACAAGAAGTGTTCTGTGAAAACCCCATATCTGTGCCATTATTCATGCAAATAGTGATAACAAAAGTTTCAAGATGGCTATTACTTATCAGCACCATGTTCAAGATGGCTATCACTTATCAGCATCATGTTCAAGATGGCTATTACTTATCAGCACCATGTTCAAGATGGCTATCACTTATCAGCACCATGTTCAAGATGGCTATTTCTTATCAGCACCATGTTCAAGATGGCTATCACTTATCAGCACCATGTTCAAGATGCTATTACTTATCAGCACCATGTTCAAGATGGCTATCACTTATCAGCACCATGTTCAAGATGCTATTACTTATCAGCACCATGTTCAAGATGGCTATTACTTATCAGCACCATGTTCAAGATGGCTATTACTTATCAGCACCATGTTCAAGATGGCTATCACTTATCAGCACCATGTTCAAGATGCTATTACTTATCAGCACCATGTTCAAGATGCTATTACTTATCAGCACCATGTTCAAGATGGCTATTACTTATCAGCACCATGTTCAAGATGGCTATTACTTATCAGCACCATGTTCAAGATGGCTATCACTTATCAGCACCATGTTCAAGATGGCTATCACTTATCAGCACCATGTTCAAGATGCTATTACTTATCAGCACCATGTTCAAGATGGCTATTACTTATCAGCACCAGGTTCAAGATGGCTATCACTTATCAGCACCATGTTCAAGATGGCTATTACTTATCAGCACCATGTTCAAGATGCTATTACTTATCAGCACCATGTTCAAGATGGCTATTACTTATCAGCACCATGTTCAAGATGGCTATCACTTATCAGCACCATGTTCAAGATGGCTATTACTTATCAGCACCATGTTCAAGATGGCTATTACTTATCAGCACCATGTTCAAGATGGCTATCACTTATCAGCACCATGTTCAAGATGCTATTACTTATCAGCACCATGTTCAAGATGGCTATTACTTATCAGCACCATGTTCAAGATGGCTATCACTTATCAGCACCATGTTCAAGATGCTATTACTTATCAGCACCATGTTCAAGATGGCTATCACTTATCAGCACCATGTTCAAGATGGCTATCACTTATCAGCACCATGTTCAAGATGCTATTACTTATCAGCACCATGTTCAAGATGGCTATTACTTATCAGCACCATGTTCATGATGGCTATCACTTATCAGCACCATGTTCAAGATGGCTATCACTTATCATCACCATGTTCAAGATGCTATTACTTATCAGCACCATGTTCAAGATGGCTATTACTTATCAGCACCAGGTTCAAGATGGCTATCACTTATCAGCACCATGTTCAAGATGGCTATCACTTATCAGCACCATGTTCAAGATGCTATTACTTATCAGCACCATGTTCAAGATGGCTATCACTTATCAGCACCATGTTCAAGATGGCTATTACTTATCAGCACCATGTTCAAGATGGCTATCACTTATCAGCACCATGTTCAAGATGCTATTACTTATCAGCACCATGTTCAAGATGGCTATTACTTATCAGCACCATGTTCAAGATGGCTATCACTTATCAGCACCATGTTCAAGATGGCTATTACTTATCAGCACCATGTTCAAGATGGCTACTACTTATCAGCACCAGGTTTATTCAGGACCAACAAGACATCCTAAGAAGTCTTTTAATTAAAACCCCATGTCATAAGGGCTGTCACAAAGGACAGGCAATAGCTGGACAAGCTCATCCCCATCCCGGGGGGGGGGGGGGGGGCAAGAGAAGGACCATTTCATGGATCTTGTTCTTTTATTCTGTATTTTACTTAAATAAATGTAAAGCTTCTTCATTAATATACTAACATTTAATAATTATTCTCATGATGATTAATACATTTAAAAAATAAACAGTTTGCATGTTTTTTTTCCCCAGACATCGTTTCACCTATCACAAACTTGCGACATCCATGTATGTCGATATGACCATCCACTCAGAAGCAATAAGACTTTCAAGCTGGCTACCAGAGTGGCATTATTTCATGTTCAAGATTCATCCTTTTCATTTAGACCACCTGATCATAAAAAGTCTTTCAATGAAAACCCTGTGTCAATAAGACCATCCAATAAAAAATGTAGCAATGACAAGATTTTCACAATGGACACTGCAGTAAATATTTTGGATGTCAAGTCATCATTGTTTTCATTTAGGACCAAACAGACATCAAAAGAAGTCTTTAGCCAAAACCTCATGTCAAACTACAGTGCTACAAGAGGTCTTCTGGTGAAAACTCAATGCTGATATAAGTTTCCCTTCAAGAGGAGTAGCAATACAAGAATTTCAAGACATAGGAAGTCAGATTAGTGTTATTTTCATGTAGGACCAACTAAACATCAAAAGAAGTCTTCTTTTCTATGTTTATGTGCCGATTAGCTTAACTTTTAATAGGCTGCTGTCCCTTTCGCTTCAGTATGTATTCATCTATTGGACCACAATTCTAGAAAAAACTATTAAGCAGACATTACGCATGAAAAAAATTGGTAGCTTAAAACATTTTATGAACTCCCATGAAGTTAGTCTGGTTCCCTGACCCAGCTCTACTGAATCTAATGTGAAATTCCTCATCATGATGCAAACTCAGACAAACAAATAACTGGCAACCATGGCAACTGTATTACTTTTACGTATTATTACTGAAAGTCATAATTTAAGTATGGTCAAATTATAAGGGTTGCTAGGTATATCTGATGCTGTTTTATTCCAAATATGACGTGAAATAGGAATGAGATCATTGTTAACTGATGAAAAGTACTTGCATCAAAAACATGTTACTACCCCTCCTCAGGAATATTATCTATGGGAAGAATGGCACAGAGAGAATGGGAAGTATGTGATCTTATTTCAAATATAAAGTGAACCTGGTGAGGGTTATGTCCATGCACATACAAACACAGACAGACACAATAACAGAAAAAATGATCAATGAACTGTCTAAACATTAGAGCATAAAAAGAAACCAAAATAGTTACATATTGTCACATAAGCCGCCAAATTACAAACAACAAGTTTTGAAACTAATGGACGTCTGTTAGTCCGCAACTAATAGTTTTCCTCATGTACTAATAAATATGTGCCAACACAAGTCTGCCTGACTAATAAAAAATGAATGCATGTAATTATTTAATGTTTGCTTTTCTGGTATTTTTTAATGAACTCCATAACAGAAATGAAGACAAATAACTTGCTATTTTTTTTTATGAACTTGTTGTAGCTCTCGTATGTAAATCCAGATCATCTAGGCACTTTATATTAAGCATTACAAATAGTGTGCAAAGCGTTATTGTCGCACTGACCAGGATCATAGTTAAACAAAGAAAGCAAAGAGAACAATGTGGCAATTTGTACAAGGTGTGGAAAATCCGGCCAAAAGGCTGAAGACTGACAATAATGAGGACAAAAGGGAATGCGACAAACAGTATGATAAAGAAAATAGGAACCAAACTTTTCTAGAGAAGTGGAAATGCGGTCGGCCATGGCTTAACCTTAACCCCGAAGCAAATACCATGTTTTTCAAAGTCTGCAGCGAGCATTCAAAAATGCAGAATGAAAAAAAAAGCTCATTTGTAGTTGGATGTTCCAATTTACGGTTGAAAACAGTAGTATATCATGAAACCAAATCACAAAAACATCAGAAATGCATGATCACGAGTCAAGAATTATCAAAACCCAAAGAACAGTCATGTGCAAGTAAAATCGTCATGACACAAAATGAAAAATTTGATGGAATAATGTCAGTTTTGTTTAAGAATGTACATGCCCTAGTAAAAATGAGAGCATACGTGGATGATCTGACTGTATGCCAAAAAGGGAACTGATGTTGGTCAAACATATGTCAATGACAAAGAGGCAAGAGTGTTTTCAGAATTTATTGCACAGTGTGCAAGAAATAAGCTTGAACAAAAGATCAAATCAGCACCATTTATTAGTATTATCACCGATGGTTCCAGTGATAAAGGATTCCATGAACAAGAAGTTGTGTATGTGAGAACTGCCATAGGTGGGCAAATATGCACTTTATTTTTGGGTAAGGCAGAAGTTTCACGAGCTAATGCTGATGGGATTTTAGGAGCTATTGATTATGAATCTGCATCAATTGCAATCCCTGATTCCAAAAGTAAACTTGTTGGATTTGGTTCTGATGGAGCTGCTGTCAATACTGGAAAAAAAAACCAATGGTGTTATTGCTAATTTAGAGAACCGCAGAAATGTCTTGTAGGAATACATGATGCTCATCATTTGGAATTGGCTTACAAAGCTGACATTGAAAAAAAGCCTATCCATGCAAAAGTTGAGGAGCTGTTAACAGGACTTTACTATTTATATCGGAATAGCCCTTTAAATAGAAGTGATTTGTTAGGTGCATGTGAGGTGCTTGGAATCACCAAGATAGTCCCTACTCGTGTTGGTAGAACTAGATGGTTGGCATCTTGGCAGAGGGCTTTGGACAATTTGTGGAAATCATATCCAGCAACAGTCAGCCACCTCCAGACTAAAACTGATCAGCCTTCACCTAGAAGACCAGAAGCTACTGGGAAAGCAGCTGGCTATCTGAAAATGTTGCTAGATCTGCATCTTGTTAATTATGCCCATTTCTTGACAGATGTCCTAAATTTACTAAATTGTCATTGTTTCTTCAAAATGAGTCTTGTTTGGTGTCTGAAGTGTACCTGAGAGTTCTTGGAACAGTTGGTGTCTTGAAACAGTTGAAATTAAGAGATGGACCTAGGTTAAAAAGTTTCTGCAGGATATTGGTAATGGACCTATAAAAGAATTTCATGGTTTTGTACTAAAAGAACAAAGTTCTCCAACATCAGGGCAGTTATCAGTTCATGCTAGAGAGGACATGATCAACAGTTTAGCAGAACACTTGGATGCCCGATTTGACAAACAGACACATGATGTATTGAAAGCCACACATTTTGCAGATTTTCATTCATGGCCAACAGACTCGAATCATATTGGATTTGGTGATGAGGATGTTACTACTCTGCTGGAACATTTTTCCCCAGTAATGACAATGGCAGGCTTCTATCCAGACCAGGTTGAAGAGGAATGGCAGCTCTTGAAAAGGTTAATTTATGCGTGTGGATGTCATCTAGAGAACTTACAATGATGTGATGTTAACAAGAGATTTCAGGGAGGTCATACTAACATTCATGCACTGGTGGATATTGTGTTGACACTTATAGCCTTATCTACAGATGCAGAGCGGGAATTCAGTGAATTGAAAATGACTAAGTCTGATTGGAGATGCAGATTGTTCAGCAGTGTATTGAATGACTTGACTCACTTTTTATGATCCAGTGCCAGCTATATATTTATGGAACTCTTGTAGGCCGAGAAAAGAAGACCACTGTATTTTGAGGACTATTCAGAATCCAATGGAGAAGATTATGATTTGGGACAAACTGATGGCAAATCAATATTTTATAATGTGTATAATCTTTATTGTTGTGTTACGTACATGTATTTTGAGGACAAATGAATTTTGCTGCAGACTAGTTTGTCTTTTGTTCTGTTAGTCCGCTTGACTAGTTAATAATAGTTTCGAACCCTGCACTACCATAATATCCCATACCATAAATTTACATCTTAAAAAATTTAGTATACCACAGCTCTCCAGAGAATATATCTTCGATGTAATAGTTGTTCCGATCATGGTTCTGTCCTTTGTTCTCCAACTGGAACAAATATATATATATTATAAATCAACACTAGTGATTGTATAATTTATCCTTTTCCTCTCAGAAGAAACAGAATGGATTTTGCTTTACTCATCTTTTTTGTGATGCCTCACTCTTCCTTATCATTATTTTAGCCGTACATTTCATATCTGATTTACAGTATTTTATTTGATACACCTGAGTGATTACCAGTACAGCTTTTCTGATTGATATAATTGATCCTACAAAGGGATGTAATCCATACTAAGGACTTGAATATAGAGTAAGCATGATAACTAAGAATAGCCATAATATTTGCAAAATTTTAGAATAGAGATGGACTACATGCAGGTCATCAATGATCTATTTTTACTTTTGCAACACTTTTTATTTTCTGGAGGTGTGTACCATTTTATCCAATCACAGAATAATTTAACTCCATACTGAAGTAAATGTGAACCATGTCTGTCAGTGAAATTGAAACCACATAAAACTTCAATTAGAAATACCAAAAATGAAAATGAGGATTGAACTTTGCATTCATGCATGCTGAAATATCATCAGTGACTGCAATTTCCCAATTAATCTGAATAGTGTACAGAAAAAAGAAATTACTGTGTCGATCTGGCTTCGTCTTATATTCCATACTGACATATATAAAGAATGGAAAATTTACAAAATCAGTAAATCTGACATATTCCATATTGACTTAAAGGCTAGAAAATATGGTAAATTGCACAGAATATGAATGGAGACAAATGTCAGCCATTTTTTCAATTTAAGTGAAATAACCTTACATATAATAAATATAGACTTGTTTTTACTTACATCAAAGAAGAATGTCTCATCAAAGTGAGGAGATATAGTTTTCTTTTTTACATTTGTTCGTCTAACCTCCTCTCTGTGCCTGCCTTGTCCATAGCTTAGTGTGACAACTGCATAGGGATTGCAAGCACCATTTGTCACCATTAGGTCGTTGCATTCGATAACCCTAAAGACAAAACCACTGATGCTGTTAAAGGATAATTTTCTAATGAGATTTTAAGAAACTGCTGAGATGAGAGAAAGGGGGCTGACAAGTCCGTTCTCAAAATATGAGAATGTGCTGAAATAAGAAAGTCAGATTGTACTGAGATAAGCATGTGAGACTGTATTAAAATGAGCACACAATAAATAATTACATGATTTACTATGGAAACTTCTGCATATAATCTACTCTTTTTCTCCAAAAGTTAAGTGACAGATCCCAACTTCAATTATTGGCAAGTCATGAAAGAAATTAATGTAGGAAAATGTATTAAATTACCTCTGGTGATTCACCAATACAAATTCCCATGCTTTCTATATATGAATTTCAATTGGTGGAACAAAATTTACAATGTTAAGAACATAATTGCAAGATAACTCTACAACTGAAATAAATGCTAAATCAGTTTTAGACCCACCCATTCCTTATGACACAAACCACACAACCCTTGGAGCTGCTAACCAAAAGTGATATAAAAAAAATCGTATCCGTTTTGTCCGTTCTTTATGCTAGCATATGCACCATATACACTTGCAGATAAGTTGATTCAAAGAGAAAACAACATAGACCTGATCTTCCATTGCATAATATGCTGGCATATCAGAGTCCTGATCTGCTTGTGCAGTATGTGGCAGTGGATCCGGGTCTATGCAGTTTGCAGTTGAATTCAACTTATAAGTGAATATAGATGGTATTACATGTACAATTTCTTGTACAAGATATGATCAATTCCAGAGTCTTATGAATTGGTCCAGAACTTTTTGATCTCTCACTCTGGCCCATAAGAGTGACACAACAAGAAGACATAAAACTGACAAAACAATGAGACATGAAACTGACAATGCAATGCAAAATAAGAGTGACATAACACTGAGACATAAGACTGACACAACAATGAGACCCTTCTTGCACCTTGTTGCTATGGGCAAAGTATGCTACAAACATTTGGTGGATAGGATTATTAAGTTCAGTTCTCAATGAAGGAGTAGGAAGAAAAAGTGCTATGGATAGACTGATGAATGGACAAACAGACATACAGACAGAGGGTCACGCTGATGATAACAATATATTTGAAACACTTTCCTAACATCTCCAAAGTTTACTAAAGTTAGTGTTCACTAAAAATTATGACTAACGCACCATCAAATGTATTCATAAAACTCATTTATGTCCTTCTTAATATAATGAGTTTGATCAAATTTATTAAAATAATAAAGCCTGCACAGTGTAACATATTCAACAAACTGGAGGCAAGAAATCTTCATTAATATACATGGAAATTCAATGATCATATTCTATCTTGATTGCCAAGTTTATATAGAAAGCGTGATTAAAATTTGATCTGAATATGGAATTTGCAGGAAACAAGCTCAGCCAATCAGGTGCCAGATCACCTTAATAATATGTATTGATATTGATCTCACTAATTATTAAACTTGTCTCAGATCTTAACTGTATATCAGGCTCACTTGCCTTTCAGCCAGGTTAGACAAAAATTACCTATTGTGATGACAGGTATAGCATTTCCTTCTTCATCCAATGTGAAAGATTGTCTTTCAGCTAGATAAGACAATAATTACTGACCCACAATATCAGGTATTGCATTTCCTTCTAAATCCAATGCATTTCCTTGAGTATGAGTGTCTACGAATATATAATTTCCCCCAAAACCACAAGATTTTATTCCCACAAATATAAATGAATGATAGTACGAGAATTTCTTAAAGTAAGAAATGTTATCAATGTATACCTTACCTGACAGTCATTCTATATGAGGCATAAGCAACATCAGGACTGGTGCTGAGGTATTCATCAAACCGAAATTCTAAATGCACTTTACCCTGGATGAAGACAAGCAAATTGTCAATAAGTGAGCAGCGATTAAAAAGCATTAAAAACAAACGGTACATTATTAAGATGATAACCATGTTCTTCATGGTCACTTGATGTATGAAAATACTGTTTTCACAACATACCTAAAGACATCAGTTACCCCTAAGTCACCTCATTGGTAAGATAAACTGAATTACCCCTAAGTTGTCTAAATGGTAAGATAAACTACACTGAAACTTTATTTTTTTTGCTTAGCTTCACAAGTCAGAGAATCATGATCAGACATCTAATCAAGCAAAACAGCTCCATCTGCTAGCGAACTGTGACCTGGAATGGTGCCAAGAAAATGTCCTAATGGGAAACAATGCTGAACTGATGTAGTAGAAACTTAATTACCCCCCCTTTACAGGCTATGAAATACACAGTAGTATGTAGCAAGTTTGTTTGTTACCAACAATTTAGAAAATGAAGAATTTCCAACGATACTTACCAACTGGTAAACAATTTTGAAAATGAAGAATTCCCAACGATACTTACCACCTGGTAAACAACTTTGCTACTTAAGTTACAAGTACGAATATAACTTTAGTACCTGCTACAACTTCAAGTTTAGTTATAACCCTATATTATTACCTGAACTTCGGACTGGACATCTACAGGAAGCAAAGAGAACCAATGTTCCTTGCCATGATACTTGTGTAGCTCCCGCTTCCTCAGTGAAACCTTCCCAAGGGCCTTAAATTTAGATATCAATATTGCATGATCATAAATCTTGCAAATTGTAGGCAACAACCAGTATAATGAAAAAACATTCGTTGTCATGGATACTTTACATATTGAAAATTACCTTGTTCCATTTTTATGTTGTTAATTGTAGCCAAACAAGTGACTAGTGTTACAAGTGATGGAGTCTAATACTAGGGTATGCCATAATAATCTAACCCCTTTAAAATACTGTTCAACGGGGGTCATATGAGTGACTCGTGTTATAAGAAAAGGATTATTTAAATGATCAAGTCATAATACACTGTTTTTCCTTTATAACACTGTTAATGTGCCTAAACAGGTGACATGTTATAAGTATTATAAGGAACCTTATACCAAGTGATTTCTTTTAAAGAATGTCAAAAATGTGTAACAAAATACAACATGATGTACAACTACATTATATTAAATTTGTTGTCATTTGCCACAAATATGTGATTTACATTTTTAACGTAGCTTTAACAATTTTAGTCATATATAGCAGTTTATTGTGATGTCTAACACTGGGGCATCATACTATGGACATGTGGCATTATGTTCCATCCAGTCAAATTATCCTGACACCAGGCTGACCAGTGATAACACTAACCTATGAGCACCAAGCAAGGCAGCTGCTAGTACCATTTTTATAAGTCTTTGGTATGACTCAGCCAGGGTTCTAACCTGCAACCTCCCACATCTGAGAGGTAAGCTCTAACCCTTAGGCCCACGGAGCAGTCCATTAGCCACAATTAAGTGAAATGTAAGAAATTAAGTAGACATGAAGAAAAAAAGAGGGGCAGCAGAAACTAATAGGTCCATTGTGAAAGACACTTTATCATACGGTGAGATGTTAAGGAAATATACAAAGGCATTCAGAGTTCTGTTGAATGGCAAATATTGGCTTTGCTATTGCAAAGCCAGTTTCTTTGATACATAATTGTTTATCAGACTGCAGATGAAGCTGGATTACAATAGGAATGATTAATGGAAACTTCACTGCACATTTTGTTCCTATAAATTCTCAAGTAAAAATGGCCACCTTAAACCAGAATCTCAGCCTAAGAGAATGTTTGATTTGGGGTTGTTAATGCATAGTAATGGCAGAAGTATCAAAAAATGGTCTAAAATCTAATTCAAGATACCAAATAATTAATTTTAATGGCCAAAATCACACATGACAATAATGAACGATACGATAATTATGAATAAATTCACCAGAGTTCACAAAAATGTTGTATGAAACTGTCTCAAACAACATTGTGACGAACTATACCAATGAAAATAAAAGATGGATGATTAGATGTATGTACAAGACTAAATGGATTCTATGGAGGACATCTTTACAGCATGATAGCTTCACAATTTGGTTACATCAAGGTACAATAGTAGCCACCAAGCAGGTAGAAGTGGCGGTAACCTGTATGAGTTGCTTCCCTTAGTAAATATAATGTATAGACCAGAGAGAGGTTGTTAGTCTTTCTGGGAGAGTGGATTCAGAGGTAACAGAGAAAACTATCCTAATGTAATGTTATCAGGTAATCTATCTGACTGAGAAACAGGACTCCACCAATCCATGAATTTTAGTACAAGAAAATTATCAGTTTTAACCATGAAAATGATACCAACAAATATATGTGAATTCCCATTATTTTGTGAACACCATAAAACAAAAATATATAATGCCAGACTGAGTCAAAAAACAAACATATGATACCAGACCAAGTCGTATGACACAAACATGACAACAGACTGAGCTTTAACACAAATATATAAAAGAATGATTTAAAATGCAACATACGATACCAGACTAGTCATAATACAAACATATCATTGTACTGAGTCTAAACACAAACATGACACTAGACTGTCTTAACAACACCATACAAAGTCAAAGCACAAACATAAGATACTAGACTGAGTCATATTAAACAAAGACATGATATGTATATTTAATTTAGATTGTTTGTTACGAGTTTTGTTTTAGTTTTCCCTTTTATTTCATTATATGCTATTCATAATGTGTATGTTAAGCATGACCTTGTCCAAAATTAAGTTCATTTTGTTTAGAAAAAAGACACATCAACACTTCCAGCACCGGATTTAATTTGGATTTCCACAAAAGTTTGTTCAAAACTTTATTCATTAGGGCTCGTGTCTTAATTCTAGGATTATTTGGGATTTAATTCACAATACCATAAGTCCCATTTTTACATTTTCACTTTGTAGAATAGGAAAAATAATTACTGTTGAGTTTTACAAAGCCTGTTGCTTCTCACTTTTTTCTATTAGTCAAGATATATAAGACTGAGCTATGATATATATATATATATATATATATATATATATATATATATATATATATATATATATATATATATGAATGATACTAGGCTCAGTGATAATACATATAAAATCAGACTGATTAAAAACACCAACATATGATGCAAGGACAAGTCATAAAACAAACATATCATACCAGACTGTGTCATTACACCACCATATCTACCAACATGTCAAAACATCAATGTATGATACTAGACAGAGTTATAACACAAACATATGATACCAGACTTATGCAAAACACAAACATATGATACCAGACTGAGTTATAACACAAACATCATAAAAGACTGAGTTACAAAACAAACATGTCACAAAAGATAGAGTTAACACAAAGATATGGTACCAGACTGAGTCATAACACAAACATGATACCAGATTGCATCATTACGCAATCATATTATTCCAGACTGAGTCAAAATACAAACATATACCAGACTGAGTCAGTGTGTGTGTGTGTGTGTGTGTGTGTGTGTGTGTGTTTGTGTTTTGGACCTTTAATATAGCTTTAATCATTTTCAGTCATCTCACTACAATAACTATAGTGTAGCAGTTGACAGTGATGTCCAGCACTGGGGCATCATGCCACACACATGTAGCATCATGTCCCACCCAGTCACATTATCCTGACACCAGGCCGTCTAGTCCTAACAGTAACCTCTTAATGCTGAGCACCAAGCAAGGCAGCTGCTAGTACCATTTTTATGTCTTTGGTATGACTTGACAGGGGTTCGACCCCACTAACTCCCATATCTGAGGCAGATGCTCTAAACACTTAGGCCATGGACAGAGTCAAAGCACAAGTATCTGACATGAGACTTTGTGAAAAATGAACATATGACAAGAGACTGAGTGAGAACACAAATGTGTGATACCACACTAGGCCAAATACAAACAAACAATACCAGAATGAGTCAAAACACAAACATATAATAATAAAGTAGGTGAAAAAACAAACACCAGACTGAGTCATGATAAAACATACGAGACTGAGTCATAATCATGAAAGCATTAATCATGACTTTTCAAATATGTCAAACACCTTAGCGACCAAGACTAGTACAGAGTTGCATTCAATTATAAAGCTATATCAGTGTTCTCACAATGATAAAATTCTATCACTTCAAACAACATGTGGCTCTTGCCCAACAGCATAACATATATTGACTAATTGCACCATCTTAAAATACTGAATGTGGCAAGAGCAATACACAAGAGCAATACACTAGCATATTTTAGGTAAAAAATTAAAAGTTAAAAGTAAATTCTTTTTAAATTTCTGAACACATTTAATACTTTCTTTATGCAAGCTTAGTCCATTTATTTGCATAACATGTGCGTAATACACAGCTTATCTAGAACATTTTTTTTATGAATGGATATTGTTCATACATTAAGTTTAAAAAAAATGATATTTTCCTTATATACAAATCCTTGCCCTCTTGGTTCTAACTACATTTGAAGTGTACTTAAAGAGATTTCAATGTGGATTAAGTAATAATGGATTAAGTCATTATGGATTAAGTCATTATGGATAGAGTACAATAGTGTGTTATATAGATGAAGTACTAAATGTATTCTATTTTTCTGCTTATGGGTTATTACAATCCATAAACCTAAATAAGATGGCACAGAGAAATCTTTTAAAATCAAAGTCTGAAGTTGCAGTTAAAGAGTACCTGCAAGAACACAAACCTTATCATTCTTGTCATAGATGTAAAAGGAAAGGTACCGGAATTTGCGGGGTATTTCCCCATGAAACTCCTCTCCAAAGAAGGGACTGAAATACAAGCATGAATAGATATTAAATCAACCTGATTCTAATTTCCTACCATTCATGAATGAAGAAAGCCATATATGTGTTTCATATGGAGGTGGATTACCGCCATAATTATATACATGTATTTCCTAATCTTCCTTGATGCATTACTGTAAATGGCTGCTTGCAAGTGCTGCTTTCATAATTCTATCAATGTATGTTGTATTTTCATTGATGCAAATTGTATGTGGCAGTTTGCAGTGCTACTTTCCTTCTGCATTATTGTAAATGACTGCTTGCAAGTGAAATATTCATAATTCTAGTCGCGAATTTTCTATTTTTCATTGATCAAAGCTGTAAATGGTTGTTTGCAAGTTATTTGATCTCCTTTTCTTCTGTGTCATTGTATCTTGCGATTTGAAAACTAATGAACTGACTTAGTAGTTTGTCATATGACAAACACTATGTCAGTTATCACAAGTTTTGTATATTCTGTTTATGAACTTTACAATCACATCATTCCAACTGCTGTTTTCATACTGATTTTGCCTTGAAACAATGTAAATACTAAGGTTTATCAGTATCGTCTTTGTTGTCCAACTCATGTTGCCATCTGTTGTCATAATGGCATGCTAGAGATTAGCATGACATTATGACAACAGACAGTGCTCTAAATTTCTAAAGTTTTTCCTTTACAAAAAATAATGAATGCCCCCCACTGAGCTTTACAGCATTCATTTTGTGTCAATAACTCTTTCAGTCCCTTTTTCAAGGTGTATGTTAGCAACAAAGTTTTAATCGTCTCTAAAACCATATGCTTTCTCGAAGATCTAAGTGATTTATATCACCTTACGAAAACAAAAACGCTAACACGTCCAACTTTTTCAACCCTCGTTTTGACCCACTTAGTATTTGCCTTCGCCGTTTAAGAAATCTACTTCTTAGTAATATCTCGCATTAATTTGGAACTCGGCTAGCGTGGGTACGTGGGAAAGCCTGCCAGTAGATTCTCGTGGGTCGGTGGTTCTTCCCTGGGTTTTCCAGGGTTCTTCCTCCACCAGTTATACTGGCCGCCATGTATAGCCTATCTTGTGCTGAAAAATGGCGTCAAACCCTAGAACAACAACAACAACATTAATTTGGAAACATTAGTTATTTTAGACAAGTAAGGATCAGAAATGACAATGATATATTCCCTCATTCTCTTCTTAACAAGCTTTCATCCGAAGACCCCTGGTTGTAAGGATCGTATTGTACGTCACCCATTTTGATGCACCTAACAGACGTCTATCTTTTCCTGTGATACTATTGTACATAAGCTCCTGCGAAAATAAAATGTTCCAGAGCAACACCAACAGCACATAAAAAAAGTTTATAGGTAAAATGACATTACAAAAATTAAGCATTCCTTAAAGGTTTTCTTATATTTATCACGATCTTCATTTTGGAACAAATTTTGCCGCAAAAACCAAACTAATCAAACTGTGGAAAATCATGTTTGTATCGCGATAAAAATGTTTTTTGCGATTAGAAGTATTAGATTTAGTGTGCAATTGTTTTCCAATACTTAATCTGCATTGTTAATGTATTTATAAACAAAACCCATCAACTGGCTTTAAAACTGGTTTTCATCCTTTAAAACTTTTGTCTCTAAAAGTGGATATAATCAGAAAAAAAAGATGTTACAAGAGATTCTACTTTTATTTATTGTAATTCTTACCATTATCAAACCAATTAAAATTAATAATTTCGTTTAAGAATTTTAAAAATATAAATATAACACTGTTAGGGTCTAATTATTCAGCTGCTCTTTGTCACATTAAAGATTAAAAAAAGCTTTTAAGAATTTTTGAAATATAAATGTAGCGACGCATAATTCTGACTTGTTAATTGTGCTCCTTTTTTGCAGTATGAAAGTAGTTTAGTGAATAATCTATGATCAAAGAAAGAGAGAGAGAAAGAGAGAGAGAGAATGCACCAAAACTGCATATTTCATTAAGTCATTGTAACTGTATACATGTATCCTGGGTTGATGAGTGTGTTTTGGGACAGTCTTCAGCAAGTATCAACAAAAGAATAAACTCTACTGATCTTACTCAATAATTATACAGGGTAGAATTTTACAGATCACTGTCTTTTTATTTGGTTTTATTCTATTTAATTGCCTACATATATCCTGGATAGTTGAGGGTGTTTTGGGACAGTCTTTTTGTTGTTTCAGGGTAGTCATCGGGTCTTTCAAATGTTGATAAATATCAATGAGGAAAAAACTTTCCTGATCTTACTCGATAATTATACAATGCAGGATTTTACCAATCACTGTTTTTTTAAAGGTTTGATTCAATATAATGGTATCCATGTATCCCAGGTAGGTGAAAGTGTTTTCAGGCAGTTTTGAGCTAGCCCCATTACTTTCAGGGTGACAGAAGGAAAAATTAAATTGCTGGATGGCTAATTTATGCATAAGTTGTTGGAAATAATCAAACATAAAATCTCAAATCTGCTGGACAGATTTGGGGGAGGTAAACAAGTTTTAGAAACATTGCCTAAACTTTTTAGAACTATGGAAATCTTGAAAACATGCACATTATGGTCAACAAGTATTGGTATACTTGTATTAGGTATTAGGTAAGGAACCGACAGTCTACCATTTTTCTGTTAAATGGCTTGTCAAATGGTCAAATGCAGGAATATATTGCAGATGTGCCTTAGATATCTTCTGATTGGGATTTCCTACCATTTGACAAGTGTGAAAGGATCTACGGTACTTATAAACATCACTTTTAATTTTCAGCAAATAGAAATGATTCAGGATCTTGTGATAAGTCTTATTGACAACAAAATGACCAGCTTAAGGAGTTGTATGGGCTAGGTTATGCATTTCCTGTCTATATGACTTGAGAACAACAATTTCATTGCTCACTGACCAATCATCACCAGCAGGCACATCAGGTGTAGTGTCTCCATTTTCTCATAATGACCCCATTTTTCACAAAGTAATAAACTGGTACTTGTGTGGCTTTAATTTCTAAAACCCTGTCTTGTGTCTTCTCTGAAGAATAGTACTTGGGGACCTATAACTCACATTAAAATGATTTGCATGCTTATAGAGTAGCTGTTACTTTCTGCTTAGATATCTTACAACTGCAGTCAGAAATTGGCTAGTGGTTCCTATTATTCTGTGAAGAAACTAACTTACTTATGAATATCTCTTTACCTCTTTCTTTCTCTCTCTTCTCTCTCTCTCTCTCTCTGGTATATATTACAAATGCAGTCAGAAATTGGCTAGTGGTTTCTATTTTTCTATGAAGAAACTAACTTACTTATGAATCTCTCTCTCTCTCTCTTTCTCTGGTACATTACGAATAAGAGGTCAAATTTAAAATTTCATCTCAGGTTCATAAATATAATGGTTTTGTGAAGGTCATAGTATCAGATATAACAAATTAGCAAATAAAATATAATCCTTTTCATGGTTTTTTGCTCATAGCAAGTGCAAACAACCTTTTGTATTGCCCGCAAAATAAATTCTCCAAAAAGTGAGCATTTTTGTAGTGTATATATGAGTACAGATCCAGTAATGGAAAGGTTTTGGGTATTAATTCTTGAAACAGACACTAGCGAATACAACCTGACTGTTCTTGAGTCATACTTTACAAATGTATGTGGTACACAAAAGGTAATGAGTCTGGGCCAATCCAGAATTTACAGTTTTAATTCCTCAGAATTTGCAATGATGAGTGTATGTCCAATCCAAAAGCCAAATTGTGTGAAAAGCTTGTCTTCATTCATGTTTTATTCATGTGAAAGTGAAAAACAAAAGGGATTGGCAAATAAATCTATTAGAACAATGTAACAAGACAATCCAGGTATTTGTTCTTTATAATTGCCTACCTGTATGATAACTTTTGTTTCAGACTAATTCATCTAACAATATTGTTTTTATGAATGCCAGTTTAAATTAAACTTTTCTTTCTCTTACATTTCCTATGAAAAGTTAAACATAAGACTTTATATTGTTTTTATTTATTTATTTTTCTTAATTGCATACTTGTATTGTGCTGATATATTTTGTGCCATGACAATATTAACTTATATTTTGAACAGGATGAAATAATGATAAAATCAAGGACAAATGAAGATGTTTATGTGGGGTGGTGGATGCTACAACAGCCTGAGCTGTGAGTAGCCTTAAACTCTTTACAAGTCTTTTAGAAAATTATGTGGGGGGTGTCTTCTTTTCTAACAGAAAACAATCACAGCTGTAGAAAATACATGTAAAAATTTGTATTAATCTTTTTAACTACTACATTAATTTCATATCCAAATATATCAAGCACATTTGGTACTGTATTGTAGCAGTAATAATACAATCAAATTGAGCTGGTTACTGGCGGCGGTAGCAATGTTATTTATATTCAATATATTATATTTTTACAATTGCTACCAAAGGAGTCTGATGTTCTATCAGTGAGGTACCATACAATCAGTCATCTTATCTGTACTATAAATATCGCTACATATATGGATGAATATGGTTTTAAATAATTAAAAAAAATGTAGTTTCCAGTTTGATATCTGTCGAAATAAAGCATCTCATAATTGTATGGAAGTGTTCTTCATGTTTACATATAGGAAATATATTTCATACTCTTAGAATTTCTTTTCTTATATAATGAAATAAGTTCATATTTTTTTAACATATATGTTTTGTATGTGATGTCCTTGTTTCAAGTCATTTTCCTCTTGATACTGTATTGGAATTCGAGATTTAAAATGACATTGGAGATATGACATGACATACTTGTCAGAGACAACTAATGACAATATACTTGCTGGCTATTGCATAATCATCCATGCCATACATATATTTAAATTCTGTATAATTTGACTATTTACCTTACTTCTTGTTATATATATATATATATATATATATATATATATATATATATATATATATATATATATATATATATATATATATATATATATATATATAAAATTAAACTGCTACTGTAAACTGCAGATTAACGGTACAATTTAATTACATAGGGTTGAGAGAATTAACAGAATCCTCATCTCTGTAATGCACTCTCTCTCTCTCTCTCTTCTGACTAAAGAAGAAATGAAAGTATGGCCTTGAGGTGCAATTATCTGCAATTTGCTCAAACCTTATGAGGTCTTTACTGCTACAAAAAGCAGAATTTGCACTGCACTCTAAAATAATAATTATGCTCTAAACTGATAACATTGTGAATGAGAATATATAAACAAATTAGGGCCTTAAATCTTGCTTGTAAGCGGCTACCCTATTCTGCCACCGTGCGGCAGCAGTAAATTAAACAGACAAAATGTTTAAATAAAATGAGATGGAATGGGTCAGCAGAAATGTAACACTGTGTAAATACATCTAACTGTATACAATCCGATACATTTAATTTGTTTTGTGTTACTTGCAGGCCACCTCTCTTCCGAATGTTAATACTATGAGAAATCAGCTGACTAATTAGAATGATATTTTAAATAAGACGCCCAAACATGCCGTAAAGTGGTATAGTCTCTTGTTGCTAGGGTCAGGGAAGTAGTCATATTGTAAGAAATTGACATGTCACAGCACCATCTGTTGTCATAATGAGGCATTATTTTATGCTAACTTCCTTGATTCTAACTTTCAACGTGCTTGATGCTATATAGTCATGAGTTTGGAAGGTGCAATTTGTATAACATGTGATATAGCAAGTTTATAAATAGAATGTTAAAACTTGTAATAACTGACATAGCATTTGCCATATGACAAACTGCAGAATCAGTTCAGTAGTTGGCAAATTGCAAGATACAATGACACAGAAGGAAAGTAGATCTAGGCACTTTCAAGCAGCCATTTACAGCTTGCATGAATGAAGAATAGAATATTCATGACTAGAAGCAGTAATTTACAATAATGCATCAAGGAAGATTAGAAAATACATGCATATAATTATGGCAGTAATCCCCCTCCATAGTTTCACAGCATTTCACAACCAAGTACCATTTCAAATTGGCAAATGGTCATTTCATAACATTAGAGCATACCTGTTTCCAATACAATACCATATATGGGCCTGAAAAGGCACCAGGCTATTTCATAACTGTCCATTTTTCACTTAATTCTCCAATCCTGAAATTCCAGTCCTGTTTCCATCTAATGAACAGTATTTACTGCTATTTGTCTATTAAAAACCCAAGCTGTTGTAAAAATATTACTTTACATAATGTGTGAACAAAGAATGATATTCTATGGATGGAAAACCTCATGCTGCCTTTTTAAAACTTGTCAATATCTAAAGATACATGTGTAAAAAAAATTGAAAGAGACGGCTAGACACACAGAGACACAGACAGTTATATTCATTTTTCTATCCAATGATCTACCTGTATGTGTGTTATTTCTAATAAATCACTGAAAATGTAACACTTTCAAAACATTATGGGTAGTGATGCAGCAACCATTTCAGAAACAGGTAGATGGAACATAATAATTTACTGGTTATGCAATGATCTGGTGCCGTTCAGGACCTGGTATGTTAACTAAATGGCCCAGTACCACTTCAGGACCTGGTATGTTAACTAAATGGCCCAGTACCACTTCAGGACCTGGTATGTTAACTAAATGACCCAGTGCCACTTCAGGACCTGGTAAGTTAACTAAATGGCCCAATACCACTTCAGGACCTGGTATGTTAACTAAATGGCCCAGTACCACTTCAGGACCAGGTATGTTAACTAAATGGCCCAGTACCACTTCAGGACCTGGTATGTTAACTAAATGGCCCAGTACCACTTCAGGACCAGGTATGTTAACTAAATGGCCCAGTACCACTTCAGGACCTGGTATGTTAACTAAATGGCCCAGTACCACTTCAGGACCAGGTATGTTAACTAAATGGCCCAGTACTACTTCAGGACCAGGTATGTTAACTAAATGGCCCAGTACCACTTCAGGACCTGGTAAGTTAACTAAATGGCCCAGTACCACTTCAGGACCTGGTATGTTAACTAAATGGCCCAGTACCACTTCAGGACCAGGTATGTTAACTAAATGGCCCAGTACCACTTCAGGAGCAAGTAAAATAAGGGGGTAACTGATCAGCTGCAAAAATGGTCTGGCACCATTTCAGGACCAGGTAAGGTCATAAACCAGGTAAGGTAAAAACTGGTACTGGGTAATTCTATAACCAGGTAGAGGATACCAAATGGCACAATGCTGTTTCAGCACCTGGTGAGGATCAAGATGGCATGAAATTACACTAGTCACCAAGAAGATCCCAACTCCGATTATTAAATTTAAATATGACGTCCTTTTCATACATGTGTCAAGGATATTGTGCTTAAATATCAGACATGGATTTATACTTCAGAAAAGTTTTTAAACTTTTGTAATAAAGGAAAACAGGAATTTCTTACCTGCACTCCTGCCTGCCAGTAAGGTTCTGGCATTTACACATGCAAATGAAATCATTTTACGTCAGCCGAGTAAATGTTTGCAATACATGCCTGCTGTTTAAATGATGAATAAAACTGATAACTCTGTACCCTGGTCTTATTCAAAATGGCTGAAAGTAAGCACATTAAACGATCTTCCATTTAGATTTCCTACATTGGTGGTAGCAACTGTCACCCCTGGTATACAAAATGTGAAGTGGCAGCCATGTACTTACAATAGCCATGTACATCATGTATGGATGTGATCTCTCAGCACTATACATGTATATAGCTAAGGAAGAGGCATTCAAAAGTTTTGCACCAAATTAAATGCCCCTTGTACAAAGTGGCAGAAAAAAACAGTAATTTTAAAGTATGTTTCTATCTGTTATGACTGATTATACTAAAAAGTACCTTCTGAGATAACCTCTGTTGCTTTGTGCCAAAGCCAAGCAATGTGGGGAAAATAGTTGTAGCGGTGAATAATGTTGGCATTGGCATTGATGCTAAATGATTTCTATATATCCAAACTGTTGATGAATGCAGAGAAAATCAGGAAAATATCTGTAAAATTGTTACTTGTAAATTCTGAGTGAATGAATATGCAAATTTTTGCATTGTTTCTATGAGTAATATTTTGATGGCATTAACTTTTACTAACAGTAAAATCATTGAATATATATCCTGCACGATTGGGTCAACATGTACTGATTTTAACAAAACGTACGTACTATTACTGATTGAACTCATTTGTGTACAATTGAATCGTGCTCTAATCTTAATAACATCACTGTCATTTAACATTTATGGAATAATTAGAGCATTAAGGATGAACCAATTAACTGAGGGGGGGACAACTAAGATTTCCTTATGAATCTGAATATTTGTTTCCCTTTTACATATATATCCAAGCATGAATATATTTTTAAAGCACTTTAGAATGAGAACTTGTTTTCAAAACACAAATTCCATGCATGCTGCTCATCTCCCCAATTAAATGAGTCAGTTTGTAATCCATAATATGTTTTCTCTCGCTGAAGTTTCTTCAAACTTGTAGCTGTTGATAATTATGTTTAAATGGTGTAAATGTTTACAATTTATTTTAAACAGGACAGCTGCACTTGCTTGAGCTGTCTTCTTTCTCAAATGACCCTGACCTTGACCAACAGGTAAGAGGGAGGACAGCGATGAATGGATTGTGTCTTGACATTACACAATCAAGTTTGATTTTGGTGTTTTGTGGCACAGCAACACAGATAGGTTATTTAGGCAAATGCAGTAAAATGTCTTGCCCAGAGACATGCCACAGTAGCCAACACTGATTGATACCACACCACTGTGGGATTCAAACCCACATTTTTTCAGATGCAACTCTAGCACATTAACCACTGAGCTACCATGGTTACAAAACCTTAACCACTGCTGATGATGACAATGGAATAAGTGATACCTTTGTTTCATCAATGCAAAAATTGGATAAGAATTAAACAGTGTTCGAAAATAGAAAGAAAAGAGAATTTAAAATTTACAGGAAAGGTAAGAACTGTACTCATGTAAACTCTCCTCCCCACAACATAACCCTGCATCTTGATGGAGATGAATTTATTGGGGAAAAACCCACTTAATTTGGCTGAAAATAGTGTCAGTACAGTGACTGGTCAACAGGATAACCATAGTATGTACTAAGTTTCACAGTATTTCACTAAAATAGAAGAGTTAGTTCTGCTTACAAGACTGAATCAGACACTGCAACACGCAGGATAACCATAATATGTACTAAGTTTCACAGTATTCCACTAAAATCAAAGAGCTAGTTCTGCTAACAAGGCTGAATCAGACACTGCAATGGGCTAAAACTCTTTAAAAAATTGCAAGAACAACATAATTTGTCAATATGTACACTAGGATTACTAACTACCATTTAGGGACAGAGTGGTACCATAACTGGAAATAGAAAAAGCTAACCTTTCCAAGTATAATGAAACATTCATGACACAAACATTACTTTTCAAGGACAAACACAATATTTGTGGAGAACAGATTAAATTGAAGAATTACATGTACTTGAATCTGAAACAGAATTTTTTTTTCATTATAAAAATGATGAAGGTATAAATGAACAAACACAACTTGTCTGACTTACTTAAGAGATTTTTCAACTGTGGCAGTTCTAAATATTTCCTCTCGATCCAAAAGGATGGCACAGAATGTGTTTCGGCCAGACCCTGTCACAGAATGGGGAGGCAGATTCTTGGCTTCACCTAAACAAAGATAAGCAAATATAATTTTGTTTCTGAACCCACTAAAAACATCTCAATTATACCATAACCTTTCTGAAATATAACCAAGAACCCTCTAATTACTGTAACAAGAGGAAATTCAAAATCTGTCAAGAACATTGAGCATGCTCTATTATAGTCTTTCTCAGACTGGTACACTGACCACTACTTAAGACAAAATGCCCAGACCACCTAGGCTGGTTAGGAAGTGGCTTCATATACCTCAACATTTACACTCCTCCCCAGCACCCTATTTTTCATTCACCCTTGAATATCACACTCTCTGCGTCTCAGAGCAGCAAAATGTATGTTCTACTGCATCATCACTTGTCAGGTACATAGAACTTAATGAGTATCAAAAGTAACATAAGGGGTTCCAAATCTGTCACCCTAGTGGATCAAACTTAGTTTGCATGTCTCTCAGTCAGGCATACATACCAATAAACTAATAGGTCCAGCAAGTGGCCTCATAAATCTTAAACATTACAAGCTTATATAATTATTTTAGTAATAAGGAGAACCTCATTATAACACTGTAGCTGAAATCAATAAATGCTGACCTTTTTATATGTTTAACCATAACACTGCTCTCCCTCATTATAACACTTTATATGAGATGTATAATTGCTGACCTTTTATGTATTTAACCATAACACTGCTCTCCCTCATTATAACACAGTATATGAGATCTATAAATGCTGACCTTTTATGTATTTAACCATAACACTGCTCTCCCTCATTATAACACAACAGCTGAGATCTACAAATGCTGACATTTTATGTATTTAACCAAAACACTGCTCTCCCTCATTATAACACAATAGCTGAGATCTACAAATGCTGACATTTTATGTATTTAACCAAAACACTGCTCTCTCTCATTAAAACACAATAGCTGAGAGCTATAAATGCTGACCTTTTATGTATTTAACCATAGCAATACTCTCCCTCATTATAACACAATAGCTGAGATCTATAAATGCTGACCTTTATGTATTTAACCATAACACTGCTCTCCCTCATTATAACACAGCATCTGGGGTCTACAACTATCAATTATATAATATACCAAATGATAGTAAAAGTATCCCTCAATACAATGCTGTACCTGGGGTAAATAACTGCAGTTTTATGTACTGAACCATGTCAATGCTGTAGCTGGGGTAAATAACTGTCAATGTGTCAATAATAAACAATGGCACAATTCTCCCTCATTATCACACAGCATCTGGAGTCTACAACTGGTACATACCAGACCATGAAACAATTCTCCCTCATTATAATGCACTAGCTGGAGTCTATAACTGCTGACCATGTTATGTACCAACTCATAGTATAATGAGAATTAGAAATTTTGATGAATGTGAGGTTCTCAGGGGGGTGGGGATGGGGTAAAGGTGGGGATGAATAGGAAAAAAAATGAATGCCACTAATACACATAGTGTATGCATGCACAAGTTAAATCCAACTGCAAACTACATGTATATAATACCTAGATCTATGCAGAATCTTTTGAGCAATCTGAAGAACATAATATACCCTGATCTGCTGGCACATTATTAGGTACTGTTGTAAAGATACTGTACAATACAGCAAGATGAGTACAGAATAGGAATCATACCCAAGTCCACAAAGTCTTTAAAGTACAAGTTTTGACTCAACATATCCAAATCTAATTTAAATTAACTTAGTCACATGCTTGTGTAATTTTGTTTGTGAGCAATCACTTCAGACAGTTTCTGCAACTGAGCTGATAATAATTTCTGTCATTCATTGCCAACAGTCCATCGATGCCAATAGTTCATTTCTGCCAGCAGTCTGTCTATGCTAATGGTCGATCTTGGTCAATGGTCCACCCATGCCAATAGTCCCTCTTTATTAATAGTCCATCCATGCCAATAGACTACGAATCTGCCAACAGTCTATCCATGGCAACAATCCCTCTTTGTCAACAGTTAATCCATTCCAACAGTCAATCTTTGCTAATAGTCCATCCATGATCCATACCAACAGTCTATCTTTGCTAATAGTTGATCCATGTCAATAGTCTATCTTTTCTAATAGTCCATCCATGTAAAAAGCTTATCTTTGTCAATGGTCTACCCATGATAACAGTCTATCTTTACTAATAGTCGATCCATGTCAATAGTCTATCTTTGCCAATAGTCCATCCATGATCCATACCAACAGTCTATCTTTGCTAATAGTTGATCCATGTCAATAGTCTATCTTTGCTAATAGTCCATCCATGTAAAAAGCCTATCTTTGTCAATTGTCCACCCATGCCAACAGTCTATCTTTGCTAATAGTCGATCCATGTCAATAGTCTATCTCTGCTAATAGTCCACCCATGCCAGTAGTCTATATTTGCTAATAGTCCATCCATGCCAATAGTCCATTTAATGATCCAAGCCAATAGTCTATCTTTGTCAACTGTCAATCCATGACAATAGTCTATCTTTGCCAATTGTCAGCACAAAATGAACCTGCAACACATTTACTCAGTAAAATATGA
This sequence comes from Sinohyriopsis cumingii, assembly GCA_028554795.2. NCBI lineage: Eukaryota > Metazoa > Mollusca > Bivalvia > Unionida > Unionidae > Sinohyriopsis > Sinohyriopsis cumingii. Next base: position 123,779,568 of record CM068828.1, read on the forward strand.
TTTAATTAGATTTAGATGACTGAGTTCACAGTTCAAGTAATTTCAGTTTGGCATGGCAGGGGCTTGTGGGTGTAAATAAATATGAAAGTAGGCAAAAGCAATAGTCTATAAATAGGAATGATTCTCTACTGGCTGACGATAAGACCATTTCTATTTTTTAACTGCAGAATGCTAAATACATCTTCAATATTTTTCACCAAAAACTAGATTTTCAAATTAACTGTTGTGGTGAAAATACTGGATATCAAAATGGCACCATTTTCACTTGGGATTGATTGATTGATTGATTGATTGATTGATTGACTGATTGACTGATTGATGCACCAACGCTATACAGCTATATAGTGTCACAAAAAAGGTTATAAGATAAAATAGCATGCAGCAAAAAGTTTTTTTCTACCAACAAGCAATAGACGTACAAAAAACAATGACATGTTCCAAAAGTATTAAGGTTCCTCATCAACCATGAATGTAAATGGCATGTATAAATGGTAATGAGATAATAAAAGATCAACGAGGATGATCAACAGTACAAAAATTGGTTAAAAATACTCAAACAAAATAGGGTTGCATACAAGCTATATTTTAGAATAAATATTCACCTTGAAGAAATGTAAAATACGAGAGACACATTTAAAGGTATCAAAATTTCCATCATCTGCTTAACACTGGAGTAACAACAGCGTGTAGGTTGGAGATCGAAACAATCTATAATGTGCTTCACAGTGAAGGGTTCATTGCAAAAATGTACTCAGTTGGTTCTTCGCTCTTTAATATGTAGAAAAGGGTATGAACACCAGTTCTAATTTTTGCAAAGAATATAATGTCCTTACGGATGGTCCAGACTGAAGGAGGCCATTTGCCTAAAGTAGATTTGATCACACTGAGCATGCTATTGACAGCGCCATTCCACGATGCCTGCCACTTAATAAACAAGGATCTTTTTAAATAAGTGTGTGATATTATAAAATCAGATGGTTCAAGAGGTAAGGCTATTTTAGATGCATGGTCAGCTTTTTCATTACCTTCAATACCAACGTGTCTGGGTAACCAACACTGTACATGTGTGAGATACACAGCTCGATATGCTTGATAAGAATATTGTTAAATAGTGGGATATTCAACTTCCTGTTGTGTAGTGACGTAAGTACTGATAGTGAATCAGAGAAGATGACGAGTTTAAAACAAGTCTGGTCTCGATATATCCATTGCCCTTATTTCAGAAGAAAATATCAATATACCATCTGGCAAGCAAACTTTTAAAGTGTGATTTCCACTGATGTTCATTTAGTACCAGTTAGACATCATAAGAAGTCTTCTGTTGAAATCCTATGCAGATATGACTTTCTATTTTGGAAGAGCAACATTAAGATTTTTAAGATGGATGCCATGGTGGCCATGTTCAAAATCTGATTGGCACCATTTCAATGCAGTGGTTGATAAAAGATTCTCACAATTTAATAAACATCAAAAAACGAAAACCACCAACATGTTTGCTAGGCTTGGCGGTGTTATTAGAAACAATCTATTGACCAGTAAATAATGTCCACTTTATTAGCTGGAAACTGAAAGGGTATGAAATTGCACATGCATTCAGCTTAAAAATCTTTATAAAAGTATTTTTCACATGTTTCTTTTGATATTCACAATATATGAAATAAAAGCTATATGCACGCTGAAAGCATGTGTTGTTAATTAATTATTCATGCTGTAGTCATTTAAATGAATAGGCATACAAATGTTAATTATTGGAAATTTACAATGGATAAAGGTACACGGAAACGCATGATACAATTTTAGCAGATTGAAATTTGTACAATGTTCATAGACCCTGCAATGTAATGAACTGTGCACATGCTTCGTCTTTCTTAACCTAATATTCTGTTAATTTTTCCCATTGAATTCAGTCACATAATCATCTATGACAAAATTACTAAATAGTTTAAGTATGTATGCAAATTTTGCAATTGAATTACATGTATTATCGATTAACTGCATGCCATGCTATATATTAGACATTGAATTGACACAATGATTTGTGACAAAATTATAGACTATTTTAAATCTGTGTGCAATTTTTCAAGGAATTACATGCATTATGGATGAATTGCATGCATGCCATGACGGCACGATAGTAAATGGTGTTGATACCTATTCATGATATACATTAGACATAAATAAACGTATATGTGCCAATGCATTGTTCTATGTAAAAAGTAAAATACTGTAACACCCCACATTAACGTAAACCAAATTTTCGCACCCCAATTATCTTGTTCCATTGTAGAGAGTTTTACATATTTTAAATAAAATTTCAGTCAGAGTGCATTTTCTGGCATATAATTTTCGAATGATTTAAAAGGTGTCCCACAACTCATGACTAAACAAAAAAAAAAACCAATGTGTCCCAGAACATACAGTTCACAGAAAGTTACTTTTAAAATTACTTTATGATGTTGCAACAAATACGGTGTCCCAACATATATGGCAAATAGGGTACTCTGTCATCAATCAACTTCCTCAGTGAATTACTTTAAAGTGTGGATTTTATTCTTTTGCAAAATCCTGTGTGGGAACCCAATTACAACAATATAACAGTTTTCTAACCAAAGTGCTGGCAACATGTACTCTAAGAACACTGATATTTTATGTACTGCTAAATGAATGACCTTTTCACAAACAAGCCACATTATATAGTGTAATGAGTAGTCATGGCAACTAAATCATGATTCAATGTCATGTGTGACAATTGAATGACCTCAAATGACTTGTTTGAATAACTGAGCTATATACAAAGCACTTGTTAAACAAGAACTATAAATTATGTGCAGTTAACCCAGTTTTATGTGGTTCATATACAGTGTTCATACTGAATACAAAGGGCCAGATTATGAAGGACTTACCTATTTTTTGATACTCAATTCCTTAATCTTTTGTGAAGAAAAGAAATATACAAGTAAACAGAGGCCAAAGTGTGCCTGATATCACTCACCTGGCCTACGTAACTTAACAGTTTACTATTTCACTAAGGTGGTTTACGAACACAACCTATGTAAACAATCTCCCATACTTTATATCATGTTGATTCTACCCATTCTACAATGGTCTAATAAAAAATATTTTACAAATTCTAAATATAATGACATGATTAATTTTCAAAGTCTCTTGCTCGTAACCTAAGTCCTCCAAGAACTTTCAAAGTTAAGTTTACAGACAAAGCTTTACTTTATGGTCAACAGTCACATGTTTTTTTTTGTTTCTCAAGGTCATTGTTTCTCTACTCTTGGTAATTAAATCTGGAAGTGTTTCAGGAGAAAAGCATATAATTTTTAAAAAAGATAAAAGCTAAAAAATAAATTATAAATGTCAATTATTTTTTAGTAATGGCACTGGATATATAAAATGCCCAAATATAATACACATTATATGAGATAGAATATCCATGTCAAAAGTTCAGGCATTTTAACATGGCAATACTAGCATCTTTCAAACTGCGTTCTCAGCATATCAAACTTGCTTCCAAATATTTACGAATTTGAAACATGATAAACGTTTTTGAAATATTTTTCTGCAAATTCATAAACTTAGACATGCTTTTTTACATGAAATATGTTCTTAAAAATAAAATCAATATCAGAAAAAACATAATTACTTGCAAATGTATATCAATAATTATACAATGAAATTCTAGTCCTTATTAAAAAGTTCAAAACACAGTGGCTCAGATCATACTTAGAGTACCACGATCAGGGCACACCTCCCTGCTGCTCTGTACCCTATACTGGCTATCCATTCGATCCAGTATCAAACACAAAATTTGTTCTCTGTGCTACATTTCACTGTCAGACTCTAGTCCAACATACCTATCTGACCTCACTCATGTGTACACACCAGCAAGATACTTATGCTCTTCTTCTGACAAATCGTATACTCATTACTTCCACTCTGAAAACAAAGTCATATGGACAGCGTTCTTTTGCACACCAGGGCCCAGCAACGTGGAATGAATTGCCCACTGAACGTAGACACAAAGACGCAGTGATCACATTCAAGAGGGCTCTCAAAACTCACTTATTTCGACTGCAAGAACAAACTTAAAGACCTAATAATGTTTCCTACCTGAAATATTGTCAGCATGTTTTTTATTTTTTTTAATGTTTTTCTAATTTCATTTTGTTTGTTTTTGTAATAATATTATTATGTTTTTTATCTTATAGGTGTTGTCTATTAGATATGACTACTTGCTACATGTGAACTAGTAGTGTTCATGTTTAGTGCACACAAACAAGGTCATTAAAAATGTTTGAAAACTGGTTAAGTTATAACATTTTGAATTTTGTGAATGATATTTAATGGCAGTTATGAAGGTGACAGAGATACAGTATGAAAGTCCAATGAGATGCTACTGTCGCTGTACATCATACAGCAATAGTACTGGTTGGTGGTACACAGCCTTCAGAATGTTAGGGTTTAAGTGACATAACAAAATATGTTAATTAGATATTGTCAAATGTTTCTTCAGCTACTATTCAGCTTCCTGGTGAGCATCAGAGGTTATTTAAGTATACCTGGTAAGTGCTTTACCATATATATCAGGGATCGTCCTGGGCTTCGCCAATGTCGCAAATTGCGATTTTTTTTCCTTATTGGCGACAAAAATATCCCATCTGGCGATTTTTTTTGGTGACAGACTTTTTGGTTATTTAATTTGTACATACAATCATGGATTTGGACTGGATAAATTATAAGGGAGAACGAAAGGAAGCCACACACTTGACTAAGCAATGCATAGGAATCTATCTGTTACACAAACGATCCTTAATCATCCTTTGTTCGTATTGACAACCCCAACTTTACGGTGCATTGTTACATCATAATCTGCTTATGCTGACATCTGGGCTGAGTACTGTATGCTGTGATACAGTCAATCATGCTACCGAACTATACCTACGACTGTCCGACTTCTGAAGACGCGAATAGAACAGATACAATTAATTGAATGGCCAATCCTTCCTTTTTTTTTTTTTTTTTTTTTTACATATACCAATACAATTGTTTTGCTGAACCTTCATAGAAAACTGATAACCTTTGAAGTACTGACTACTGCGTATAAATACCAAACAAATGGAAAAAATCTCAATCACAATTATATCTGTCGCCAGTGCAGCATTTTGCTCATTGATCTTTTCCTTTTGCCATGTTACGGCTGCAGAGACTTAAACTCCACAACAAGAAATAACAAAAAAACAAAACAAGTTTTGCATAATTAACAATAATTATTTATTTCTCAAAATACGGGAGTGAAAGAATCCCTAAATTGGGTGTGAATTTATGCTTATATATACGGTCCAATATTGCCAGGTGTCGACTTGTGTAAGTTTCATTCGTGGGAATGGTGATCCTATTTTGCTTGTCTTGAAAATTTATACAGCATTCAGTGATCATTCTTGGGATTTAGGAAGCAATTCACTACAAGCTTTGTGAAGCTAGCCATGGGGGGGGGGGACCTGCTGATAGACTACTGGTGTCACCTGTCAGCACTGTGGACTGAACGTGGATTCAGTAAGATGAACCTCATAAAAACTGACATCTGAAATAAACTCTGCATCTCATCTCTCGAGAATTTCATGAGAATCAGCATGTACAGATGTGAAAAATTTGACTTTGAAACTGCATTCAACAAGTGGGCAGCCCTAAGATCGCAACGGATCTTCATGTAACACTTTGTAACATTTTGTTAATGCTTGTTGTAATTAGAGTATTAACTAACCCATCTTTTGTAATTTTCATTGCCTGTTACATTAAAAGACTAAATTAACACTTGGAAAAATGTACACTACTTGTTCTGGCGACACTTTTTGAAAATTGGCGACAAAATATTGAGGTTGGCGATTTTTTTGGCGACAGCTTTTTAAAAGCCAGGACCATCCCTGTATATACTTGCTTATAAGTCAGTCAAACTGCAAACAACACAGATCCTGATCCACCACAGCATAATGCACTTGCAGATCTGGGTCTATGTTGTCTGTTCTACTGATTACTACTAACAAACTGCACAGACCCAGATCTGCCAGGATATTATGTAATGGCAGATCTGGGTCTATGCAGGTTGCAATTGGACTCGATCTATAAGCAAATATGGACAGTTAAGCACTTCTTAAGTTGTAACATCAAAATGTTCAACACCAAATTATCATTATAACAGTATCTCAATACTGTAATAACTCACTCATATAACAACTCATTTCATAGCCAATTACTTTATCTTCTTAAAGTGTAACCATTACTTGTCATATTTGTAGAACAAACAACATAGACCCTGGTGCTGGTGCATTATGCTATGGTGGATCAGGATCTTTGTTGTTTTATACTTTAACTTGACTTGTAAGCAAGGATATACTACTGTACATTTGTCAAAGCCCTCAATATTTTATATTTTATATTGTTCTCTATAATCCTGTACGAGTGCTAATACCTGAAACTATATTATAAATGCAAAAATGCAAATTTGTTTCTGAAATAAGTAGTCTCACTTTCAATATATATTTAACATGTGTAATAAAACATGTATTCATGTGGCGTTTAAATTCACATTTGGTATTTACCTGTTGTTTACTTCAAACCGTAGGTAACATGTTTGATGTGTTGATTACTACTGCTGTTGTCTGTATAAGCATCTACTACCTTACTTCATCTTTTTCACACTATAACCTCCATAATAATCCAAAATTTTAGAGCTCTGCCAATTTGTTACAAACCATTTTTTTTGTGATCCCCATTCCTGATTGTGATCAATTAGGTGTGAAAGAAAAGATTAAATCATATCATTTTTTTAATGTCAGATAGGTGCTTACAGTGATGTCATTAGGAGGTGCTCACCAGTTATTATGTACTTTTAAGAGAGTGATGTATGTATGGTGAAGTTGTTTGCATTTAAAATATGCACAATGGAGAGAATGGTGGCATACCTCTATGCTACATTAATGTAATGTGGACGATATTTCTTTGAACATTGTACTTTTGGAAATTGTACATGATTTAAACACACTGCTAACTAAAACGAATGCTCCCCTGTGCTAAAAAATGAGCCTGAATTGGTCTAAAGTACACTATCCATAGCAGCTATTAAAATAGGGAAAATGAATTTTGACAGACTAGACAATACCAGCTCCTGAAAGTGCAATGAATGAATTACCAAAGATATAAAATGTAAAAAAAACTTATCAGCTCTTTTTTTATACAATTTACCTCTCAAGTTCAGGAAGTAAAAATAACCAAGTGAAGTTAGCACTCTTTTGAAAGGTACACATATGGAGTAAGGCCAAACTGTATACTCTATAACCCATGTTACACCCATCAATCATATACCAAAATAAAGGGAATTATAGGTTCTTTGGATTATACCTAAGATATACAAGGTCTTTTTTAAATAGCCAGGATAACCAGTGAGGAAAGCCAGGGAAATTCTTTTTCTTTAAGTTCCTAACCCTATGCAAAATACAAAACTGTAGAGTGCCACCTTAACAGAAAATTGTGTGTGTATGTGTGTGTGATTTTTAACATGGCTTTAATAATTTTCCAGTCATGTCTGCAGTGTGGTAGTTTAAAGAGATGTCTAGCACTGGGGCATCATGCTGCAGACACATAGCATGATGTCCCATCCAGTCACATTATCCTGACACCAGGCTGACAAGTCCCAACACTAAGCTCTTAATGCTGAGCATGTAGCAAGGCAACTGTTATTACCATTTTTTAGAAGTCTTTGGTATGACTCGGTCAGGGTTCAAACCCACAAACTCCTGCATCCGGGGCAGATGCTTTAACCACTAGCACTGGAGCAGTCATAACTGAAAGAGCAACAAAACTAATGCTTATCTGTAACTGGAAGAAGACAATAATCTTAATTTGACAAAAACCCTAAGATGAAAAACAGTAATTCAAATATAAAACTTTTTAGATTTTTTTTGTTGTTGTAGGGTTTAACGCCATTTTTCAGCACAAGATAGGCTACACATGGCAGCCAGTTTAACTGGTGAAGGAAGAACCCTGGAAAACCCCAGGAACAACCACCAACCCACGAGAAGCTACTGACAGGCTTTATCACGTACCAACGTTAGCCGAGCCTGAGACTCGAAAAACCTTTTAGAAATCTGTGAATTGTGGTGGTGATTCCTGTTGCCCACAAATTCCCTGCTACCACCTGTCTACCCAAAGGACATAATAGACCCAGATTTGCCGCTGCATAATGCTTTTGCTGGAAGTAACACAAAATTGACCCTGATCTGCAGACACATTATCCTACAGTAGATACTGATCTTTGTTGTAAGCAGTTTGACTTGAACTATTACGGAGTATACAGTATATGGTATGTAAAAGTCCTGCACATAAGACTGCTATTTTTGTTCAATAATATTGATTTTTCTTCAGTGATAAATAATATTGATTTTTCTTCAGTGATAAATAATATGCACTCAGCTCATAACACATCCAGATAAATCATGTTCACTATCCTTAGCCACTTTGCAAAATAAACAAATTATCCAAATTTGCTTTATAAAGTTAGGGCAAAATATCACTCAGAACAAGAAAAAAAATTACAATTGCACTGTTTTTTAAATTTGGGTAGGCATTATATTTAATCTGATTTTTTTTTTACCATGTGGGAAAAGGTGTTACAGTAAATAAGAAACGTGAATGGTCAGCCAACCAGAAACATATTTTTTTCTATGGCCTCATGGAAGAGTCATAATAAGCAGTTCTTGCTCTTGTATGGCTAAAATGAAGCTTCATGAAAAATGTGTTTAAAAATTGACTGTTTAAACTTCTCAGACCCAATCCCCAAACATGATTGGCAACAATTTCGAATGAGAGCACTGGTTAACTTGAGAATTCATATCATCTGATAGTAAAAGAGATGTCTCATCAACAGGAACCCACATAATTTATTGATAAATCCTGTACATTAAATCAGGGTCCTAGGTGGCCAGGAGGTCCTGGGTGACCAGGGGGTCCTGGGTGGCCAGGGGGTTCTGGGTGGCCAGGGGGTTCTGGTGGCCAGGGGGTTCTGGGTGACCAGGGGGTCCTGGGTGACCAGGGGGTCCTGGGTGACCAGGGGGTCTTGGGTGGCCAGGAGGTCTAAGGCGCTTGCCTTTACAGCTCACCAACATTTCACCTTTGTCAGGTTGGGTTCGTTCGAGACTTGGCGCAGCGACTATGAGTACGTAAGAAAGCTTGCCAGTAGCTTCCCATGGGTTGGTGGTTATTAACTGGGTTTTCCTTGGTTCTTTCTCCTAAATATACTGGGTGCTATGTACAGCCTATCATATGCTGAAAAATGGTGTTAAACCAAAACAATTCAAACTCTGAATTGCTGCACTCCCCTTTTCATAAAACTGTGCAAGGGACCCATAAAAGTTACTAGCATAATAAGTGAAAGAATCTTGTTCCAGCAAAGATGTGTCCTGACTAAATTAAAATACAAAAATCATGTCATTACTGATTCTCATGCGCCAAGAACTGACTACAATCAAATATTTTCAGTAGCAGTTATAAGATTATAAAACAACAAATGACCAATTCATGGAAATGGGGAAGCATCATACTTTGAGTTCAAAATAGTTGTCCAGGGATATGGGGCCAATTACTCCTGATATTTTATTAAGGATCCAGGTCAAATTCTGACCGACCAATAATCATGAGTTTTATTTTGTCAACAGAAAAATATACTTTTAATTTTATTTTATTTCTACACCATGCAATTAATAATATTAAAACACAGCACTCAAAAAGATCTGATTGTCTCATGCTCAATCTTATGTCAGATTACGTCCCACCTGCATGCATTCTAAGTAGGTGCCAGTCCGGCTTGTCAACAAAAAGCCCTAATTTGAAATAGAAAACTTCAGTAACACTGATGACATGCAGAAATTTATTTTCATGCCGCTGAAAGACTAGTGAATTATTCATATTTAACCTCATGTATGCCCCTTACAATTATAAAGATCGTCTACTCATTGTACTTCTATCGATTCACACCGACGGCTGTAAACTTTGAGTACAAAGCAAGGCATGTGATCTATGACTGGGGAATGGATCGTCAGGTTCCTGAGCCAGTGCTCACATGGCATCAACATAAATGTGATTCTAAAATATTGTTTTGGATATTTATGTGCAGTACAAAAACCAGTGTTCATGGCATCAACATAAATGTGATTCTAAAATACTTTTTTGGATATTTATGTACAGTACAAAAACCAGTGCTCATGGCATCAACATAAATGTGATTCTAAAATATTGTTTTGGATATTTATGTGCAGTACAAAAACCAGTGTTCATGGCATCAACATAAATGTGATTCTAAAATACTGTTTTGGATATTTATGTACAGTACAAAAACCAGTGCTCATGGCATCAACATAAATGTGATTCTAAAATATTGTTTTGGATATTTATGTACAGTACAAAAACCAGTGCTCATGGCATCAACATAAATGTGATTCTAAAATATTGGTTTGGATATTTATGTACAGTACAGAAACCAGTGCTCATGGCATCAACATAAATGTGATTCTAAAATACTGTTTTGGATATTTATGTGCAGTACAGAAACCAGTGCTCATGGCATCAACATAAATGTGATTCTAAAATACTGTTTTGGATATTTATGTGCAGTAGAGAAACCAGTGCTCATAGCATCAACATAAATGTGATTCTAAAATATTGTTTTGGATATTTATGTGCAGTACAGAAACCAGCCAGACCAAGTCTAGTGGATACCAGAACTGTTCCAGCAATCACTGCAACTGGTGCAATGATGCACGGTCACATAAGGGGATTAAACTAGTATTTATACATGACACGATGTTAATTTAATACTTTATTGTTATAATCTGGAGACTAATGCAGGATTTTTTTGAGGTATAAGCAATAAAGGCATCAAATGTGGAAGTGTTGGCTTTTGAGTCTTTGATTAGATAGTATACCCCCTTTAGAGAAGCCGAGATAAAAAGGAAAGACTAACGAAAAATGATTTCAGCAAAATGCTACTTTTGATGCTCATGTGTACTCCCTTCTAGGGCACAGCCTAATATAGTGGGACATCAAGACGGGATGGGAGAATGGAATTAGGCATTAGCAACAGATAAGTATAGCATCAGTAAATGTAATTTTAAATTTTAACAATTTAAATTTTAATCAATTAACCCCAAAAATCATTTTAATATCAGTAAATACCGTATCTGCTTCTATTGCATAGGTGGATTTAGCAGTTTGCTAAAAAAAAACTAGTGAAAAAAGCTAATGAAATAAATACTGAACCTCTTGGAAGAATATGATACTACTGTGGGAAGGATTCCATCTGAGTGGCTCAAGGTAAACGGAGGAAAAAGTAGTGTAAGAGTGCTAAAATGCATCTTTCAACACATCCTCCAAAGATGAATGAATTAGTCAGGCCCATATAACAGTAATAGCTCAATTCTTATTAATTTTCATAAAAGACAGAGCCCTCATAGTAATGGAATGGTAAAATCTCTTGATAATTAATGCCATTCAAATAGAAAAGATCTCAAATATAAGTAAAACATTTAATGAGGAAACATGCTTCCTTCTCCCTTTAGAGGCTCTCAAATAAAAACATAAAGACCTAAAAGAACCCAACTGGGCATCTCAATCGGAAGTAGTGCAACCAATGGAGGCTGCTGGGTTTTATTTGCTAAGAACACCTGGTCTGCAAAGGAAAGAAACCAACTCATAATTCCAAAAATTGAACCTGATACAACCTTGCTCTAAGGACATAGGATAAAGCTAGCTCCTTCATCTCGCGGACACTACTGCAAGCAGGAAGACTGTTTTGAGGGTAAAGTTATCTGAAAGGCTCATGGGGAGGGGGGATTACTGAGACCACAAGACACAACAGATATTCCATTTATGCCTTTGAGAGTGAAACTGGTCTTTGCAGCTTGATATTACCTGAATCAGTCTACTATGTGAAAATATGTCCCAATGGCAGAATCTTAAAAATGTTTTAGAGTAATGGAAAGGGTTGCTTGATTGCACTTAAGAGTAGAAATTGAGAATTGTTTCTCTTCAAAAAGAGTGTAGAAAATCAGCCACTTCTCTCAGAGAGAGACAGTTAGAATTTATGTTTTCTACTACACCAATCACAAAAGATTTTCCATTTGCCATCATACACCTTAAATGTACATTGTCTCATGGATTACACTAATGGCTGTTACATAATTTACATTACAATTCAGACCCCTACCACTAACCTTGAATATTTTCTTTGAAAGATATATTGTTTTTAGATAGAAATTCATTACCTTCATAGTTTTTATCACCTTTCGCAACTATGGCCAATAATAGTGCCAACAGAGACATGGACAAAATCCACTAATGAAAAGTTGTTGACATTTTTATTTATTTTTTTCGTGATGAAAAATCATGCACAGGGTAGTGCACAGGGTAAAGATTTGAGGGATATTAGATAAAAACTGGTGGAAAACCTGCAAACCCCCACTCAATGTTCACCGCTACTAAAGTTTCTTTATTAATGGTGGCCCATTGTAAACTATTTTATGCGCAAAGTAACAAATATCTAGATCATGGTTAGTTATATAGTTATTCAAATATACTGCAGTACCAATGTACTTTCAAAGACAACACACACTCAGACCCTCGCCCACTCCCAACAACACACATTCTAATGCAACATTCTCTATTCTGCACAAAATACAAAGTGCTTCCAGACAAATCTAATCTTGTGTAGGAAATTAAAAATGCTAGTGGATTTTATACAAAATCTTTGAAGTGAACCATGAGATATACAGCTCTTCCTTTTTCATTTAATTGATAATACACTGACTGGTATTCATTTATTATAATTGTACAATTTAATTTACAATACAATGAGTGGTATTCATTTTTTAAAACTGTGAAACTGAAATGACAATACACTGACTGGTATTAATTTATTATTATTGTAAAATTTAATTTACAATACACTGAATGGTATTCATTTATTAAAACTGTGAAAATGAAATGACAATACACTGACTGGTATTCATTTATTATTATTGTAAAATTTAATTCATAATACACTGACTGGTATTCATTTATTATTAATACTGTAAAATTTAACTGACAATACACTCCCTCGTGTTCATTAATTATTAATTATTGTAACATTTTCCATCAGAATCTGATTCATGTTCAATACTTGCTGTTTATTATAGTATGAAGAAAAAAAAACATATTAAGGCCAATGGAAACACTTGTTTTGTATTCAGTCCCCTTAAAATATATAAAATTTATGTTGATACAAAATCTACAGGTTTAGAACCAACACTGCTGAACAAACTTTGCAAATCTACTGGTTTGAGGCCCTGGTTTGCTCACATGTATGATCATATACTCTTGTGTATGTTGCTGTGCTGTCATTTGTTTGTAAGCCCGATGATTCCAATATAAAATGAAGACAATTCTTATGTCATGTGTTTAGGCTCAAATAAGCAGTAACACAAGAAAGGGTGAAAACAACAAGCTTTGAAAAATACAATAATTTATTTCCCTGGAAAAATTCTGTACAAATGAAAAAATATGAACTTACAGTTTATAGAATCAAATCCAACAATATTCACACAAAAATTTAGTAGTCCTAATAACAAAATGTCCTAATGATTTCATGTTCGAATCCCGACAAAGAATCCCAGATGGAAGACGATTATGTATTCTACAATCTTACAGATCATGCTTACCCAGTGTGACCCTGACAAAAACCAATCATTTTTACTCTAAGAAATAAAAATAAAAAAATAATTGTTTTTATCTTAAAGACAAAGTCCCATCATGACCTTGGAAACAACCAATCATTTTAAAATAAAATAGAACTTGTTTACGAAGGTTGCTACAAATCCTGAAACAAGGTCAGGATTTAGATCAACACCTGGTGTTTATAAACTAACAGTCAAGGTCAGACTATTTTCTAAAAAAACTATCATCTCTAGTGAATAAATTTACATTACAATATCAATTTTTTTAAACTGACAAACAATTAAACTGAAATAAATATATATTAAATCAGATATAACTGAGTGCCATATCTGCTCCAATCTGTCTACTTTTCCAAAGAAGGATGCAATGTCCTTATCAGGCACACAGAAAAATGAAGCTCAAAACGTAAATAGTTCTTACAGGAACTAATATTGTGGAAAATCCAAAACAAATTTTAATATGAAGAATACAAATGCTATTTCACTTTTTTGTGTTTCTACAATGACATTCAGTAATACTGGTATTAAATAAGACTTGATTTGTTTAAGGATGTTTATGCAATATCTTCAAACTCTCTGACAATATGCTGAAAAAAGTGCCTTCAAATCACACCCCATAGTCATACATGACCTTGACACTGATATTTATGTTTGGGGCATCAGGGACTTACTGCCTAACTAACAGCGCTGTGTAGTGTGTTTTGATGTCGACTAACATCGTAATGAAAGTCAAATTTTCAGGAATATCTCACATATGACAACTAAAATAACGGTGTTTTTCTACAAAGTAAAGTCATAATCTTTTAGTCAGACTTAACTTACTTTTCTAATGTCTTTTCTAAAAAAAATTCAAATTCTCACAAAAGAAGTTTTCAAGTTTTGTTGGCCTACATTTCAGCTGACTGGAAAGAGATGAAAGGAGGGAATGCCAAAATCAGGTTAAGTTGAAATATGATTCTTTAACGAAATGAATAAAAAAAATATTTTATGCCTATTGGAACTGTAAAGCAACATTTTGTTTCATCCATGAAACATATCTGCCACATGAACCTACTTAAACATACTTCGGCATACCTCGACTACTGTTGCATTGCAACAAATTCAAATGTATGTCAATGGGACATAAAAATGCATCCATTTGCTAGTGTCACATTTTCATTCCGCCAGGATAAAGACAGAACAGTAAATTTATTAATTACACATAAATTAGTGGAAGAGTGTCAATATATGCTGCCAATTATGTGAGATATTTCTGAAACTTTTACTACTCGTTCCAATGTCAACATCATCAGAACACACTATACAAGGCCGTTATCTGGTTAGTAAGACATAGCACTAAAACAAAATCAACATGCACTATATCTTACACTGTAGGACTACACACCCCACTGCTACATATAGCAACATTCTGGTACCCCATCCACAAAGTAGGGGTAATAATTCTAGTACAAAGGCCCCATCCCAATTTAAAAAAGTTGTTTCCTGGAAATTTTGAGCCCTCAATGGGCCTGAGCACCTCAGCAGTTGTGAGGGTTGCTTGAGTGGATGATATGCAACTCCCCGAGATGGTGTCAAATCTGTCTCATTTTCTTTGGACAAATTTTCAACTTTGAGTCTGATAATTTTTCCCTAATGATTAATGGGAATAACATTTATATTAACGTAAAGAAATTCTGATCTTTTAAAAAAATTAAGAAGAAACTATTTGTATGTTCTGTAATCCAAAATCTGCATCGATAGTGAAAAGCAATCAAACCCTTCTCCTCACCCCTTGGCCTGATTTTGGATCAATATCTTATGCAGCACTATGTCACTGAGAGACTATCTCAACATTACGCAGCATTCCATACATAAATCAATCAGTTCTAAAGTCATCGTGTCTGTTTACATACCACGAGACACAGAAGTGTTATAGATGTCTCTGATGTCATCAGGAGACAATAATCTAAGACTGCATAAATGCATCGGATTTCAATGCTAACACCTCAAGTTACTTTGACGAATGCGTTACAGCTAACTTTTGATTATACTTTAAAACGTTATGCCATTCATTTGTCATAATGTATCATAGATTACCTATCTTAACCCGCAGTGTTTCTTCAGTTCTCACTTTCGCATTTTCGGCCATATTCAGCCATTTCCTGTTTACTCGTACATGTATATTTCTGATGTTAATAGACACGTGCACTAGATATTAAGTCTTACAGGAGTCGCCTCCCTTTCAATACACAGTCAACATTACATGCAATTGCATCTTTTTTTTTTTTTTTCTTTTTTTATCTCCCCCATCACTGTTTTGCGAAATACTTATCAGTGTATGTTATATTTAGATACTTTAAAATTCAGTGCAAGGTTTAATTTATATTAAGATTATTATTACATATTATTTATTTATTGTTTTATTTGACTTTATCTATTATTTGTCAGATTCAACTTACATTACACATTGTAAATCTGAATAACAGACATAAAAATGCATAAAACAGAGCCAAATTTAATGTCAATAATTATAACATAATTTTATAGAAATCAATTTAACCAAATCTAGACCTGGCGTACAGCAGTATGTATACATTTGAAATGGCCAACAGAGTTTGCAACCTCATGTACGAGGGACGTATTAATAGGTGTATTGACCGAAATTAATATTTTCGTGTGAAAATCGTTTTATTTTTGCTCAGTTAATTAAAATTATGAAAGTCAAACTCCGAATTCCACACCTGAAATTTCACTAAAGTTTGTATTTTGAAAATTCGAAATTATATTGTGTACTAGCTCACAATTGGCTAGACTGACCATGATTCGACAAAAGAGGTCGAGGTGTGTGTGAAAGTGGGTGCTTATTCTTGGAGCTTTTGAAATTGTACATGTGTGATTCCTTTATATATTAATATAGTGTGTTCGTGTGTATGTGCGTGTTTAAACTGGGGGTGCGATTTCATACTAATATAGAAGTTTTTTTATAAACAAGGAAAACGTGTTAATGCAAAAAAAGACTGGAAAAATACTGCATACATATTAAGAAATTTACTGTATTTAAACATACCGCTCTAATTGGTTAGAGCGTCTGCCTCGGACCCAGGCCGAGTCATACGATAGACTTATAACTAGCAGCTGCCTCGCTTGGCGCTCAGCTTTAAGAGATAGGGATGGTCTGTCTGGTGTCAGAATGATGTGACTGGGTGGGACATGATGTACATGGCCGGGTTTAGACATTTTAAGGCCCTAAGTTATGGAAAGCGGTATAGGCCCTATTAACAAAGAATAAGACTGTGTAACAACTTGGCCATTTTTTTGCTAATTATTACCATGTAAATGATGTAATTTATATAAAATATATTGCATAGATAATAATAGCAAACATATTATGCAAAACAATCACGGGTTAAATTATTACTTAAATATAAATTATAATAAAACTGTAACTAATTTTTACAAAAAAAAAATAAATTTGGAGAAGCCCCTTCAAACTGCAAGGCCCTAAACTGCAGCTTGTTTGCTTATGCATAAATCCGGCCGTGATGATGTCCCTTGTCTGGCTGCCCCAGTATTAGACATCACTATAAACTGCCTCACATACATCGTAGCGATATGACTCCAATTGATAATGCGACAATAAAAAATACACACACGCGCGCGCGCATTTAAACAAACATTTTTTCCCTTTATCTTCATCAGTAGTCTGTGTAAAGTATACTGTTGCTTAAGCACCCATCTTCCCGGCTGAGTGAGCTAACAGCGTCAACTAAAATTCTTTATTATTGTTATTATTATTATTATTATTGCACACGCAGTTTCTAACATAATGTGATTTTTTTCCGTGCACTTTTACATTCGGCCTTAACATTTTCGTGTATTTGCGGCCATGTGTAATTGTTTCCACTCATTGAAAATCAGCGCATAAAAGAAGTGTATAAACTGTTTTTGTATATTTGAACAGTTGATTTAAGGCCTAGCTAACATATAAAACGCGTTCCTTCTCATTTGCTATCGCCTGTTTTCCTTCTTTCTTTCTTTTAAATTTCTTTCTCCATCGCGTGCGCGAACTCCTGATAAAGGAGGCTTGTAAATTCACTATGAAATAATACATGAAACATGATGCGGAAATCGATCACGCGCCAAAACAATAACCCGGATGTTGTACCCCTATTTCGTTTTAAAATTATTCCCTGCACGTGCGAATTGGTAGTCGGAAAATGTCTCCACACAACTGTTTGTATTGGATTACAAGAACATCTGTAATTTTCTACCAGAAGCAGAATTTTTGTTACAAAGACAAGAAGTTAGAGAAAACAAAATTGCGGGGTTTAATTAATATCAGAATATGCAAGAGTCGACCCCATTATCTATGTTTACAATATAATTAACTTTGCCTTCGCTCCCGCTGTGGTCCACAACTGAATTATGTGCGGTTTAATTATTATGTCACAGTGTTTGCCCTCGAGATATAGAAGCATCACGTGATTTCAAAAGCAACGTGCAAACCCGACTAACCAGTGGCGTCACTAGGGTTGGTGTCACCCAGTGCGGTAACCCATGGTGTCACCTCACATGGACCGGCTTCCTGCACAAAAATTCTAAAATTTTGTTGACATAAATTTTGGTCTATAAATAATATAGATTCCGACGAAAATGAAACGGATTATGTGAGCGCTCAAATTAACGTAGCACATAATCTCAGGTCTTTACTGTTCCATCTCCCAATCCTCTCTCTCTCTCTCTCTCTCTCTCTCTCTCTCTCTCTCTCAGATTGGATGAAACCACACCTAAAATAAAAGCCACTCTATACATTCTTTGGTAGTTTTATGAGGTTCTAATAGGCGATCTTGATGCTGTCAATGTGTCAATGGCACTTGGGTCATCGGAGTGGGCGGCGGCCACAATTCACCCGTATTATGGCGCGTGACAACTCGGCTGCGTCAGCTGTACACCGTTAGTTAGATCGTTTTATCTCACCAAATGCGCTATATTCAAATGTTCTGCATTTTTGGCCCAATCAATGTAATATCCCCTAATGATGCAGGGCACCCTCTGTTCCTTTCCTGTAGTTGATGATTTGTCTATCGTGTTTTGTTCATTTGTCAAAAGTGTTTTCGCATGGGTGTTGTATGTGTGTTTCTCTACATTTTCTCTTTTATCCTTGTGTCATTTTACGTTAGCTAAACCAACTTGTGTTTTATTTGTTCATTTAAATACCGTTTATTTCGTTTGACGTTTGCTTGTTTAATTTTTGCTTTTTGTGTTTCTTTTGACATTTGTATCTTTCGTTTGTTCCTGGTTTGTTTTATTTGAGTACTGATCTTATTATTTTAAATGCCGTGATTTCCTGTGGAGTTTG
The DNA here is from genome assembly GCA_028554795.2 of Sinohyriopsis cumingii. Lineage (NCBI taxonomy): Eukaryota > Metazoa > Mollusca > Bivalvia > Unionida > Unionidae > Sinohyriopsis > Sinohyriopsis cumingii. The sequence goes on from CM068828.1 coordinate 123,798,675, forward strand.
CCTGCTTCATTGTAATTTGTTATATTCTTTTGATATTTCTGTCTCGTTTGTTTGATCTGAGTATTGGTCTTATTGTTTTATTTTATTTGTTCTTGGCTTATTTGAAAGCTGATTATTTTGTTTTAAATTCATCTTTTTTTGGCGGTGATGACCTCCATATAATCACACTCAAGGGATCCATTACATCGTTTTCTAAATCTCAGGTCATATATTTTGTACTGAGAAACAACCAGAGATATTTTCAAGAGTAATTTGGTATTATTATTGCGCAAAGATGATTAAAATAAAGCTCAATAAACGCTTTGTCCTATATGCTCTTTGCATCCTTGTTTATTCCCCCCCCCCTTAACGATATTCCTGGAACCACCTCTGATATTTATTATTTTGAGAGTTGCTTTCTTTTGACCACGAGGAAAGCATTTCCTGTACATCCATCCACCCATCCCAATATAATACTTGAATGAATGAATCCATCCATCCATCCATCCATACATACATACATATGAAAGTATACAACTACTATTGTTATGACGAGATATTTGCATACTATTTTCATTCAACGGAACGTCTTTTACGTCATCAATCCGAGTTATCAGATTGCAATGCGTTAACATGATTATGTACGCATGATAACCGATTTGCATGGTGAAGTTGTGATAATGGATCAACGTATCATTAAGACGATATATGTGCGTGCGTGATTGTATGTGCGTGTGTGTGATTTGGTTTTTTAGCGTAGCTTTAACAATGTTTCAGTCATATCGCTACCATGTCTGCAGTGTGGCAGATTATAGTGATGTTTAGCACTGGAGCATCATGCCGCAGACATGTAACATGATGTCTCACCCAGTCACATTATCCTGACACCAGGCCGACCAGTCCTAACACTAACCTCTTAATGCTGACCATCTTTGGTATGATTCGACATATATATATATATATATATATATATATATATATATATATATATATATATATATATATATATATATATGCCAACAAATCAACATAGTCATATTAACAGACTACAATGGTTAACCCTTCTGTTTGACATATACGACGTCGTCAATACACAAACAAATCAAATATATATATATATATATATATATATATATATATATATATATATATATATATATATATATATAAATAACACAGTTTTGTAGCGTTTATGATTGGGATAGGAAAAGGGGTGTATTGAATTTATACGGGTGTTTCAAAACTTAGTTCTTTAAAACTGTGACCGCTCCGGTGGCCAAGCTGTTAGAGGGTCCGCGCTTCGGCTGCGGGAGGTGAGTGTTATGACTGTTCGGCCTGGTGTCAGGATAATGTGACTGGGTGGGACATCATGCAACATATCTGTGCAGGATGCCCCAGTGCTAGACATCACTATAAACTGCCACACTGCAGACATCTTAGCGATATGACTGGGAGAAGAAAAACATCCAGCTCACACACACACACACACACACACACACACACATTTAAAACTGTGTGGATATATTTTAAACATGGGTTCAGAATACTTTAGAATCTAAAATTTAAAAACTCTTTTGGGTCTTATTGTACATGTGTGTTTGAAAACTGTAAAAGATGAGCAAATTTAATTTTCCTATCGTTGCTGCTACTACTACTTCTTCTGCTACTACTACAATATCAACAACTAATAGTAATAGTACCACTACAATGAAACTGATGCGAGATTATTGCGGAAAGAAAACATGCTATTCCAAGAAAATATCTGGTAGCATATCATACATTGCAACACACACACACACACACACACACACTTAGATAGTTTTAAAGGCTCTGTTAAAAGTTTTTGAAAACAACACAATGGAAAAGCACTGTTTAAAACAAAGAATAGTAGTGATGACGTTGCTAGTGATCAGATGGCTCCATCAGTTATCACAAATTTCATTTTACACAAACAAACAATAATACAGATGTGCATACAGTTCCTCTCCAACTGACTTAGATAATAATTTGCATGTCACATGCGATTCAATGCTCGATTGGTTGACTGATTTTTTTAAATATATTTAATTGAGGCTCATGACGTGCCACCCATTGCATATGGCAGTGTTACTGCTAGGGTAAACCTTGTTCTTTTTTTGTGTGAATCTAAACCCAGCATATGGCAGTACTAAGACACACTGGTGTGTAACCTCTAAACCCAGCATATTGCAGTACTGACAAACACTGGTGTGCAACCTCTAAACCCTGCATATGGCAATATTGATCGACACTGGTGTGTAACATCTAAGCCCATGATATAGCAATATTGATCGACACCGGTGTGTAACATCTAAACCCAGCATATTGCAGTAATGACAAACATTGGTGTGCAACCTCTAAACCCAGCATATGGCATTATTGATCCACACTAGATATACGGTGCAGAATGAGGACATTCTTAAGTTTTCAGTATTTTAATTCAATTAATGTTCAGTAATTGACTATTAGTAGGCTTCCAATTTGTACCTGTTACTACTACTACTACTACTACTACTACTACTAATAATAATAATAATAGATAAGAGCATCAATAAGAGATAATAATAATAATGATAATAATAATAAATATAAAACTAAGACGAAGAACAACAACAATTGTCTTTATTTCTTATAACATTGGCGACCAACCCAAAATCACATGTATGAAGAAAAGAAATGGTACAACCAGCAACAAACAATTATCTGGTTAACTTTGCATTGATTTTTTTGTAATTTCCGCTGATTCTGCGAAACAAGGAGCAACATTATGTAGGCCATTATGCTTTGCATAAAGTTATTAAACGTAGCGTGATTTGTATTACGATGACGGTATAAAGGTCGATGTTCAAATTATCATACGTGGGAAATTTAACAGCAGATTGAATCTCATCTTCTATATTTACACCAAAACGGTACAGGCTTTCAACGTAGAGGGTATTTTTAAAATCTACCGATATTTGTCAGTAATGGAAATGTTCCATTTCTGAGCATACACAGCAATGTAACACCATGGAAGACTTCAAACACCCTGTGTAGCATTGACAACTCAGATCGTTTCTGATCTGTTAAAATCGTAATCTACCAGTTGCAGGCCAATGTTCCGTTCGTGAATTTCATTGGATGAGGCGGTAAGTTATCGCATCCAATCAAAATTAAGTTGTTCAAAGCGATATGACTGAAAAATTGTTAAAGCTACGTTAAACTTCCAAATCACACCACATCACAGGGTTATCGTAACCTTGGCTAGCGAAGATGAGTTGAATTTAACTCCCCATTTAGTTCTTCTGGGGGGAGGGGACGTCTGTATGGCGTTGTATAAATATAATGGAAGGAGTTTTTTTTACCCACCCCTTGATCAATCAAATCCTTTACCATTCTGCATGAAAACAGTCGATTGTGAACTTTATTCAGAAAAAAAATAAAAATAATCATAGTGTTGGCATCATTGCAATTATAGATCATAGCTTTGTTTGGGGAATTTGTCATCTTTAATATTTTTAACCATCATCTTTAATAGCTTGAACCAGTACGTAAGAATTCTACAATGTCGTATTACTAGCATTGGCTTTGTGCCTTACTGATTGCAGATAAAAGCATTTGGAGTTGTTTTGTAATGCCGGACGAGAGACCGATTTATGTCTACATTCATGTTTGGTTTTTTTTTTTTTTTTTTTGACCAATCAGAAGCACATAAGTGATACGTTAACGTGTGGTAATATCAAAAATATTAAACTGCACACGCTATATGTAAAGTGTGCAGACTATGTCATAAATTACAAAATGACGTCGCACAGCTTCGGTGTCATTTGCTTTGTAAAAACACCAAACTTTCTGAACCATAAGTCAAAATCGATACTATTTTAGTGTCAAATATTTCAATACAGTTTTTTGTAGTCACTATTCCAAAACGATTAAGTGTAATCCTCATACTATGCTAATAATAATAATAATAATAATAATAATGTTTTTAAGAGGATAACATATTCAATATTAAATATATTATAATCGCATATATATCATTTAAAACTACTTGAAGATGATTAAAATGACATGTACAGGAAGATATCATTAACGCAATGCGTTAAAAAGACAGCAAGATACATGTATACAATACGGTCCTGATTATCGGTTTTGGGTTGTGAAACTGACGGTACTTATTAATGAAAAATCTGAATCGGAAGAAACCAGCCGAATTTCTAGTAATTAATAGGATTGGTGTTACATTATTTTGTACCCCATACAACCACATATATATCGCTAAAGGAAGATCGAGATAATTGGCGGATCCAAAATTAAATATCGTTTAGGCGAGAGTAAACGAGTTTGCGATTGGCCTGTGGGACTGAATCTTTGGTGGGGACTCAAGGTGCACAGCTCCTGAATGCTCATGAATTCTGGCCCGGCCCTAGGGCAAGGCGAACGAGGCAATCGCCTCGGGACTTGCGCGTTCAGACAATGCATTTATTTTGCTTGTGGCCCCGCTCTCATCGCTTGCTGCCTTGGTCACCCCATGCTGCCGTGGGCCTCGCACATCCTAGGGCCGGGCCTGCATGCATCTTCAGCGTGTCCATGGCATCCATTTTAATGATCTAAATATAACGAAACTTACTAATAGAAATGTTGCGATTGTTTGAAACTTATTTTTTTGTGTGGATTGGGGGTGGAGTGGAGGGTTGCCGGCTTTTTATCTAAATAATCAATCTTGGCCAATTATGCTGCCGATTTAAATTTGCAATGATGCATATTCACCATCAATCGGAATAGAGTTTTATATAGCATCGACTAAATAAGACAATGATGGATTATCATAGACTATTCCTGAAATCGTTGCTACTTTCTCCATTGATATTTGCCTCCTCCTTTTCTTCTTCTTTCCGATCTTCTGCTCCGTCGTCATAATCTCGTTCATATTAGTCTTCTTGAATCACACGTACGTAAACACTTAGGCGGCGCTCTAGACTTTCGTATTTTGCAATTTCCCCGACTTTCCTCACTGGTTATACTGGTTATTTTGTATATCTTAGGTATAGTTCAAAGAACCTTTAATTCCCTTTATTTTGGTGTATGATTGATGGGTGTACCATGGGTTATAGAGTATACAACTTGTCCTTACTCCAGATGTGTATCTTTCAAACAACTGCTAGCTCCACTTGGTCATTTCCACTTCCTTAACTTCATAGGTAAATTGTATTTAAAAGAAAAGAGCCGATAACTTTTTCTTTTACATTTTATATGTTTGGCAATTCATTCTATGCACTTTCATAAACTGGTATTGTCTAGTCTGGAAAAATTCATTTTCCCTATTTTAATAGCTGCTACGGATAGTGTACTTTAGACTAATTCAGGCTGATAGCACGAGGGAACAATTATTGTAGTTAGCGGTGAGCTTAGATCATGTACAATTTCCATAAGTACAATATCCAAAGAAATGTCAGCCACATTACATTAAAGTAGCATAGAGTTATGCCAACATTCTCTTCACTGTGAATGTTTTAAATGCAAACAACTTCAACTCACGAACGTCACTGTCTCAAAAGTAGACAGTAACTGGTGAACCCTTAATAACAGTTCATTTTAGGAGTTACTTCCCTTAGACTAAAATAATGTGATACCAATAACTCGATTTAGGGCTTTCCTCCCTTTGACCAAAAACAACCCCAATAACTGTTTATAATTCGATTTTGTTAGTTTGAACACATATTTACAGTAGTTTGTATGTACTCTTTCAGTATCTAAAGCATTGCTAAAGACCCATGCGATAAGACAGTCCGTTTCTTAGTATTAGCCGAAAGAGATGAGGAAAAACAGAATTAAATCAACCTACATCATAAAGTCAATCAAGTACTGGTTGAAAATGCTCCAATGTAAACCAGACCGCCGTGAATTTGTTTAAATATGCAACTACAATGGTGGCAATGACCAGGTTGCAAGATATAAGTTCATGAAATCAAATACGTACTAATTTCATATGGTGTTTGGAAAGGCGTGCATCAAATGAACTAAAATGTATGAAAGTGTTCAAGCAAAGATGTATTTATATTGACTTACACACCTGGAATGCAATCATTAATGAAGGAGTCTAAAAAATGAATTAATTTACACTAAGCCGAAATCCATATCTTGATATTATATATGTATCTTAGCTTATTTTGTAATCTTCGATGCAGATATCTGAATGTAAAGATCAATTAGGGTACATGTGATCAATAAGGGTACATGTGATCAATAGGGTTACACGGGGTTAGTAGGGATCAATGGGGGTCAATAGGGTTTAATAAAATCACACTCCTTGCCACGCAAGAATATGACTGTTTTGTAAAAGCGATAGTGAAAAGGAATACCATTCTGTATGTAAGTACAAACCTTTTGAACTGCCACGTAAACTGTATTTACCCAAATATCTTTTTGTAAACCCTTCAGATAATAAGTTGGTATCTGCACTGTAGAGCAGAAACAAAGGAGCATTGAATCGAATATGTAAATTTGTAATAAATGCACTCGGTACATTGAACTAAATATGTAATGTTGTAATATATGCACTCAGTATATTAAATTGAATATGTAATATTGTAATATATACACTCAGTATATTGAACTGAATATGTAAATTTGGAACACATGCAAAAAGTATATTGAACGGAATATGTAAATTTGTAATATATGCACTCAGTATATTTAACTGAATATGTAATATTGTAATATATACACTCAGTATATTGAACTGAATATCTAAATTTGGAACACATGCAAAAAGTATATTGAACGGAATATGTAAATTTGTAATATGTGCACTCAGTATATTGAACTGAATATGTAAAGTGGTAACATATGCACTCAGTATATTGAACTGAATATCTAAATTTGGAACATATGCAAAAAGTATATTGAACGGAATATGTAAATTTGTAATATATGCACTCAGTATATTGAACTGAATATGTAAAGTGGTAACATATGCACTCAGTATATTAAACTGAATATCTAAATTTGGAACATATGCAAAAAATATATTGAACGGAATATGTAAATTTGTAATATGTGCACTCAGTATATTGAACTGAATATGTAAAGTGGTAACATATGCACTCAGTATATTGAACTGAATATCTAAATTTGTAACATGTACTCAGCACATTGAACTGAATATGTAATATTGTATTATATGCACTTAGCACATTGAATGTGAATATGTAAATTTGTAACATATGTACTCAGTATATTGAATTGAATATCTAAATTAGTAACATATGTACTCAGCACATTGAACTGAATATGTAAAGTGGTAACATATGCACTCAGTATATTTAACTGAATATCTAAATTTGGAGCATATGCACTCAGTATATTGAACTGAATATCTAAATTTGTAACATATGTACTCAGCACATTGAACTGAATATGTAATATTGTATTATATGCACTTAGCACATTGAACTGAATATGTAAATTTGTAACATATGTACTCAGTACATTGAACTGAATATGTAATATTGTATTATATGCACTTAGCACATTGAACTGAATATGTAAATTTGTAACATATGCAATAAGTATATTGAACGGAATTTGTAATATTGTAATGTATATACTCAATACATAGCTCATTATTTATTCTTGTGTATTTCTTTTCTTCTCTCTCTTATTCACATGCTTCGTGTTATTAGTTTATCTGCCCTCTGAGGTAATAGCAAATGTAATTTTTATTCTACGATCTTAAACACTGAAAGGAAACACAATGCGTCTTGTAATATAAAGCCTAATGCATGGTAATGATAAAGTTTATTATATGTTTATTTGTCATTTTTGTTTTACTCACATGCTTAGTATTTGTTAATTTTTAAAAATGTTACGTAATTTGCGACATTAGCATTTGATTAATGAGCTGTGTTTCCTCGTAATATTCTAGTAGAACACAGGTCACCTGGAATTAACAAAGACTGTTCATTTAATTAATTTAAATATTGATAAAAGTATTTCAACCAAGTTATAATAAATTTGAATGGCTTCTTGTTGGAGTAGAGAGAAAATACTGGTTATTGTAGAGGAATATGCATATTGATTACTGGATAAAATGAGTACCTATTGATCCAAACCACTTGTTTGGATTTGTTGGGGGTGGGGAGTGGAGAATGGAACTTCAAAAGGTCGAGGTATTTGTACGACATAAGAGACGTTGAGCTATCCCTCTTATTCTGTGTGTCTCCGTGTATCAAATATCGTGTGTGCTACCTGAATACTAACGACATGGCTTTACCTTCCGTGCAACTGTTATTTTTGCAGGTTTAGTCAAAACACACTTGTGTGTGCGTGCGTGCGGGCGTGCGTGTGTGTGTATGGGTGCGTGTGTGTGTGAAGTTGTATGTTCAATATTTACTTGCATTCATTACATGAGTTTTAAATAATAATAATAATAATAATAATAATATAATGACGAATACGACGATGATGATGACAACAACAACAGTAGTATATTGTCTGAACAAATATAAAGACACTATATAGTCTCGGTTATATATCAGCTTTCTCAAGAATAACTATATTTTACAATGTGATATATCCGGAGCAATTGGAGGGAGAAAAAAAACCCAAATGAAATAGGAAATAACAAGACATGATTATTGTTCCATTTATATGGAATTACATGCATCGAAAATAAGCAAAACAATATTGTAAGAATATGTTAGTAATATCATTATTGTGCATAATTAACTTATATTTTCTTTACCATCAGGTATAGTGAGATATTCAGCTTTGTTTTCAATTTTGAAAAATTAAATCGAATATTAGTCTGAAATGTAAACTGAGGTAAAAGACGAGACTGAATGGATAAAATATAACCAGCTTTTTACTTTTTCTAAAACAATCAAGATTATGCCAAATCAGTTATTCCGCCCTATTTATGACCACTGTAAACTTCATTTCCTAATTTTTTTCCGCAATGATTTAAGCTGCCTAATATCAAATGGGTATCTTTGATCTAGTACTGTAGATACATATGAAATTAGCTGTTCAAATCAAAGGATGCTCAAATATCGTGAGAGCAAACTGTGATGAAATAATTAAACCGCACCTGATTCAGTTGCGGACCGCAGCAGGAGAGAAGACAAAGTTGATTATATTCTAAACATATATTATAAGGCGTACTCAGCAATCTCAACATTTTCTGGTATTACATTAAACTCAGCGATTTCTTGTTTTCACAACATCTTCTCTTTGTAATAAACATTGTGCTCCTGGTAGAAAATTATACATGTTCATGTAAGCCAATACAAACAATTACGTAGAAATATTTACAGACTGGCGGATCACACGTGCGAGGAACCAACAAAGAAATTTATTAAAAAATACACATCTGGGTAATTGTTTTAGCACGTGACCAGTTTCCTATCATATTTCGTATTAGACTTCGGAAACTTGTGGTGTAAGTTCCCTAATTGACCTGAAGGGTATGTGAGATAATTGCAGACTGTCAAAGGAAATAATGAGCGCGTGCTGATGACAATGGACGAGTCATTATCATACTTAAGAAAATTGAAAGAACATTTTCCAACTCCGTACAAAAGAACCAAAATAAAAAAATAAAAAAAATATGCGTATTCTTTGTATTTTGTTCCGGTGGTTATTGATTAATAAAACCAAATAAAAAGATCTGTTGGAAAGCAATCACGCGCATCTTTATACGTTTAAGTACGAAAAAATAGACACTAAGCAGACGATCCGTTTTCTGTCTAAATTTGCAGATTTTAGTTTTCATGTTCTATTATTCATGGTGTATTGAAGAACGCCTCGGTATGGAGTAATCCATATAAATAAAGAAATAAATGCAACAAATGCAAATAATAAATTATCCGTACAAGTAGGAATGTGTTTTATGAAATTTGTCCAATCCAACCTAAAATTCATGCCAAAGGTTTTCTTCAGTCAGATGTAATTTGTGATGATATTAACGCTGATTAGTGCTATATATATCGCAATATGTATACTTTGAGTTATTTTACTGGGGCAGTATTTGAAAGTCAAAGATCTAAACATGTTGCAAAAAAGAAAATGTTACTCCATACACTTTGTTTACAATGAAAAGAGAAATGATTATGACGGAGGATTAATTACCATTTAATAATGGATAAATTGCAAATTTCCTTATCATCCCATCGTTTATTTCAATGGCAATCATCACATCGCTTATTTCATTGACGGCGTTTGAAGGCTTACTTGATTTTGTGTTTTCCGTCTATCAGTGAGGTGTAACAGTGATACATTTCATAATTACATCACTTACTGACCTGTAAGAATAAACATGTTTTAAATTACCAAGATGTAAAAAAAAAGACGTAGCATCAGACAATCGTTACGAAAAAAATAAAGAAGACAGCCATAAATTAAAGTTACAAACTCAATTTTTTTATACAAAAATGCTTAACAGAATTTGTAAAAGGGAAACACAAACAATGTTTATAGTGACAGGAAGGAGCAAGCTTCGTAAGTAGTTTGATAAGTAACTTGGTAAGTGATTTGATACGTGATTCGATACGTAATTTGATACGTGATTTGATACGTAATTTGATACGTAATTTGATACGTGATTCGAGACGTAAATTGATACGTATACGTAATTTGATACGTGATTTGACACGTAATTTGACATGTGATCTGATACGTGATTCAATACGTAATTTGATACGTAATTTTATACGTAACTTGATACGTAATTTGATAAGTGATTCGATACGTAATTTGATACGTAATTTTATCGTAACTTGATACGTAATTATATACGGAATTTGATAAGTAATTGTACTAACTGTATTCCTGATACATTAATTCATGAGAGGCAGACATATCGTATGATTAATGCCAACCACTCTCCACTGATCTTTACTGCAATATATGCTAAAATGCTTAGAGATGTTATAGTTGTCTTCACATTCGTACGTCCTCCTACCTAAAGACCAGATTTATTACGGATTTCTCCACACCTACTGCTTTTTACAGTTCATGCAAAATATACTTCCCAAATCACAATTTGTGTAACACATGAAATATATTGTTTGATTTTAAAATTTCTACCCGTTTACAAGTTCTGTTTTGAAATAATTAGAAAATCACAAACAAAATAACGTTTACTATTAGAGGATGGAGTAAGGACAATAAGTAATTTTCTTCCTTGCAGCCGATAACAGACATACGCTTATATATATATATATATATATATATATATATATATATATATATATATATATATATATATATATATATATATATATATAGAGAGAGAGAGAGAGAGAGAGAGAGAGAGAGAGAGAGCGATAGATATATCTTTTATTATATCGCAAGAATTGCTCTGCACTTAAATGTTATCAAATAATGTTATCTTTGCAAATGTGATAACGTTCTATCTGTCATTATTTATGATTATGCACCCCACTTTTCTTCTCTACAGAGTGGAATAAAATGCAAGTTTCAGATTTCACTCGACTAATATAAAACGGATCTGTCTTGTGCAGCAGATCATCTCATTATCAGCCTTGTGCAATCTCGTTTCTTATAATATTGTTTTAAAATTAAAATTCGGTTGTAACAAAAATTCTTTTGTTTTCGATTTTTCATGCGTTCGTTACCATGTGTTTCATTTATTTATTTATTTATTTATGACCATAAAAATATACCCTCTGTTCCAATCCCACGCTAATCTGAATATGATCAATTGACCAATAATTATTGGTATAGAAAAAAAAAGTGTTCATTTCTCGAGGGGAAACGCGTGCTATGAATTCGGCACCTTTAAACTTAATCCCCAGCCGTCACTTTAATGTTTAACAATGTAAGGTGAGAACTGACTCATTGTCTATATCTGTAGGTGTTGGGACAAGAACAAATTCGTAGGTGGGCGGAAACTACAATAAGAGATGAAAATTAAAGGTTTATAAGGTCGAAAAACCAGACTTAACAAGCGAGAAATTGTTTTCTATTTTGCATTTCACACTTCTGGGTCCACGCTTGCGTGGATGCCGAATGTTTATTTACCTCTTGATTATATTTTCTTGAACAAAAAAACATTAGCAGTTAATTATACTATCCTTTTTATGTATGTATGCATGTATGTATGTATATATGTACTTTGTTAGCTTTTTATTGTTCTTTTATCGAAATAGTTACAATTTAAATAACTTATATTCTTTTTACAAGTTTTGCTGACTTTGTTTATCAGAGACCGATCCAGTGATCAAGAGGAGAAGGCGTGGCTTAATATCCAATGTGGGCGTATCGACATTGATTGCCCTTGCGCCTCCAGCTGCGCGCGCCGGTGTTTTGGTTCTCTCCGCGCGCTGATCTGTTTATCTAGCTCAGCAGCGGCAAACACACGTGATGTGTATTAGCGCTGCAGGTATAACCTTTGATTGTTGACGAGTATTTTCCATTGTCTCGAGGATAATTTTCTCAATACAAAGCTAAGTCTCCTACTGGCGGATAAATCTCGCAATACAAACCAGTCTCTCACCTACCTGAAGGATACGCCAATTCTGTCCTGAAACACATATTCAAATAATTGTATATGTCTGTTTTTATGAGAGAGAACACATCTTTTAGATACCTACGGTGACTATCAAATATTTTGTCTTAACATGACACATATAGTAAAAAGCAGTTATGCTATAATGCCTATGTAAGCATTTCGACTATCACATTGGCACAGACTATGATAATTTTTTTCCAATTTAGAAAAAAAAAAGACGTTTATTTGCTGCCCTACTGTGTTTTCACTCATGCTTATTTTTTCTGCTTTCAGTCTCTAATAAGTCATAGACCCATACAAACTTTGGAAATTATTTGTTATAAAAATAATCAAACATAGGAAGGGAGACGCCTTAAGTCTAGTAATAATTTTGTACATGAAGTCATTTTATTATTATTATTATTATTATTATTATTATTATTATTGTTATTATTATTATTATTATTATTATTTCTGTACCTAGAACAAGTCTCACATAGAAATCTGTCACTCACACTCACTCAGCTATTTAAAATGTAAACCATCAATCTTTCCATATCTCAACTTCAGTATCTATTTAAGAAAGTGATATCTGTGCATGAGAAGCTATATCTGTTCATCCAAAGCTATATCTGTCTGTACATCCAAAGCTATACCTATCTGTACATCCAAAGCTATATCTATCTGTACATCCAAAGCTATATCTATCTGTACATCCAAAGCTATATCTGTTCATCCAAAGCTATATCTGTTCATCCAATGCTATGTATGTACATCCAATGCTATGTATGTACACCCAAAGCTATATCTGTACATCCAAAGCCATATCTGAACATCCAATGCTATATCTGTACATCCAATGCTATGTATGTACATCCAATGCTATGTATGTACACCCAAAGCTATATCTGTACATCCAAAGCCATATCTGTACATCCAATGCTATGTATGTACATCCAAGGCTATATCTGTTCATCCAAAGCCATATCTGTACATCCAAAGCCATATCTGTACATCCAAAGCCATATTTGTACATCCAAAGCCATATCTGTACATCCAATGCTATATCTGTTCATCCAAAGCTATATCTGTATATCCAATGCTATATCTGTACATCCAATGCTATGTATGTACATCCAATGGTATGTATGTACACCCAAAGCTATATCTGTACATCCAAAGCTATATCTGTACATCCAATGCTATGTATGTACATCCAATGCCATGTATGTACACCCAAAGCTATATCTGTACATCCAAAGCCATATCTGTACATCCAATGCTATGTATGTACATCCAAAGCCATATATGTACATTCAATGCTAGGTATGTACATCCAGCGCTATGTATGTACACCCAAAGCTGTATCCGTACATACAAAGCTATATCTGTACATCAAAAGCAACGTCTGCAAAACATTCTGTAGGCTTAACATTTCCAGTTTAAAGATCATATTTTTCTCATAATAATCCTAATTTGAAAATATGTACCTTACTCCACACATTCTTCATTATGAAATCACTTGGAATTTAAACTGAAAGTCTAGTCACTTGCAATTCGTAGCAGACATACATCTCCAAATACAGTAAATACTTACATGCAAGTCGAGTCAAAATGCGAGTAAAAAAAAAAACAATGATCATGATCGTAGTTGCAGATCATGAGCTGTCATTTGTTGGACTGATTGCTCCTAACAAAACTGCACAGACCTGATCTGAAGGTGCATGATGTGACGGCAGATCAGGGTCTGTGTATATATATATATATATATGTATATATATATATATATATGTATATATGTATATGTGTATATATATATATATATATATATATATATATATATATATATATATATATATATATATATATATATATATATATATATATGTATATATATATGTATATATATGTATATATATATATATGTGTGTGTGAAAATAAATGCCTAACCTGAAGTAAAAAGATAAAAAATTCTTTGTTCAAAGAAAATGTCACGGACTAAACGAGTCTTTGGTTGATCAATTTATATATGTTCATATTTCATAAAATAGAGGAGACAGAAAGTTGAAAATCAGCACGAGTTTAGTAACGTAAAGGAGTAGAAGTGTACAGTACTGAAAATATGTTTGCAGCCAGAACAAATTAATTGTATGTATGTATGTTTGTATGTATGTATGGTTGTGTGTGTATGTGCGTGTGTGTTTAAAAAATTAAACTTGTGAAATTTTCCTTTTCATTACAATGAAATTAAAAGCAAAGACTTTGTAAAATAGTTAATTATAGGACCAATGATCAACAGTTCTAAAATTATAAATATTGTCATTCGTCTTGATTAAGTTATCTAACTTTTTGTCATTGTACCTTTGCTTTTCTTTTCTTCTTGTTACGTTTCTTTAACAATAATTATATATTTTAGCTTTTAATTGAGTTCCTAATTACTTTTAGAACCAAAATATTTTTCATATTTCATTTTGGACTTTCTTAAGCATGACTCATTAGAAACAAAAACTTGTTTGATAAGTGTGATTTATACGAAACCCTCTACATTTCAATTAAATAACATTTGTATCCAGCTGGACTTCATTATATTTTACCTATTTTACCCAATCGTTAGAAGTTATCTCTCTATCTTTATATATATATATATATATATATATATATATATATATATATATATATATATATATATATATATATATATATATATATGCGGATTTTCTTCTTTAATTTGTATGCCACTGGTAACAATTAAATGAAAGTAAAGTGGAAGAATGACCATTTCTCATTTTTGTTTAAGCATTTCATTTTCTCGTTTGCTTTGTATAGGGCTTGGTAAAAATTACATCAAATAAAAAGTGGAAGAAAGGCCATATATCATTCTACTTTAAGCGATTTCGAATCAGTCAGGGAGAGTTTCTCAGGAATTGAACATGCTTTGATTACAACATCTTTTAAATACAATTACAGACTGAGGGCCTTCACTCGCCACTTGATCACTTTATCCATAGGTGTGCGAACAAACAGTAATAATTTCCGCACCCATTTTTTTAAACCTTGGTTCTTACAAAAGGGATTAGGCATTCTTCACTCCAGTCGCGCTGTGTTGAGGTTAAGAATAAAGCAAAGGGCTGGTTGTGTCAGTTTGTTTTACATTATTCTTTGGTTTAAAAGTACCACCCCTATCCTTCCAAGCTTACACAACAACAATGGACGAATCTCGAGATACTGTGTGCAAAAAAAATGGAATTAGAAAAACTGTCAAGAATTAAATACTTAAAGAAATAAGGAAAAGGCGGAATTGTTTTCGGTTAATTTGGCAGCGACTCATTTTCCCCACGATTATGGTCGTAAAGTTTGCTGCTAGGACCATCTTACTATTACAAAAGTAAAAAAGATCCGTACCCCATCACAACAGTTCCTCGACAGATTTGTGTTTGTCGTGTATGAAAGATTTGTTTTTTTAAAAGAAAAGAGTACAACACCATAGTTTATACCTTTTGCAGACATAAACAAACTCAAAGGACTCCAGTAGCAAAAATATGCCATAACAGAAAATAGTAAGTACTTTATTTTGTTTTTCATTAAATAATCTGTTTATATATAATTTTCACTTTTATAATATTCAAAAATTTATAGAAAAGAAAATGTTAAGTTGACACGAATTATACAATTATAGGATAACGTAAAATCTTAAAATTTACAATATAAAAATAAAATTAATATTAATTTTTCGTCAAAGAGACCTTTAAAGACAATAAAATGAAACATGATATAAATTTAATGTATAATTTAAAAAACTAATTTAATGTACTCGGAACGGAAAATTCACAAAAATTAGTACCTAGTAAAAATCGTTACTTCATTGTTTTGCAAGGAGGACACAATGTAAGTTTAAAAATACAAAACATTGAGAATAAATTGATACAGGTTTGCAGATTTATGCGTGTCCTGGATGTCATATGTATACATTAGATTTTGCACTCCCATGTGACCAGTCACTGTCACATCCTCTCCCGTATCCCTTATTATTATTATCCAAAGGTCTCTATCCCCCGATGGGTGAATCTCCTAAATTAAGAACAAGTGTCAGCATTAATATACACAATTTTCGCTATTTTCCAGCGGATGTGATTCAACGTGTCAAAATTGGATACAGTTCCGCGATAACCAGTAGATTGTGAACGGTGGTCACACGGGCTGCCACAACAAGTGGCACTTGAGTGGACGAAGGCTCGGAATCGTAGTTTGCTTTGAATTTTGAATGTTAGGCAATCTGGACCCGTTTAGTGGACCGGGCCGATTATTAGCAGAGTCCTATCGCTAATTTGTATTTCAGTTATTGAGATTTCCCAATCGTGTTAGTTAATAGATGTGTTTATTAGGAACATGCCTACTTTAACAAAATCTCATTAGTGAAGCTTGATTTCATGCTTGCACATTTTGGTGTCAGCTTTATGTGTAAAACCTTCCATGTGTCAAATTGTTAGACTGTATTGATACATATTAGAAATTCCAAAACGTACATCGTTATAATTATCCATGTCATGCAATGTTTGAGTTATTCAGCGTCATTGAGATTTCTATTCTTAGTTGATTCAGTCTTACGGATTTACAGTTTTAAAAATTCCAACAGTTTGTTCAAGGTCATCAACCGAAATTAATTACTCTGATTTAACAGTGATTTGAGAGGGTCACGATGAATCAATTAAAAAAACACAATTGCAATCAATAGGACTTTACAAAATGTAACTTTGCTGCTACTACTACTACTACTACTACTACTATTAATGTTTAATGTTGCTGAGATTACTACATGTATATGTACGCTACAACATTTTATGAATAAATATACAATAATAATACTGATGGTAATGATGACAACGATGATGATAAGTACATACTTTAACATTTGTCTTCAATTTTATTGAATCAAAACTTGAAATGAAATTTAATTTGTTGACATTTACAGTAAGCCTGCAACGTTTGAGAATGATGACGATATTAATTGCTGGAAGATGAAAATTAGAATAAAAATCAAATTAACTTTTGTGATAATTTAAAATTGTGCAAAAAAGAGAATAACTGTACAAGGATAAAATCATTAGGTATGATGAACACAGTAACCCGGTTGCAAGTTTTGATGAATTTGTGTTTAGATTTTCAAAACTGGATATAATTATTTGCATTTAAATCAGCGAATATTTATCTGTGTATATATATATATATATATATATATATATATATATATATATATATATATATATATATATATATATATATATATATATATATATGTACATACAAACAGCTGTACATTTTACAACAAGCCTCATAAAGGTAATATATTTTTAGAGCAAGGTATATATGCTGTTGAGTTCTTTCAGGTCCAAGAGAGAGAGAGAGAGAGATTAGAACATATTCGCCCTCGAAATTTATCGGGGAGTCTAAATCAATCATTTATATGCAGCACAATATAGCTTTTAAGCAGACTGGCGGGTGGGCAGCAACGTCTCCCCTTCCCCATGCGGACGCCCATGAGGAAGATTTTCTAGTTGTAAGCAGCGATGTCTTTTCCGTTGTTCATTAGTTGTTTTTTTTTTTGTTTTTTTTTTTTACCCCATCCCTTTATTCCTTGCAGCTGAGTTAAAATTAAGCATATAAATGCACGCTTTCAGTTTTACCAGTATTTCATATAATGCAGAGAGCAGATTGTCTCAATAAACTTACAATTATTCAGATGTCTATATACCTGTAATCTTGCTATAAAAATTGTGTATTATTTTAAGAAACGTCAACTCAAGAAAATTAAACGTAACATATTGGATTTTTAAAAAAAATATCCAGACATATTCGTTTCTAAAGCTGTAAAAGTTTTCTGTGTAAAGGTGGCCTATCTACTTGGGGTCCTCGAAGTTTTTTTTTTTTTTTTTGTGGGTCGTTTTATCTGCCATAAAATGGCTTTAAATTTGGATATAATATTTGCAATTTAAATGTATACCTACTTAGATTTTTTTCTCCTTGTCTAATGAATTTATGTGAAATAGCGTAAGGGTATAAAAATGTGAATACTTCTGCAATTTCAGAGAAGAAAAATCGTAGCGTTTTTAAATAAAAAGTCCAACATATAAATTACAATTGAGAAAAGTAACTAATAATATTTTTTAAAAATATTATTCGTTGTACTGTTGACGTGCATTAAAGTAATATTAACGGAAACTAAAAAAAGGGGAAACATACAAGAAACGCTTAAATAAATGACCGTTATCAACTTAGGTAGAAACAAGAAGAGTGAATGCACACAAAAAAAATCCGCAAGGCGCTCATTTATTTCTTTCTATATAATTTCTATAGTCAAAATATTTCTTTTTAATTGAAAGAAAACATGGCCATTCTACAAACTCATAAACAATCCTTATTAACTTTTTGTATTGATAGGTTCGTTTCCAAGGAACACCCGCAGAGAATAAAATTTATATGCGTTATCACAAACTCTCTTGTTTCTCTGTTAAATTCCAACTTTTGCTATATCTCCTCCACGAAATATTGGAATATACATAGCTGTCATTGCTTGAACTTGACACGTTAAAACCCTTGACTTTTACAAAATCCCCCTCTATGTGATTGCTTTAATCCACAGTTTGTTTGGAATCGTATTTGATTTGCACAGTGTGATCAGCTCCTGGAGGGATACCTCTTAGCCGGTAGCTGGCTTCTCTAAAACGACTTCCCATCGCTTAGAATCACGCCTCAGGAGATTCAAACAGCGAATCAATGGCGGTTATTGGTGCTGCTGAATGCACAACTGTCAATCAGCCGTCATGTGGCCAATCAGAGAGCAGAGGTGGTTGATCATAGAGCCAAGGTCCCGCTGGGTTTTAACAAGACTGATGTTTATGTTTGTAAAGCAGGACTTTAACTAGTCTCTCAGTTATCTACATAAGCACGACAAGTGGGGAGGGAGAGAAAGACAGTTTATCGGACGTTCTTAGCTGGAAGACTGTATTTCGAAACCGGCATACCACTGTGTCAGTTGATGCAGCGGCGACGGGACACACGGTCGCACCCCAGATGCCGTTCCGCCTCTCTTACGCAGATGGTGATTGAAAAGAATTCTCACTTGGACTACCACTGTTAAATTCTGTTCATCCCCTCCCGTGTTGTGACTTTCATGTGAAACTAAATACCATTATCAAACCTCAAATATTTAGTGTTTGGATGTTTCTGCGGAAATTGAGAAATCAGTGGATTTTGTCGTGTACAAAGTGACGGAGTTTAAACGTCAAAGGACCTGCGACATTCTCAACCAAAAATGATCAATCCTTTTATGGACACCCCACATAACCCCCATCTACCACATGGGGCCCTCAAGCTTAGTCCTCCTCACCACATGACGGATGCGGGAGGGATACATAATCATCAGAATCAATTCTCTACTCAGACAAACGGGTATGGGGTCGGAGTACCCCACTCACATTCACACGTGAGCAGCTATGCCGCGAGAGATTTCTTGCTTAGGAGGGACATGGGGCTTACGGGGCATGAGGCAAACCCGGCCCCTCATCACGGGATGTTTGTTCCCACCACAGGGAGTTTCCATCCTTCTCACCTCCCTGACACTAGTTCTAGTCATGTGCTATTCCCAGGACTACACGACGCAACAGGGCACCCCACGGGACATCATGTGAACAGCCAAATGCGGTTAGGACTCCACGGTGCAGATATGTACTCCCGGGCTGATCAATTTAACCAAATGACCAGCCCTAGAAATGACCACTTCGGAGCCCCTCAACATTTGAACATGAATCCCATGAATGCAATGAATGCCATGAACCACATGGGAATGGGACCCCATGGACCAGGGGCTTTTTTTAGATACATGCGCCCCCCTATTAAACAGGAACACACGTGCCTGTGGATTGACAAGGACCAACCCGAACCCAAAAAGCCGTGCAACAAGACCTTTACAACAATGCATGAAATCGTAACGCATATCACGGTGGAGCACGTCGGAGGTCCAGAGCAAGCAGACCATGCGTGTTATTGGCATAATTGTCCCCGAGATGGCCGGCCCTTTAAGGCCAAATACAAACTTGTCAACCATATTAGGGTCCACACAGGGGAGAAACCTTTCCCCTGCCCCTTTCCGGGATGTGGAAAGGTATTCGCAAGGAGTGAAAACTTGAAGATACATAAAAGAACACATACTGGTAAGTTGAATTATTGAATATCATTTACTTCCAATTGCATTCAATTTGTCTCGGTAATTCTCGGTACATGAGAACTGTCTTATGCATAGAGAATAGTCGAGGAACAGAAATTGTAATAAAATAAAATAAGAATGCGAGTATGAAAAATATTAATATAAATACAAAATATTGAGGGGAAAAAGGTAGAGGATCTCCATTAGTGACAATTCCACCTTTCATATAATTCGTACCCTTTAATAGCACCAAGCAAAATGCATATTTTTCAAACCATATATTAACATTATTACTGAAAAGTCGTTGAAACTTCCGTGAGCATGGCCTTTTCTAATAAATTAATAAATGCTTCTATTGGGGAGAGAGAGCGAAAAGCTCGATTTAAATTAATACTTTAGAGTTTTTATGAATGGGTCATTCATACAGCATGAATCACAAGTTTCCTCTTTATGACGGGAAAGATGCCTGTTTACTTTTCTCTCGCCCAAGTGTTATAACACGTCTTCACCGCATAATAAACTTTGTCAGAATGCTTTCTAAAGCTCGGTAACAACATTTCCAATAAACAGATCAAGCGGAATAGAAATATGAGATATTCATGTATTAGTTTATCGAATAGCTAGGATAAGATCCATGGAATGACAACATTTCAACAGTAACTACATACAATTTCAACATGGCGACATGGTAATCTGCTTGAAATAAAGGCGTTCTACGGAGTTATAAGGTGATAACAGACCGAACCAATGTTATTTTACATTCTCAAACTTTGTCCTACCTAGAATATACTTAGATTAGTAAACAGCTCAAAATTATTGAAATTATACACACACACACACACACACACACACACACACATAGTCTACAAGTGAATTTAGTTACGAGAAAATCAACCTTTCATATGTTCGATTTTTCTGTTCATTTATATTTCTTTTTATATATTTCACGGTATGTTTTAACCATTGAACACCAAATATTATTTAATAAGCAAAGTTAACCTTTGCAAACTTAAATTTATCTACGAAAGCGGACACCCACTGTTCGAATCTTTTAAAGTAAATATTGTTTCAAATATCACTAGAAGGTAGAAATTTTATTAAGAAAAGCGGAACACATTCGAATTACAGCATTCGATATTTTTATGTTTAAATGGAATTGATTCAGACTAAAAAGTCACAAATTGCAAAATCTTAAATCTTAAAACTAAGACATAAAGAACTAAATTATTACAAGCTCTTAATAACTTTATCCCAAAATTTCAGCCGTTGTCTAGAAACACTTGAATATTGATTTTGCATATACATGTAGAACATATGTAAATAGGATTACTAGTGTATGGGATTGATATACAACGTGTTGCATAGTTATTGGTATGATGGCCAATTACAAAAATACCTTTTGATGCTAAATGCTTGAAACAACCTGCTTTTATCTCTTTTCCTCCCCTCGCTCCGCCTCCTATTTCTTCTTTATCTACTTTATTATTATTATTATTATTATTATTATTATTAACAAGACCACCTTCTTGTTAAAGAATCGAAATATCTTAAATCTCACATTTGTAATTAATGGCATTGATCTTCAATACCTTCCTAACTGTTATATTTCATTTAGAGCTCAAATTAACCTCAGTCGCGAGAAAGAATGAAGAAGAAAAACTAAATTATTTATCGATAAAATAGATGCGTTAAGAGACTCGTATAGGTGAACCCTGTAATCATGGCGGACGCTGGTCACTTCTACACGTTCCCAAGAGTGTGGTGCTATAAAACAAATTGGATAAATACCGTGGCTGGAAATTCAAGTAGCAGATAGCTACACATCAGAGAGTAAGAAATGATAATGAACATAAAAAAGACAAGTAGTCCGTAAAACAACCGTAACACGACAGAGATCTTAGTTGTCATAGGCTTCAGAAATTTTGGAAGAAACCTATACATATTTATCACTCACATTCCATGATGATATCTTTCAGGAAGGTTAAAAAAAGAAAATTTTTGACAATAAATTGAATAAATAGAAATAGTTAATGAAATAAAATCGACAAGACAAAACTGTAGCACAATGTTTTATGAGAGTAAATGTGACTTTGTGTATGCATCTCCAGACTTTTAGTGTTTTTTCTGTCCTCTTTAAAATTTTGTCGCAACGTTTAGCTTCAATTCTCCTTGATTTTCATTCGTACGATTTATTTAAATTATTTATTTACATTTAGCGTGTAACTTGATCATTCATAATGACAACCTGTTTGATTTTCAATAAGATTGCGACTAAATTTAGCGTTTTAATTTCTGTTAAGTAATAACTAGTACTGGTTTGTTTACAACCAAGTTATGTCGTGATTTCAAGGATATAAAATAACTGTGTAACGTTAAAAACCAATTTTAAAGTTGCTGACTACTCGTGGACTGGAAATATAGCATAGGGATATAAGATTGGTTCAAATTTAGCGTATTAATAATCGTAAATAAATACATACAAACATATAAATTTTGTTTTCAAATATAATGATTTTATACTATTAACAATCTTGAAAAGACCCCTCTTGCGAGAAAAAAGGGAAGAAAAAAATCGAAGAAAACCGGCAAGGGATCGATTTGTTGCTGAGACTAGTACAATTTTGAAATTCCTTACTTCGAAATTAAATGGACATATTGAAAGAAAATCAACTTTAATGCCATCTGTATTATTACTGAATTTAAATTATCCCCGAATTTAGCGTCTGGGGCCTGTAATTTCTGTACAGTCAGGACAACAACGTCCCTCATTGTCCAAACCAGGGAGTCGTTGTTATCTAGCACTGGTAGGAATATAGTACGTCTCATTCGTGAGAATATGAACACTCTGCACGCTGGAACCATTCCTTAGACAGAAAGTGAGTCTCTTCAAAAACGAAATAAATTTAAATTTGAACAGCTCTAAATGATGAAATGGCTATAGTATGTTTATTATAGGATATAGTTAGACTGGTTCAATTATTATTGTTTACAAATGCCGTCATACAGTCAAATCGTATTTACGCTGTCATGATAAGCTCTAAGAAGGCGACACCTCGCAGTGATAAACTAGCACAACTTGTTGACTTTAAATTGATAATGGAGGCTCATTTGTTTAGTATCTCCAGGGCTACTGTCTCTAAAGATGGAAAGATGCTCAGTTATATCAATTTATGTTGACATTAGCCCAATAATAATAATAATAGTAGTAGTAGTAATAATAATAATAATAATAATAATAATAATAATAATAATAATAATAATAATGATAATAATAATAATAATGATAATAATAATAATAATAATAATAATAATAATAATAATGATAATAATAATAATAATAATATAAATAATGATATAAATAATATAAATGATACTGATAACAATAGAAATAACTAATGATAGCAGTAGGAGTAGTATCTAAAAATATTAATATAATACAAAACAAATACAATATTTTCCGACATTACCACCATCACTGTTTTCACTACTACTTCTATTACTACTGCTGCTGCTGCTGCTACTATTACAAATGTAAATACAATCGAATGGAATAATATTTTTGTCAACACAAAATCAGATCACAAACGTGCGTATATATGTTCAAGGGTTTAAACATAAAATGCAAGAGACGAAAACTTTTATTACCCGTGATATTAAATAATTTCTACTAGCAATATTAATTTTTGAAAACAACAAATTCCGGCATTTTTTTGAATAAAAATGTATGTCTAAAAATGGACGTTAAGTTGTGCAAACTTCATATTCAAGTTCATAGAGGTTCATGCCAGGTATTCAGCAGATTGATTTACCTTATTTACAGAATTGATATTTTTCTGTCTCCAACTCTAGCAATCCCTAATAAACTTAACTTCGGCAGAAGTTAAGCCCAGTTTTTCGGATCTTGTTTTTCGAAATAGAACTGTATTGGAAGCAGGTGTCGATGATATTCCCAGGCGTTGTGTTACCAATGGGTGCATTTATTAAAAAAGAATAAATCGATGAGAATTTATCTCCTCTCTATTGCAACTCCACCCCACCCACCCCACCAAAACTTATTATCACATTCAAAACCGTAGTCTATTTGTAAATAAATCGAAACACAGAAACTAAACAACTTTAAATTGTTGTTGTTGTTGTTGCAAGAACAGAAATTCCGTCCACGAAAGTCCATATAAATCATCAAACAATCTTAACATAAAAATGTGGAAAAAATGTTAAATTATATTGCAGGCCGCTATTATCCTGTACGTTTGTGAGGAGTTCGTAATGGGATCTTAGTTAAAATATGTATTTAGTTACGGGGACTTTGCTCGCTAACTCACTAGAATGTAGTTTAATGGCTTCCATGACTTGTGGAACTTAAAAAATAATCAAAACCAGATGCTTGCCATTAGACGCTCAATAAAATATGATATTTTCTCACCGTCAACAGCTAGGAACTATGTTTTCTTTAGCCCTGCACTTTGCTTATATCAGAATTTTATCTTTATGCAGTGACTAATGGACTCTCTCTCTCTCTCTCTCTCTCTCTCTCTCTCTCTCTCTCTCTCTCTCTCTCTCATACAAAATAAACTAATAAATAAACATTGTGAAAACACAATCATTGAAAAACCTGACGGAATTCATACTGGACGATTGTACGTGTCAGTATTGTTACTATCGTAAATGACAATAAAATAATGATTAAATATTGTGTCATAATTAAATGTGTGAATTAACTACGTAATATATTGACATATAGACACTGCATTAATTTTCAAGTTAATTGATAATCGTCGAAGTAAAGCGTGGAGACAAGTCAATTTAGAATGTGGATAACTGCGTCGCAAGTTTTGTAGTGGTTTCGTTTTGTGCTTAATTTTTTTTTAAATTAAAAAATTGTTACTTTACATAAGTACGCAATTCTTCAAGCCATGTATAAACTTTAGCATTTTGCGAAAGAGGAAAAATGTAATCCTAACTGACACCTTTACGCATCCTTTTACAACAGGATAACGCCATGCGGGGATACAAATAATATTGATTAAAGCAATGGATTTTATTTTTAAAAGTTACTCTCTTTTTTAAATGTAAGATTTACCTAAAATTCACAGAAATGTAGATCCTTAAAGCTATTTAGACCGAGGTATTCCAAACAATTGATTATCGAGTGTTTTTAAGCACTTAAGGAGACCTTTTAGATTTAAATCACAATCAAAGACATGCTTAATTTTAGCTTTTAGCGGGGAAGACGATTGTAATATTGTCCATGTTGTTCTTGGAAATTAAATACAGACATAAGACCAGAAAACATGCTGTTAACGAAATCAGAGATCCAACTTGCTGCTCTATCGCCATCAGTTTCCAGACAAATGTAGATAAGACATTATGAAACCGTGGCAGCTGGCGAATATCATTTTTATATGAATACTTTTGATTAAAAAGTATATTTTAACAATATTCATATTCATTACACATGGGGGATTCAGAAATTTAAATGTTTTCGTATGCGTATAAAAGGTTTAAACATTATTCAAGTCTACTGAAAAATAAATAAAGTTTTTACAGTTTTAGTTCGACAATTTTAGTTGGCACGCATATATGAGGCAATTCTCTTGCTCTACTTGTTGACTAGATAGCACTTTTCAATATGAAGATTTTGTATCAAATGAATTGTTCCTTTGCTTACATTTTCTCAAAAAGTCGGATTTAGCAACAGCTATATATTTTCCAACGAGATTATTTTCTCACATGAAAGGGTTACTTTAACTTGTTGAATTGAGTAATAATACTCCGAAAACATGTGTAAAATTCCACTCCACAGAATATGAGTGGGACCGCCCTTCTTGTAACGCATGGCGTAGGTGCTGGAAAACACATGTTTTCTACAAAACTGCACATGCTAACTCGATTCTCTCCATCCATCATTGAACAGTTCTGGTGGCAATCTAGATCTAGCGTAAACATTTGGCGATTCCCACTGCTCATATTCAGTCCCACCGAGGACACTGACTGAAAATTCATCATTTTATTCAGCATGAGAAAAGCATTAAAATATACTTGATTCAAAAAACAGTTCCCGCTTCCGTCTGTGGACTTCACAGTTTTCTGTGTCCTCCAAAATCTCTGATGCGCTGAATCTACTTTTCCCAGGGTTCTTTTTTTCCGCTTTCCTCAAAGTAAGGCAGACACTTTGATCCTAAATTGAAAAAACATTTGGGAATTACTTGCAGGCTTTGATAGGATATTTTCTGTGACATGGAGCCATTAAAAGATGGATCACCGACCAAGACTTTTGATGATGCGAAGAAAAATCAATTTGTATTTTACAAAATGATCTGTTCTACAAATTTAAAAACACTTGCATATGTCTGGTACTTTGCATTTGACATAAGTTTATTTTTTATTTTTGTAGCAACAGACTGGTTGAGTGTTATGATTAAATTAAATAAGATTAGAGATTTACACCAAATCAATTAATGGTTGCACAATCTCGAAAATCTGAATCTATGCAAGTCTGAAGGTAGCGGACAAAGCTACATTACTGTGATTCACGAATTTTTTTCAAATCGCAATTTTGGCATCGTCTTAAAAGAAACCGTTCCCAGCAAAATATGTATTATTTTTTTATATTGTTTTTAAATTGTGTCACTAATACAGGGACGAGTGGTATTTTTGTTTACTTAAAAATAACGAAACAATCTTTGAGGAAGCGAATTATGACACTCCTATCTTCTTATTAAAAGTTTTCATTTTTAACATTAAAAATAGAACCTCTTATTTCTGTTTATTAGTTTTTGTTTTGAAATGTCAAAATGGCTTGATTTTTTATATATAAGAAAAGAATAAGAAATAGTGGAGCCTTTATATCGAAGAAAACTATTTTGACAAGTGGCGTTATGAAAAAAAAAAGATTTCTTTTAACTGATAAGGATCTGTACCTTCCATAGGATACGCCAGATTTAGTTGGATAATTAAAGGAACGTTATCCAATTTATTCATACTGATATGCACGTCGTTTGAACTTGATCGAATGATTAGAAGCAAAACCAAAGTACCAAACACAGTATATCTTTTAAATACAATACGTCAAGCAGGATCTAATTATTGGCTGACTTAAACATTACAAAGATATTTTTTTTTAAATTCCCGTCACTCATGATATCGAACAATAACTACTGCTACTACAACTACTCTGGTACGAATATGTGACAGACTGCATACATAAAAGATCTACTCAGGTATCTCTGAAACAAGAACGGAAATTCTGTATGAAACTGTTACATCTTTATATAGCCGATTGTCCTGATTCTCAAGGTTGCACACTGATGCTTGCAATCAAATTATTGCCCGAATTAATGAAATATTGGCTAATATTTAACTTTAGCAAATGTGATTTTGGCACCTAAACAGTCTATAAAGCTGCCTGCCATGACAATACTAATCAAGACGTCGATCACGGAGACGCTTTATTGGCCAAAAATCTCCGCAGAGGTGAAATTGCCCGTTTGCTACAATTTTATTCCAATAAAACTGCGAAAATCAGGAAATGATTTTATTTTCTTCCGATAATTTTAGTTTCTTAATAGTCTCCGTATTAAACGAAGTGCTTGGAAGGGAGTTCAGAACACATGATGGTTTTGCCGTTAGTCGCGCTAAGTTGCCATTAATAGTCGTTATCTAAACCAAGATTTGACGAGGAGAGGAACCGATTTTTAATGTGAGAAAAACTTCCGATTCGTAAATGTTTCTCAACGAATGATGGCATGCTAACTCCTTAAGTTCCTTAGTGCCGTTCTGGTGGGCTAACTATTAAATTTGGGCCAAAAATAATATCTTTCATATGAAAAACACAGGTCTTTGTGCGGTTCTGGTGGGGTAACAATTCATTAGGGGGCCTACATAATATCTCTTATATGGAAAACACAGGCCCAAGAACAAACTCGAAAATTAGTACAGAACTATGCAAGGCTTTACAAGTAGTGAAGAAGGAAAAAGAATATTGTGCATGGACCCAGACTCAGTAGTTTGAAGCATAGGATTCGATATAGACCAATCGGAATACCCCTTCCAATATGTAGACCAATCGGAATACCCCTTCCGCACATAGCAACATCAGCAGCAGCATCTACCCAGTTATCACAGGTGTAATAACTTTGAGAGGGTACGATAATTCGCCAACGACTGCCGTAACCGTAACAATTAATGTTTTAATGTTATTTACACACACACACTATATATATATATATATATATATATATATATATATATATATATATATATATATATATATATATATATATATATATATATATATATATATATATATATATATATATAATATATATATATATATATATATAATCACTAGTATAGTGAATCAATGAAACTTGTATTTCAGCCAACACAGAGAAAATTCTATATTCATCTCCTGTGAGAAAATTGTTAATAATAATAATAATAATAATAATAATAATAATAAGCGTAATAATAACTACAAGTCCAGAATGCATAGTTCAGTGGTTTCTGAGTTTTACATTTTCGAAACCTAAAGAGAATCTTGTTTACTCGTACTGTGGCAACACAGTTTGGGAATGTATCTAACTGCCCATCTGCCCGAGGTCATGGGCTTATGAACAGTGAGTGCATTGGGGAATAAGGCTCACATTATTGGCATCAAAAGTGATCGAATATGTCTGCATTGTGCAAGACCAGTTGGGCTCCAAATGAAGAATCCTTCATCTTTGTTTTCCAAGATGGGACCGTGTCGAAGTAAATTGTCTTATAACATTAGTGCTAGACAAACAATCTGGGGCAAAACCGACCCATCCTCTGAGGAAATCGGAATGAGCCCCTAATGACTTTAGGCTGCCAGATTACTAATGGATCTCAAACGTTTTGATCTCGTCTTATCTCGATATTTAACGCGATTTTAAACAGTCATTATACGAAAGGTAATAAAAGCAAAAACATAAAAAGCGTTTTACTCCGATATTACATTGCACCCATATGCATTTTTTTATCAAAGGATATCATGGTTTGCTAAAATTTGTCTATAACACGAGTGCTTTGTATGCTCGTTTGAAAAATAAAACTGTTGGTTCTAGATAGATGAAGCAGATACATACTTGTGTTGAAATCTTTAGAATTTATACTAAGTGAAATGCAAGTTAGCGTGATATTTGTAGGGGTGGGGATGCGAATTTAACTCGTTCCAAACGAGAAATTTAGTTATGGTTTTCTTTCATAGTGCATCACCCGAAAACTGAAATGATTTAAGTACGGTTGACGACAACTTATTGTCTTACTGAGATAAACGACACTATGGCTTTAGTACATAGTTTTATGTTGGTACATATTTTGTTTCTTACTTAAGTGAGCAAACGTCTATAAAGCCATACCTATTAAAGTAACACACAAGGCGATCATAACTATATAAAAATGGGTTAAATAAAATGGTTGAGGTCTTAGTGCTATAGTGGCTATTTTTGCAGAACAGGAATTTCTTTAAACAGGACCTTAGCATAATTACTGTGCAGGAAAGAGAAATGTGGAGGTCTCAATATTATCAAAATACAGAAAAATCATTAACCTTGTTCACTTGCCGCTCTTATTTATGTTGATCGGTATATTTCTGAACTCTTGTGTTTTATTCTATTTTCATACTATCTTATTTAAAACGTGTTCTATTCTAAATTGAGATTAACTTTAAGAAAAACATAGGATCAGCATTGCTACGAGGTCATGTTCTGCTCATCAAATTACAGATTGTCTTAAAGTGCAAAACGTCATTCGGAACATATCGTTGCTAACCATTTCGTCGATGCATATCTGATCTCCGTTGTTTGGGAAATCTCAGTTATGGAGACAATGCTGATTGATTGATAGCATTGATGAATACTTATTTAATTTTCTGTCTCATTTGAACTGTATTTACTGATGTCCCATCGTTAGAATTTTAATAATTCTTTAAGACTTCGTTTCTTTGTTGTTGTAATCATAATTCAAGTAAAAATGGAAATATTTATTTTCTAATCAAATGTTCTTTACAATTCCTTCCAATATTGCCTTTGACAATCCCAGGAATACATTTTCATTTTTTCACTCAATATTTTTTTTTTAAAAATGTTAATTTAGTGGTGTTGCATTTAACATGTCTCGATCAGGATTGTTCTATTTAAATTTTTGTCATTTAACTGTATAAGAATTTTTTTTAAAAAATCGTTATGACAACCCTCCTCAAAAAGAAAAGTGTCGTGTATTTCTTCAAAATCATTTATTTCTATCTTATAATTTACACTTGCGTTTTTAATTCCGTGTCTGACCCCATGGATCTATTTGTTTGATTGACCTAGTTTTATTATGGCTTCTAAATTTTCAGAATGTATGCATTATTGCTTTAAACTCATGCAGAATTATAGCATATGAACAGATTGTAATCGATAAAAATGAATACTTGAATTGATGTCTTCTGTTGTTTGACTTAAATTCTGCACACATTGGAAATCCAAAATGTACTCACAAATATCGGAAAGATTTAGAAAGAATTTGGAAAAGCCTAGCAGTCGATGGCATACAAAATACATACAGTGTGTAAAATCAGAAAAAAGGGTTTATTTTTGGGGTGGTGTTGGTGGTGGATTTGAAGATAGCGTTTTCAGGTTGTAAAATTCTGATGTTAAATGTCATCTTTTTCTTAATAAAGCAGATGCCTTTTTAACATTGATACTTCCCAACAAAAAGCTGCCTTGTCAAGTGTATTAACCTTAGAAATTTTGACCGGAGCAGCAGTCAATGTGAAACTATTAGCTGAGGGTTTATAAACTCTTTCATTCAATAACTTTCACACCCTCTCTTTGCTTGTGATCTATACTTTTATTATTAGAGTCGGAGCGACGCCGGATCAGGTGCGCGGTTACAAAACGCCCATTTCACTGTGTGAATCGGAGTCCATAAAGCGCTTTATTGAATTATTGACTTACTTCAGATGCCCGTCTAGGACTTCATGATTTGAACATTAAACAGCTAAAGATATTTGTAAAGTAATATTCACACTTTCTTTAAAAAGGATCGGGACAGTGACTTAATGTAGCGAAAAAGGTAGCATTAGGCTGAAGGTAGGAGAAAGTATCGTCAGAAAGCTGTGTCTCGACAGACGCTTTACATAGGAAGGCCATAAGTAAAATATCCAACTGTTTGATTTCCACTTGGAGTGGGAGAACAAACACTCATATCCCCACCTACTTTATAATTTGATGAAGTTTTAATACAGCCACAACGGCCAACACCAATGGATTTTGTTTTGGTTGCTGCTACTGTCTCCGTCAATTATTTACATAAACCACTTATAAATTTACAATATGTGAGGAAACAAGGCACACCGTGTTCACAACTTTTAATGTAATTTCAACTTCAATACCAATTTAAAAAAATAAAATAAAATAACAAATACAGAAAAGAAATGAGGGCTCATCATAGCATGCTGTAACAAGGAAACGCACTTTTTTTTAATAGATACGACAAAAGGCATTATCCGTAAATTTAAATGAACAAGGAA
The DNA here is from genome assembly GCA_028554795.2 of Sinohyriopsis cumingii. Taxonomy (NCBI): domain Eukaryota; kingdom Metazoa; phylum Mollusca; class Bivalvia; order Unionida; family Unionidae; genus Sinohyriopsis; species Sinohyriopsis cumingii. Next base: position 123,830,901 of record CM068828.1, read on the forward strand.
TACATAAATAAAATTAAAGAGACCTTATTGTAAAGGAAGAACAGCGATATTGGAAAACAATTTATAAGCCATATTAATTATTGATTGAATCAAACTTACAATTCTGTTACTCTCAAAGACAGATACCAAAACATTAAACTAAATGAGGTCCACGAAAGAAAGCAACCAATATAATTGTATCAAGTTAAATTTGAAGAGTGGTATTAAATGATACAGATTAGTCGGGGTCAGCAGCCTGTGAATTTTCCCCAAGTGTCAAAACGTCTGGACAACTCGGACAGATATGGTTGGTGAAAATTGTCGGACCGCAGAAATAGAGACGTTGTAATTTGATTGGTTAATTGACTTCAATTTGTGACAGGGAATTTTCTGCTCCGATAATACGAGCATGCAGATTGTTAAAACAGAAGTGGTTAGACGTAACTTGGTACTCCGCGAAGATAATTTCTATTAATTTCGCTGACCACGTCAGTTTCCCGGCCATCCAGCATAACACAGACGATTTTCATTTACGTATGGCACCATTTGTACGTCGTCTAAGAAAGTATGGCCTCGTATAGAGTAGTTATAACTTTAACATATCTTCCTCGCAGTCTATTCCTACAATGTGTTATGTTCTTTAGACATTTGGCAAATAAATAAAATAGCGAATAAATAACCACCAAAAAAAACAAACCGTTTTTTGTCTTCATGTACCATAAGTTACACAAAAGATAAATAAATACCCACCCCCATCCCCAAAAATCTCTTTTCTTCTTGTTCCTTAAGTTACACGTTACTTATGTATTTATGGAACATGAAGAAGAGAAAAAAAAGGATTTTGGATGGGTGGGCATTTATCTACCTTTTATTTACCTTCGACTGTACACTTTAAGAATGAGTTCTTTGACATCGTGCTGTAAGAATTTTATGTAAAAATACTAATATAAACGGAGCTAGAAACTAAAAGATAGTCGTACATTTTTTTAATATAATTTTTTTTAAAAGGACCTTAAAAGACCAGCCTAAAGGTCTTTTAAAAAAATATTTAAGATATAGCTTACCGGTTTATAAATACTGAAAACGATCACAGATGACTCCAGTGTTTTCGCCATACGTTTTCCTCTTTGATGACATTGTCTTCGAAATACTACTTTTCCCTTTATGTTTCAATAAATAAACACTTACGTAAATAAACTGAACTTTTATGATCTAGGTACAAAGGGGATTATTGGTTTGAAGAAGAAAAGGGGTTACCTCTTTACTAGTATACGTGGCATTCTGGAGAATTAGACTCCAGAGAGCTGGATTGCTCTGTGGCCGTAACTAATTACTCTTCAGCTGATTAGGGCCGAAGGGCAGTTGTTCGACCATTAGAAACAAATAACAACAAATTGACTGTCAGGTTCCTATTACTACTCCAGAAACTTCTTACCACTAACAGTATTTAAGAACTTCTCGGCAAAGGTAAATGTAAATAATCAAGCAATGGCATATATGTATGGGGGACATTCAGCAAATTTAACTTCCCACGTTACGTTTATTGTTTTTAAAGGTTGATGTTATTGTTGATGTTGTTATTATTGCTACTGCTGATAATAATAATAATAATAATAATAATAATAATAATTTAAGTGAGAGTGGCATTATTATTAGATTCACTAGTAGTAAAAGAAACAGCAAAATGTCAATGCGATTATAAGAAAAATATACATAGATTTATCTATACCAAAGAAAAGCAATTGAAAAAAATTCAAATCAAAATGTAATATATGAAAGAAGAACTAAACAAAAAAATGGATTTGTTTATTCAATGCATTTAAAATTGTAATGCATATTCGAATGCTAAATAAGAACAAACGCGAAAGAACCTATGGCTCAAAATGAAATAAATAAGATTTTAAAAAACATATACCTTCATTACTTTTGTTCATACGAAATTAGCTCTACTAAATATTAAATAAATAAGATTTTAAAACACATATACTTTCATTACTTTTTGTTAATATGAAATTAGCTCTACTAAATATTGCATGTATATCATGATGTGAGTACACTTATTTGCAGATAATTTCGAGTTGTATGCGTATTAACGTAACGGATAAACTATTTGCAGATAATTTCGAGTTGTATGAGTATTAATTGCAGATCATTTCGAGTTGTGTGAGTATTAACAGAACAGATAAACTATTTGCAGATTATTTCGAGTTGTATGAGCATTAACGTAACGGATAAACTATTTGCAGATAATTTCGAGTTGTATGAGTATTAATTGCAGATCACTTCGAGCTGTATGAGTATTAACGTAAGGGATAAACCATTTGCAGATCATTTTGAGTTGTATGAGTATTAACGTAACGGATAAACTATTTGCAGATTATTTCGAGCTGTATGCGTATTAATTGCAGATTATTTTGAGTTGTATGAGTATTAACGTAACGGAGAAACTATTTGCAGAATATTTCGAGTTGTACGAGTATTAACGTAACGGATAAACTATTTGCAGATAATTTCGAGTTGTATGAGTATTAACGTAACGGATAAACTATTTGCATATTGTTTCGAGCTGTATGCGTATTAATTGCAGATTATTTTGAGTTGTATGAGTATTAACGTAACGGATAAACTATTTGCAGATCATTTCGAGTTGTAGGAGTATTAACGTAACGGATAAACTATCTGCAGATTATTTCGAGTTGTATGAGTGTCAAAGCAACGGTTTGTACTTTGATATATAAAGAAGACGGTGTCAATGACACGGCTGAACTCGTCTAAAAACATCAATAGCTTTTGCAGCTTAATTTGTTGAAGATAAAATAAGATTCGATTCACAACCATTTTACATATTTCATTCAGAATCGTCGGCTAGACTTCATTTATGATAAAGCACAGAGCATTCCATTTTTGGAAAAGTCGATTTTATTTGAATATGCCAATTCAATAGTAGCATCCTACCGAGGACTGGATGAATTGAAGGCCTGTTACGCAAATACAGCCTAGCTAATGTCAGGTAGCTGATGACGATGCGGACATCATTTGAATGCAATTTACCATCGCAAGCATTTACAATTCAATATCCTATTGGCATAATTTGGAGATTAATTTCTATATTTGTCTTGAAATCGATAATCACTTTAGCTGATTATAAAAGTGCAAAAGAACTAAAACTACAAATTTTCCTTTTAATGTGAAATATTATTATTTTATATTATTTTTTTCTTCAATTTTCGTTGGGGTTAGATTATTATTTATATAGGTTTATTAGTATTTCGTGTCACAATCTGACGCATGTTAAGATATCTACATGCCTATGATATAGAGGTTCAGACTAATAATTTCTTGACGTGTTCAGCTCAGTAGAACTCAATTTAAAGTGTTATTATGCAACGTGTAATTATTAACCAAACCGTTCTTATATGAAAATAACTCCATGTTTCCAAACTTCTGCCAATTCCAAACCGATCAGTATTAAATCAGTTTACATAGATATAAGGCTTTACAGCACTGTCTGAACATCTTCATTGAAGATATAATGACGAAAATGTTTTAAGCAGTCCTGTCTGATATGATCTAATCTTAATACCACTTTTAGAGTTATTAATTTTTATAAATAACATGCGCATTAAACTAGATAACTTTTTCTTTTTAATTTTCTTTCTTTTTTCACTCCTGTATGAAAGACATACCGTTCTTTTATGCATGCAAAAAGTTAAATGGATGCCTTGGTATTATGTATTTGAGGTCACGATTACTTACTTGGATTCAAATACGTTTGCTACACTCCAAATTCTTATATATATATATATATATATATATATATATATATATATATATATATATATATATATATATATATATATATACCTCCTTTTGTTAACACACCTTGGGCAATGGGTAACATTTAAACGACTTTTAGGCATTTGTGGAAAGCATTGACTTAACTTTGTTCCATTCGAAGACTGTCAAACTTTACTGAAACACCACTGACTGAACTAGATCTGGAGATCATTCGTACACCTATCGATTTATATGCCAGTCTCAGTATTGACTTTACGATGATCTGTCAATATTCCTTTGCACCTAATTGCATTAGGGATCTATCTGTTCCTTAATTAAAGAAATCTTCTAGTGTTAGTACAGGCTTGATATACTGTTTATTAGTTCGATATACTCCCCTTATATTATGTGAGGTAATTACCCGGTGATTTTTCACCTTACCCATAGGGAGGTTTCCTCTGAAAATATGTGGAAACCGTGACCCTAGGGTGAACGCATGTAGTCTTTGTAAAACTATATTTCTTTTTAAATCGCAAGTGTCAAAATTCTGTAAACCCTTGCTCAGACCTCCCGCGGGCTGCCACTTACTGAAGAAATGGAGAAGGCTCGGTTAAAATAGATATATAGATGGTATTTAACTATAGGGTTGTATTATGTGCTTTGAGGAGAAGAATGAAAAAATATCAAATTGAGTTTGGACGGCACTTGGTACGGGGCCCGCTGCGAACAATGCCGATTTCTATGTAGAAATAAAATATAATTGAAACCTCTGACAAAGCCTGACATCCCGAGTGCTATTGAATGGGTTGGGTCAATAACGCTACAGAGTGCTTGTTTGTACAGTTTTTCATTTAAATTACTGCATTTAGGTCGTTTTGGAAAGATCTCTGAATACCTCACAAATGTGCATTTCTCATCCATTGCAGGAGAAAAACCATTCAAATGCGAGTTCGAAGGGTGCGATAGAAGGTTTGCGAACAGTTCGGACAGGAAGAAACATTCGCACGTGCATACCAGTGACAAGCCTTACAACTGTAAAGTGAGGGGATGTGACAAAAGCTACACTCATCCAAGCTCATTGAGGAAACACATGAAGGTACATGGAAAGACATCCCCTTTCCCTGAAGACTATGATTCAGATGAGAATTGTAACAGTAATGACGAGGAATCCCTTAGCCCTACCGCCGTGAAATCCAGTCAATCCTCTACCCCTACCCAGTCAACAACGACCTCGACCTCCAGCCCTTCATTGCCTATACATCCCCACCCCACTCTTCCCCATTCACATCCAACGAACATTAGCGAGTGGTATATTTGTCAAAGTGCGTCGGGAATGCCAACGCCTCCAAGTAACGAACATTCGCCGATCGGAGTTTTAAGTCACTTGCCAACTTTACATCCACCATCTTTAGTGCAATATTCGTGATGTAGTGTGACGTCACTTCCTCTTGGATTTTGTTGGTTAAGTAAAAAGCAAATGCTCAAGTTAATCCAGCGTATAGGTACTTTCTTTATAAAGTGTGTGATACACTACAGCAATAAGTTTATATGGATTGATAATTTCAAATTACTGAACAAAGTGAATTTAAAGCCTTTAAGAAAGTCAAAAACAATCTTTGTGATTTGTCGCTTAGGGCCTTACTATATTGCCTTCACAATATTCAATGTTGTGTTGAAGACAGAAATTATCTAAGAACATTACACAAACTGACCTTATTCAAATGAATAAAGTGTATATCACACACTATAACTATTCAAATACACGTGAATTAGGTTAATTACGCAAACTGTTATTATTCAAATGCACGTGGAAAATTCTGTGAACTGTAGGATTTATTGCAAATTTTCCATACAAATATTGTTTATCTAATATTTCATGATGTATTTTTGTACATCATTAAGGTGACTATAATGAATGGTAATTTTGTTTGGTTAGAACATGTGTTACTGATCACTGTTTGAAAATGACTTTGTCTAGCTCGAGTTATCAAGCATAACATTTTCTATTCCATTATCAGCGGCAGAGAAAAGCAAGTCTATTTAGATACTGATTCCGTAGAACTTGCGAATCGAACACTTTTAATATTTTTCATTTTATTATTATTCAGAGCTTTGGTCTGTAGTGAGCGCATAAATACTCTACCAAAGTATGAAACAATATTACAATTTATTTCTTTGAAAATAATTAAAACATATTTTATTTGGGGTCTTAATTTTAAGAATGACTTCCGATTATTTCTTATAATCTCATTTCTTAACTTTTTGTAAGGTAATTTCGGCAATACCTACTTTGGTTTCACATTTTTACACCATGAATATGTCCGTTCTAATTATTCTTATCAGGATCTGTACACACCAACCGTGACTGTTAAACAGAATATTGATTCTCCTATTCTTTAATTTATTGGAGAATCAATCTTGCTTGTAAATAATTTCTTTCAAGATACTATAATTTTCAAAACTCTTTTCACGAAATATTGACATTAAGTATTGATAATTTTATTTTTTCAATTTATACAATGTTATTGATAAAAGCACTAAGGTGTCACTCGTGGCTCGAAGAGTCGTGTATAATTTATTTGCTTATTGTAGACAATAAACCGTTTATGCCAGTCCAGCGAAACTTTAAATTGAAAATGTTGTGTGTTCAAGTCATTTAAATGGGTCCAATTATAATTTTGTCATTCATTTGAAATAAATTACATATTTGTTATACCATTAACACTCTATCAAATGTCGAATGGAATTATTTGTAGTAGAGATGTTGCCAATAGAGGGCTGACTACCTCATTCAATTTTAAGTTCAGGCAGCGACCCCTTTTTCTTTCTCGATTGTTTTCCTTGTTCTTTCTTCTGTTACTTTATCTTTTCCTGCTTAGAGGTAGCTTATCGAACTTTTGACACTTTTGTAATTGATTGAAATAGCAAAGGCAAAAGATTTAATATTATCAGTCCGAACCCAACGTACATTGTCACCTGTATATGTGAATTTACATGACCTATAGTTTTATTTTCATCGAATACTGATCGAAGAAATTATCAACTTGTTTTTCAGCAACACAAGCATGCATTTATGCCATGGTGTATTTCTGGCTAATTGTCAGCATGTATGATATTTATTGTTTGTCAAATTTTACAATATTTAATTGCCAATACTTTTTGTTTTAAAATAAAATGCCAAATTTCAGTATCGATAGCAAGAGATTTATCATTCATTATACCTTTTACAGATCAATTATTCGCCAAAAGATTTAGTGAGAAAAGGGCAATTGTTTATTTTCAGTTTAGGTGTTGGTTACACCTAAAGGTCATATAGAGAAAAACAAGCATGAAGTCAAATATTAATTAATCGGTTCACTCATACATTATTTCCAGAAATATGCCAATAAATCACGTAAATTCACCAAGCTCCCTCCTTGATTAGTATCCGGATTAAATATGTTGGAAGATTTAATAAGTCAATCTGATATACTTGTAAGGCATAAACAAATTTTTAAGGACAATTGTTTCTGACATACTCTTGTTTATTTAAAAAAAAATATTTCAGTTAAGCCTTGAGGCTTCTGTGATGCTTACTATTGTAACAGTATATAGTACGTGTATCTATGTATGAAAAAGATAATCTGTTTACATTAATGTCATATAAAACACCACAAAACATTTGAATTTGTTTTTAATATTTTTAATTGTTATGTGGTTCTGAATTAAATATAGAAGTTAAAGAAATAATTTGACAAATAGGAAAAATAATAACTTTTTTCACATTTTATTGGGAAGAAATTAAAGATGATGCTGTTCTTTAGTTCCCTTCTTCAACTTTTGATCGCACCGGGAGCTCTCCTGCTGACGAGTTACACATGTGGATTAAACACAATTTTTGTAGTATCAAAACATTATCATTTTATTTAACATAACAGGGGTTATTTGTTTTGGATCTTAATACAAGGAATAGCCAGTTTGGATTTTGAACCATTCAAGATGTAATTGCTTTTAAAATGAGTGCATATTATAAAAGTTTCCTCAAAATAGTTTCATGTTCATGACCTGATATGACTGCTTATATTTTAGTTTTCGGTCTCCGTTTTGAATATTCCAATCTTAAATATATTTCTATATTTATATTTGTTTCATGAGACACGTAAGACGAGATCAACACATTTGTTTGGTGTATGATTTTTTTTGTTTTATTTTTCAAAGAATATTACTAATTAAAATAAATTGTATTTAAAAAAAACCCACAACAATACAAAAAAGCCACAAACAAATTAGACAAAAATAAATGATTTGTTCATACAATGTTTTGTGATAATCTTCATACTATATTTAATTAAACTTGACACTTGCCTGAAACATAACCAGAACACTTGCCCGACAGTTCACTTTTTGAGTATAGAATGCAACGCCAAACACAGGAGGCGTGAGAAGAATTATAGAAACAAAACAAAAAATAAATAAATAGATAAATAGTAATGCCTTCATTTTCCTTGCAAAGTTTTGTATTGATGGACGTGAGCTTCGCATAGTATTGCTTCTAAGTACTCTGTCTAAAAGCAAACACTTCTTTTGATTGACGAGTTTTTGGAGCGACGATCCCCTTGTTTTGACAAGAGGCTATCAAACCTGTGTATTTCACTTACCAGATCAATCAACATGCCCAGGAGGGGGGCATTACTTTGAGATACTCACCTGCATTACACTATTACCTCTTCTCTTACGGATTTTATTAAATTACCCCTACCAGCCTCCTCGTAGCTGCTTTGGTTCTTGTTTTACTTTTCATGCACGAGATTCCAGACAAATTATTCCAGTTAGAATACTTATGCTGATAAATTGTTTGTTTTGCATATTACATGAGGTCGGATTAGGTCAGATTGTTAGGTTATAAAGATAATTTTCTAAAGCGGGAACAAAGCAGGTATCAGTACAAAACACGACATCTTTGTGTCATGCATTTTACGACGGTGTTTATGAATAGTTTGAACCGTCAATAAAAAAATTAATTTATAATTTTTTAAATTTAAAAACGGCCAAAATCTAAGCAATTGTTACATAATTTCTTTTTTTTATTATATCGTAAATAGTATTATCCGATGAATACAACATTTGAGCAGTGTCTAGAAACATGCAACGTCAGCACTTCCAGAGTATGTAACAGTGTATTGTTTTAATACCTTTTCAACTCGGTTTTGATGATTTTTAAAGTTTAAACATTTAGGTTCCTTTGAAAATTTTTAACAAGGCTAGTGAATTCTTGACAACGTGTGCAGATGCAGGTTAATGTCTTTTCTTGATTACAAGGAGAAAAGATTTTCAACGAGCCTAAACTTGACTTAAATTCGCACATTATTTTATTTCTAACAATTAGCTACAAGAGATCATATTTTAACCTTTCATTTTAAATCTATTTTCATTCACTTCAATCCAAGTTGAAAGTAGAAAAATGATATATACTACTCTCGTTAGTATGCGATTTGTTCCATTCGCTACATCAACTATAATATATATATATATATATATATATATATATATATATATATATATATATATATATATATATATATATATATATATATATATATATATATATATATATATATATATATATATATATATATAGACATACCGTTCTTTTATGCATGCAAAAAGTTAAATGGATGCCTTGGTATTATGTATTTGAGGTCACGATTACTTACTTGGATTCAAATACGTTTGCTACACTCCAAATTCTTATATATATATATATATATATATATATATATATATATATATATATATATATATATATATATATATATATATATATATATATATATATATATATAATGTAAACATTACTTGGGTATGAGTTCATATTTGAACATGTTCTTACATCATCTTCTATACCTACCTCAACTGTATGAAATTCAAAAGATGTAAATCTACTTTCAGAATAAAAACAAATTATGTTTTTATCCCAAAACAAGCATGGTTTCTTCTATGTTCTATCAACAAACTCATTATGAAAAAGGACACGCCGGCATCGTTGAATATAAATTTTATGTGTTATATGATGTTCCGTGCTAAGATTCACTGCCTGAAAGTAATGCGCACTCTGTTGTAATTTATCACATTATGTCTGGTTTATGTGTAACGCGTCTAATTTATTACATTATGTCTGGTTTATGTGTAACACGTCGTATACCATTCATGTATAAAGAATATGTAGTCATATTTTGTAAGAAACTGTTTATGGATACAATGATTAAATGAATAAACATTCTAGTGACAATTTTGCATTCTTTATTTTGTTCCACACATAAATATAAAGAAGCAAAAATTTTAATATATTTTTCAAAATTATCAGTTTAATTGTCATACCAAATTGTTTTCCTCATAGGCTCTCTTCAAAGTGTGATGCATAGAAATGAATGTTGATTTAAAAAAGGACTATTTCCAGGTTCACTATATCTTGAGTAAAATATAAATTATTCATGTCTGTTTTCTAATATTTCACCAATATGTTTAAGCATCACTGAAACTAAATTATTACATTAATTAAGAAAATGCAAATGAGTTTTGGTTCATAAAATTAATAATATATAAGTTAGCACACATAATCAAAATAATAATTAAATATTGGTAAAATGTCTAAAAGTTAAATCCATTCGTTAATATTTTAGATAAGAAATGGAAATTTCATATAAAAACAAATTATCACCTGAAATATATTAATTAGTTTACAACGTAATCAAGTTAGTCGTTTTCTTTTTTTGTTGTTTCTTTATAGCTAAGTGTATATTCGCATGTGTCTATTTGTCCTCCTGCCTTTTCTAATCTATCATTTCTAAATTCTCATTGTCTATGGATCACGATTAGGTTACAAATTTGGACTCCAGAATATTTCTTAAAATGTGGAGTGCAACTTTCCTGTTTTTATTTGTGGATTTTTTGCATGCCGTATATCAGATTAATGCCTAGTTAAATCCATTTTGTTGGGATGAAAGCATAATAAGTATGTTTAAACAAAAGCGAACAAGCGAATCAAGAAAAACATATCAGTTTGTCAGTCACTCGGCCATTTATGTGCGTGTCCGTCCGTACGTCCAGCCGGAAAGAATATAGTTTTACATATAGGCAGGAGTTGCACTAATATGTTTTCATCTAAATTGTGATATACGTCAACTCGCTTAGATATTCATAAGTTGTGCATTTCTATCGGAAACAAGTGACCTCTGTGTTCACTTTGGTTCCATTATTGCTCAATGTCAGTATTATCATTACGTTGTTAAACGTAACTATTCAGGTTACTGACAGTATGTATTAACTTTCCAGCATATTAAAAAGAGAAGGAACAGTATAGTCAAGTTTAAGTTTTGATCAATTTTGCGAGAAAGAAACGTAAACCAATACCCTTGCAGGTATGTGAAATGGTGTAAATTATGACATACAAAACACCCTTAGCAATGGGTCGAATGATAATCCACTGGTAAATAACAAGAGGTAGGTATGATGAAATAACGATATAAATATTGAAATAATATGGAGTTGTCCACAGTACTATTTAACAATTAAATTTAAATTAAACATCTTATATGCCTGTTACATTTGCTTTGTAAAAAATTGTCGTCAGTAGTGTCAGTTTCCATGTCCGACTTTTAACATTACAGTGTTTTGTTTGGAGCTGCAAGTTCCCACAGAACATGCTGCGCAATGTTTCCTTTTCCTATTTAAAACCGATGGCAAAGTTTATCCTTACTGTTAAATTGTCCTACCTGAATACCGCTTTTTTGACCAATGTGTCAGTTTTAATGCCCATTAATAGAGAGTGGAGCTATTTACAATGCAAAAACTTCAAGAATGTGACTCAGCCATTCCGCATCTTCCTGCTGTTTCAGACAAGAAGGCCCCAATTTAGCTTAATGTCTACAACAGCCACTCTTCATTCATCCTACATCGGTGGTAGCCACTTTAGAAAGCGGGGTCCTGTAGTTAGCATGTCACCCGAGCCAGGACCTTTTCAACCCTTCATCCTTCTTGAGCTCCCGTGCTTCGGATTAAACAGATTTGCTAGACTCGATTCGACACCGTCCGTCCTGAATTTATAATTAGTTTTTCGAATAAAACCTTGCCCCCGTCGAAAATGCTGGATTATATAACAGGGCAGTGATGGTCAGTGGGTTTGGAAGTGGGAGCCCATTGTCCATAGTTGTGTCTTCATTGTCCAAGATCAATGCAGTGTCCACTCCCGCGGTGCTATTGGGCCTTTAATGAGGTAAAATCGGCCCTGACAAGTGACCGCCATTCGCGATATTCAGATGTCAAATTACGCCGCTTTGTCCATCCAGCCCAATATGAACTGGATTCAAGTGTATGATCTTTTAATCTTATCACTGGACACAATGGCTGACAGACGATTTGTTCCTCGACGCACAATTCCGTGTCTTCAAGGAAATTCGTGATTGTTTACAAAAGGAGTACATGTAACCCGGTCTGTTCATCCAGGCGAGGCTGACTGACCAAAAAGCATGATTCGGCCTTTATTGGATTGTGTCCTCAGTTAGACGAATAATAGAGAATGAAATAAAAACATTTCTTGCAGTGAATGAGAGCTTGAATTGCTTTTAGCCTGTTTATGTCCTCGTACTGTACTGGTATATTTGTATTTCGGATGCTGGAAATAATTTAATCGTAGGAATACCGGAGCGGCATTTGCAAACAAGATTACGACACGTTTCGAAATTATTTTTAATACAGACAGACTTTTGAATACATTGAATAAACGTTTTATGACGGGCGTAGGTCTTTCAAACTTTTAATGGCATTTCCCTCTGGTTTCCCACATGAACAAACTTTTTTTTATTATGAAGAACTCGATGGCATCTTTGCAAATCCTTTTCTGGTAAGAATAACTGCACACAACATAGGCAACAACTTAGCTGTGCCTGTGTTTAGCTAATTTAAATTACCCGAATTCTTATGTTAATGTACATTTTTATGGAGTGAGTTATTTCCCTTCACTCAGATGCTAATGCATATCCACGGACAAACCACTTGTGAAGTATATTTTGTTTATGAATTTGGAAGGAAACATAACAGAGAAAGGCATAGCATTTTGAAATGGGCAAAAGCAGCCGATACAAAATCGCAAGAAATAATTCTAAAAAGCTTTTATAATTCATTAGCTGCCTTATGTCGATATAGATATGTAGTCTGGGATATGTTATTATAGTGTATGCTGTAATGTAATGTAAACTGTCTTTTTCTTTATGTCCGTAAGTTGCTGTGAATATCTTTTTTTTTTTTTTAAACCATACCCGTAAGTATTAGGAAAATAAGAAAACATTATTTATAATATTTCTATTGACATTATCTGCTAAACCTTCATATTTGAATACACAGAAAAATACACATGCCACTAATATTGAATCAGAATTTTATAAATTTTAAAGCACCCATCCCATGAATTTTAAGACGTTGCATTGGATATCAGAAGGAGACGTTGTGGAGAACAGAAAACATCCACACACAAAAACAAAAACACAAGGAACATAGTGAAGAGTAAAGAAATAAAGGGAAATGGGGAATATGAATAATATATAATAACAAATAACGAAATGAGAAATAACTACTAGGGGATGCTGTTAAATGATTAGCCGATATTATCATTATTAATGACACCTTACTTTATAAGTCTACATCACTTTCTCAGAAAATATTTGTGGCTTGAAAACCTAATGCTTGGGGGAGAGAGAGAGAGAGAGAGAGAGAAACAGATGGTGGGTGGGTGGGAGAGATATATTGGCTTGTATGTTTTCGCATAATGGATTCCAAGTATATAATTGAACTATTATAACTTCTGGTTTTAATGTAAATAATACAAAGTCGCTGTGTCATGGACAGTTAAGTTTAGCATGTGGTAATAATAGCAACAAATGACCAAAATTAATGATTTAGCATGTGATAATAATTGCAACAAATGACCAAAATTAATGATATTTCATGCGATAATAATAGCAACAAATATCCAAAATTAATGACTCAGCATGCATGTGATAAGAATAGCAATAAATTATCAAAATTAATGATTTAGTATGCGATAATAACAACAACAAATTACCAAACTTAATGATGGAAGCAAAGTAAATTTGGATGCCAATCGTTTCTTGAGACAAATGCATGATCCTGAGCTGCAACGCTGTATGACATTTATACGAGTTAACGTATGGATGTTTAGCGGGATTTTAAAAAAAATTAAATAACGGGAAGGAAAGAATTATTCATGAAAACGTTTACGTTTAAGAACCAAAATACCTTCCTTTTTTGTTTATTTTTATGATATAAGAGTAAAAATAAGAACAGCTTAAATAATCAATCACCTTCATTGCACATAATTTTGATCTAATTTCAATTATGTAGGATTGTTTCGCATGAAGCATATTCTTTCCATCGTTATAAGACTCCTCAAAGCTGGAGAAAAGTGGTAGATATCACTCTTTATTCCAGAATGATTTAAACGTTGGAAAACAATATTCCTGCTTTGAACGTATAGCGTAATGATTCGTTCTTATCAGTCTTCAGCTTCTAAAGATGTGCATAAGTGACATTCATTTTAACGAACGTTATGTAAAATACTGACATATAAACTCAGAGAACAGCATTTCCAGGGCTAAAGAAAAAGCATGTCTGGACAACTTTGTCAGTAGGGTTTGAAAAAAAATAATAAAAAGATTGTTGGAAAGGTTATCAACATGTCTAATTTGGCATTGCTCCGCAGAATCGGAATACTGAATAGCCATAAATTGAGGGAAATCTGTTCAAATCTATTTGAATTCAATGTGATATTGTCTGTATTCGCTTATAAGTCGGTCCAAATAAAAACATAATAGACCATGATGTTCCGTCGCATAATGCACCGATAGTTTAAGATCCATTTTGTTTGTTCTACTGATTAGTCTTAACAAACAGCAGAGATGTTAATATGCTGGCCTATAATGTGACAGCAGAGCTGGGTCAGTGCAGTTTGGATCTGGATTCGACTTATAAGCGAGTATATACATTTATTATATTTCCTGAACGATGTATTAGTCATCGCCATCTTTTTCCTGTGAAAGCCAGCTTCCCATGAATTCGTGCATATTAAATGCGACAGCAAAGTTGACTCGCAAAAATCAAATTTCGTATAAGATGAATTTGTGTGTGTGCTTGTTTGATAGCCAAGGGTGACTCGCAAAAGTTATAATTTGTCAAAGTAGGATTTGTTTCCGCTTGTTTGATAGTAAACAATGACTGAAAAAGTTATATTTAGTATCAGATGAATATTAATTTGAGCTTGTTTGATTATCAAGGGTGACTTGCAGAAAGTTATATTTCGTAAAAATGGATTTGTATTTGCTCTTGTTTTGATAGCAAATGATGACTCGCAAAAATCATGCTGACATTAAGCTATATATTGTTACCATGCTGACCCTGCCCATGACCGATCATGCACTTTTAGGAATACGAATCAAGAGTACTGCTAGTCTGTTAGATGATTCCTTATTCATCATAATTTGGCGGAATATACCCTGTTTACGTTAACGCAGCTCGACAGCCGTTCAAAATGAATATGTTCAATTGAATGAAATTAGTGGGCGAAGACGTGCCATTCATATATAGGTATAAACCGTTCATCTTTGTAATGCCTGAGGTACATTTAATATTTTTGAAAATACACGATATGAATTCACTGGAACAACGTCCCTAAGAAGGTTTATTTTTTCGACAGGCAATCAACAGGAAAATACAACTCAGTTCCTTCTTTTTCCTTTCTTCTCTGTCCCATCACTAATCATGAGTTTTGTGCTGTGGAACTTGTTTCAAAACCGAATGGCGACTGGAAAAGGGATTGTGGTGGCATAAGAAAAATTCTGCAATATCACGAGGTTATCTTCCTGAAAAGAGAGTGAAGTAAATTGAATGACCTGAATTTCTTAAGTCTTTATTATATTTCATAAACCCGGGAGAAATTAACTTTACTTTCGCATAACCCATTTTCGATAATTCCATTATGACAAGCCATATGCATAATAGCCCAAACGTCGCCACTTGACGGCGAAAAACATTTAAAATGAAGTGGGGGAAATGAATATAAAATGAGGCTAGGTGCTGCTTTTGTATGAAGCATGTGTCACCGGCTATAGAATTATGTGAGATACAAGATGATTCCCATTAGTAAACGAAATGAGGAAAATTTTCTCCATTTTTACGGCGCATGGATGGATGGTCAAACCGTAAAGCGAGATTAAGGGGCCTTTAGGAGGGATAAGCGTGCTGCGAGAAGAAACCTTTTTATTGAAAAAAAAGGAATGAGGAGAAAAGCAATTTTACATATAGAAAGACATACAAACTGATACAAAAATGTATAAAAGCATAACATTACAATATGTGAACTTTTGTTATCTGCAGACAACCAAGCATGCAGTATGTGCAAATGGTATACACACAGTATTTATGCCACATCAAATACAGGAATGAAATCAAAGTCTTTTGGGTACTTTATTTAACAAGTACAAGGATATATAATATTTGAAGCTTTGATCTTTAGAGTCTTGTCTACTATGTCATAATATATGTTTACATGTCTGGAAAAAAACATTTATTACGGCCAGATCCAATGTTCTACATCGAGGATACCAACATATTTCGCAGATATTTTACATCCATTCATCCATCCATCCATCCATCCATACATACATCCATCCATCCATCCATCCATAAATACATACATACACACACACACACACACACATCCATCCATCCATCCATTAATCCATCCGTCTGTCCGTACGCATACATCCATCCATCCATCCATCCATACATACATACATACATACATACATACGTACATACATACATGCATCCATACATCCCTCCCTACATCCCTCCCTCCCTACATACATACATACATACATACATACATACATACATACATACATACATACATACATACATACATACATGCATCCATGCATGCATGTATGCATGCATACATACATACATACATACATACATACATACATACATACATACATACATACATACATACATACATACATACATACGTGGAAGCTAAATGATTGTTTCAAGGTCAAGGCTGACTTGGGTGGGTATTGAACTTGCGACACTTGGATAACAAGTTTGACACTCTGCCAAGCTGGTTACAGAGGCTACCGATAAAGACCTATTCTGAATATGAGATTCTGTAAGATGGAGTTGGTTTCGATAAACACGAAATAAGGCTTAACGATCAGAAGGATCTCCTAAAGTTTATTGAAGATTCTTGTGTACCTGACCATGGCCACGCAAAGCAATAGGAACACTACAAAACAATGGTTACAGTACTACGGTTTCTTTTTATTAAAAGAATGCAAAAAAGAGAAAGAACAAGAAAAGATCTCAGCACTTCGTTCTTTCTCAAGAAATATTTTGTGTTAATCCTTTCATACCTTATCATTCTTCTTGGACAAGACAGAAGCGAAGTTTAAAACCGATATATCAATTATGTTTCGATATTCTCGAGAAGGTTTTATTTACAAGCCTGATCATATAATCCGTTCAAAATTGGCACATATATTGGCATTGATGAATCAGGTATGGGACAAAAAGTCAGCAAAGTGTGACGTAAGAAATTTGTCATGATGAGAATGATTCTATCCGGAGCCAGTCAGAGCGGATTAATATCATGCGACCGGAAAGTGATGCCTCATCCATCATAACTATGAAATGGAAAATGATTGCGGATATGACTTTAATCAAGGTATCACATCATTAAGAAATCCATCCATCACATATAGTCATGAATCAAGGTGAATAGGGTAATAGGAGCGGAAAGCAACATTGGGAATGATTAAATAGCCCTTTCAGTTCCAGAGATTTTATATCAGAAATTGGTTCCCAGATAACTGCTTTGTTTATTTTCTGACGCAAATTACTTTAAAAATATTAAAAAATACCAAAGAGCTATCAAATCGCATTTTCCAGCGTTCATTCCATATATGATACTACTTTCCTGTCTAAGAATACTTTACATAAAGGAAATATTAAGAAAGAGGCTGATTAGAAAAAAAATGCTTCTTTGAAGAACCGTATTTGCTTTAGGTTTGTCTTTTCTACTTATTTTCTTTAATTTATATTTGAGTTTGCACATAATTAAATTATTATGTTGCATTAATTTAATTTTAACAACCATCTTTGCTTGTCCATTGGAACTCGTGTTTCTTTTCTACGCGCATTAATTTATGTATGTACAGTATGTATTTTTGTTACTTTCGCTTCCGCGGACGAGACATTTCATTCACAACTCTGAGGTCAGTCCTACAGCTCGTACGTCGAATGTGTGATGATAGTTGGCATTTCGACCATACCGGCTATTAACGAAACAAGGAATGACCGAGACAAAATAAGACAAGACAATACTTTATTACATTCAGATTGTAAAGGATATAACATATGAGATACATAAAAGAAAAACCAAGAATATAGTTGCGAATGGACCAAGCTATTTTTTTCAATTCGCAACTTCTCAATCAATCCTACTATCACCACAACTGTAGAAATAGCCCAGGTGAACCAGACAGTTTGAGATTTCTATCTTTTATAAAGAAATTTCAGGCCAACAAAATATATATCCCCCACCCCGTAAATTACTACGATGACATATATCCGAAGCATAGTTTAGTCTTTCAGAAAAGCCGAGGACGTTCCGATTGGATACATAGATCGTTTTGTTTACCTTGACGAACATTCTGATATTAGAAAGTTTGCAAACTGAAGAACTTTCAAGAGTAGTATTGCTACAGTGTAACCTCTTGTCACTTTAAAATAAATTCTAAATCTGTGAAATCGGTCTAACAAATTATTGTTTCTTACAATAAAAGAAGATATTTAAAACAGAATACAAATTTTGAAAATATTTTAATATTAAAGACTTTATGTGCATAATTTTCTTGTGACAGTTATCTCTGCAGTTCGCATATTAATCATATCGTCTACGTCATCATAATATTATTGTCTGGTTGCTATTTCATTGCTAAATTGTTATGGTGTTGTATCTATTGTTTTATGCACGTGAGTTTCCAGCAAATTAAGGACAATAAAGGCTGAATCGAGAAAAGATTGTGTTCTGTTTGGGAAGTGTGATATTTAAAAAAGGTATATAAAAAATGAAATTTGTTCGAGTAAAGGACAAGACGATTAGTGTAGAATGCGACAGAGAAGAACAAGAAACGTGTTTTTTTTTATTAGAGAAAAGACTGAGTAAACGTTTCGGAATAAGAAAGTAAAACTTGTTTGCTACAAGAAGCGATGTTAGGGCAGAGTCCATACAGAACGTCCTCGCCTCTTTCCGATGGAAAAGTAAACGAGAACGTTCCGATTGTGGGAGAGTCCTAAAAAGGATCTCAGAGACTGCAAAACAAATCCAGTGCATAAATGCATTCAGGAGGATGCTGATAACAGATGAATGAAGTTGTGTATAACCATCACATCAAAGTGTTCTTGCATTGAAATTACATGCATTGATGAAATGGGTCCCTAGTACTTTCAACCACCCCAGTTGCAGTGGTAGATGTAAATGTGTCATCAAAATTGAGCGTCATCCCCACAAAAGACTACCATGTATGTATGTATGTATCCATAAAGACATGTGCATTTAGGTACAGTATGCCGACAGTACTGCTTAGAACTGACCTGTTTGCACGTTTGCTGTGCACTAAGTGGCAATAGAAGAATTGATCCGATGATTTTAACGATTAAGGACAACCTTGCATGTACTGAATCTCTACCCGAGCCATAGTTAAGCTTGAAAGATGTATACTTTCGACAAAATTGAACAGTAAAAGGCAAAATTGCATCAGTTCATTTCATCTGACGTTAAATGTCCACGTCTGATACAGATAAAGGAGATTACATGTTCTTTATTTCTGACGAATTTTGCGCCTTTTTTGAGCGAGGGTCCGCCGTGCCCGGGTATAGTGTTTGCTAGTGGCGGCAGTGCTTTGAGACAGGGAGCCGTTTTATGCCAGTTACCAAACGCCCTCCTCCACCTCACAAATATAAATTTTATGAATGACTGGCTTCGTTGAAGTGTAAATATACTACGAAAAGTTTATGTACAAAAAGGCTCCCGACGGTACCCTCCTTGCATGGTCCCCAACCACAACTCGCGCCAACACTGATTTTGCGGTACATTGTACAACTTAGAAACTTTGGTTTCTTACATGCCATCAGCTTGGTTTATGCAGGAATGGAAAAGGTTCATATTCACAGTTACACCTCCCATCAATGGCATATGCGGCAAACCTGATCAATGAATTTAACGCTTACAGTTTACACCTGGGAAATTCGCTTCATGCTCGATTGAGTCGTCTGAACAAGGAAGGAGAAGGTATCGTGAAACCATTTTTAGATGATTGACAGGTATGAAATTGGTACTTTTGAACAAATGTAACTAAAAACCAGTTGCATGCAAAAAGGTTCAAACCAATCTCAATAACTTATATTAAATCCCGCTGCGACAATGCTTACAAAACCGTGAACATAGAATGAAATCGAGGCCTTGAAATATTGAAATATTGCCAGTTCGATGGCTGAGCATCGACTACAGGGAAATGATAACTGTAAATAAACACTGTGCCAAACGTAAATTTAAACAATTTTGCATTATTCCAACTTCAAAGGCCTTCTAAAATATATTTAATTTTTATATAGAATTTTAAGAACATATTATTCTAGGTCTGCCGTTTTATAATATATCTACTATGTTTGCACGGATTACTGTCGGTTCCAAAGCACGTGATGGTCGATAAAATTATGTTACCTCAACCCGAAATTTGTCGCCATCGAGTTCACAGACCAAGCTTTGCAGAAAATTATTTGCAAATTTTCTTTCAGCCCAATATTTACCTTGTCCGTATCTTTTGTAATTGACCGATGTTATGCAGATTTTGACAATGATGTGAGCAAACGCAAAGGTGTTTTGACCAATACCCCGTGGCCAGTTGTCTTATATGCGTTGCACACAGTCCACCCATCGTCATAAAAATAAAATGCATTTCAAAGGAGTTCTGAAAAACCGTTGAGCAGAATAATGTTTCAGTCAGTATCCTGGAATAACTTCCTTGTAAATTTAAATTTATACAAATGGTTCTTATTTGTCATCTCTAAGCATAATACAATGAATTGCAACATAAATAATTCTGATCTAAGTGCCTTCTAAATTGAAATAAATGGTGCTGATTCGGCAATATAATCACCGGTACTCGCAATGCAAAAGCATTTAAACAGCTTTGTTATAAAACTTTCTTCACAGAAATAGCCAAAATTGTACAGGACCCATCCTGGCAAAAAAGGAAGTAGCTTCTCGTGGGTCGGTGGTTCTTCCCTGGGTTTTCCAGGGTTCTTCCTCCACCAGTTATACTGGCCGCCATGTATAGCCTATCTTGTGCTGAAAATGGCGTTAAACCCTAGAACAACAACAACAACAACAACAACTGGCTTAAAGGACTTTCTAAATTTCTACGATCCTCTAATAAAGATTGCCACTGTTTCTAAAATAGGATAAAAAAGGTATGACTTGTTTTAAATACCTCAACAGTATTCGACTAAATTTAATATCGTCTTTCAAATTGTACCATTGACCCTGATCCACCATCAAATATAGACGCAGTTACTAAAATATAAATCTTTCATGTCAGAATTGTGAAAGTTAACGATACACATCTTATCATTAAAACACGAGCCCCATTTGATACTGTACACATAATTTCAATTCGATACTGTACACATAATTTCCATTCGATACTGTACACATAATATCCATTCGATACTGTACACATAAATCTCATTCGATACTGTACACATAATATACATTCGATACTGTACAGATAATGTCCATTCAATACTGTATACATGAGTTCCATTCAATACTATACACATGATTTTCT
Source organism: Sinohyriopsis cumingii (assembly GCA_028554795.2). Lineage (NCBI taxonomy): Eukaryota > Metazoa > Mollusca > Bivalvia > Unionida > Unionidae > Sinohyriopsis > Sinohyriopsis cumingii. Next base: position 123,852,617 of record CM068828.1, read on the forward strand.
TTCGATATTGTACACATGATTTCCATTCGATACTGTACACATGATTTCCATTCTATACTGCACATATGATCTCAAATCGATACTGTACACACAATTTCAATTTGATACTGTATGCACGATTTCCATTCGACACCGAACACATGATTTCAATTTGATACTGTACACTTGATTTCAGTCTGCGTAACTACGACTTCTTCTTAAACACCAGCTACCAAACTTTGTTAAAAGCTGATAAAGTGCTCTCAGTCATAAAGGCTTTTCAGCTTTTATTTTATTGTTTCGTTATTTTTTGCAAGTGATGCTCATCCGCGGTTCAAACTGTCCATTATTAATAAAATATAAAAATCTTTTAATGAACAATTATTAAAAACTCGTCGATGGTACCTGAACACATTTTATGGAAAGCATAATGAAAACAATCCCTTTCAAGTTAGCAAAATGATGTTAATCATTCATATATTATTCAATGTAAATCTGCCATTTTTATAAGCGAAACACTTGTTACCATTTCTTTCAAAACAGTAAAGCTTCAACATTCGTAGACCTTGTATAAATGATTTTAAAATGAAGATAAACAGTGCAGATCTACAGTCCAATATGGTTGCTATTTCTAAAAATATAAATCTTCGAAGTTACATTTTCTCAAACTCGTACAAACAAATGTGACCATAGACCATAGTTGACAGAAAGCACCATGTTTCAAGGTTTTTACTGTAAAATGTACAAATAATACTATTTGTTGTCAAATATTAGCGATCAAAATAAAAACGTCAAAGTTCAAATTAATAAATAAAGCAATCAATAGAATTTGAAGAACTTTTAAACAGAAGCATCCTATTAACTCGGAATTCCTCGCCAACCGCTCTTGCATTTTATAGCTTTAGTCGATGACAGATAATTAAGCGATCTCGGGCCCACTTGGGCTTCAATTTTTGTCTATTAGTAACGAGAATATTTCTCCACTAGTGTAAATTGCACTGTCACATACTGCAGATTATGTTTAGAACTTTCTTTTTATAAATATTGAACTATGCTACATACTTGCAATAATTGTCGTCATTGAACTATGCTGCATACTTGCAATAATTATAGTCATTGAACTTAACTGCATTTTTGCAATAATTATAGTAATTGAACTATGCTACATACTTGCAATAATTATAGTTATTGAACTTAACTGCATATTTTCAATAATTATTGTAATTGAACTATGCTGCATACTTGCAATAGTTACACTCACTGAACTACAGACCTGCCAAGCATGACGAGTCAATCTTAGTAAGCCAGTTGATTTTTTTTTGCCGTAGAATTGACCCGTTTTAGTAAGGTGTAACAAAATATAAATAACTGCTATTGTAAAGCTGGAAATTAAAAGAGCGACGCATCGACGTTAAACATTATGTTCAACTGAAAAGTTTGTAAAGTACGCGTAGACTTTATTTACAAATAGTACAGTTGCACAAACTCTAGTTACAGACCCTTTGCAGATCAATGGCTTGCTGCTAGCTCTCAACTTGACATAATTCTTGGAAATTTTTATCCATTTCACATGACGACGGCAATCATATCTCCCGCCACGAGACATACTCAAATTGGCACGTGATGTCCAATAAACGTAATTGTGGCCTTTCCAGTTTTTATTCACAAGAATCTGAATACTCCTTTTTATTCATCTGTGTTGATTATTAACGCCGTTCTAGAATATTATTTACCCTTTCGTCTTAAGCATGCATCCCTTATGGACGCAATTTAAATTTTTTATATAATCAACAGTTTGATCATGCAGACGCTTCGCATGAAGCAATATGTGCAGTTTAAAGTGTCTGGGGTGCTGCTGTAAAGTTAGCATGGTTCCCTGATTCTAAGATGAAACCCGGATCCAAATAAAACACGGATGGACCAATTATCCTGATTTTTCGGAACTAATCATTTCCATTAGTTTTTGCTAGTATACCGTAAGTCCGTATTTTAAGGGTAATTTTCTTAAGACTTACTGTAAAATCGTACGATTGGCAGGTCTGTGAACTGCATAGCATATTTAGAATAATTAGTATTAACTAATTATACAGCCTAATTGGAATAATTACAGTAACTACACAGCATATTTGCAAAGTCGGCAAAGTTGGCAAAATAAGGAACGTATCCATGCACTCGTGCAAGTAGTTATTGTTTTAGGTTTAATGCCATTTCTCATCGCAAGATAGGTTGCCAGTATAACCGGTGGAAGAAGAACTCTGGGAAAACCCCGGTGAGAACCACCAACCCACGGGAAGCTAGCTATTTGCAAAATTCGCACTTACAGACATTGGCCAAGCCGAGACTAGAAACAATTTGGACTTAGATGAGATGGCAATGATCGGTAAAGGTGAGCACTTTAGACCACTCGAGCACCCGGGGCCCCACGCTCATGCTGGTAATAATTGCGTAAGCAAAATACCGGCTGAAACTCTAATATGAAAATAAGTTTCGACCCTGTCAGCAGTAGCGGAAGGATATTTTTCTTCAGTGTACTGAGAAGAAGTGAACCTTTATCTAGTTCTTGCAGTTCATTTATATAAGAAACAAATATTCACCTGCCACTGAAATACGACAACCATTCTTGTCCCTATTCTGATAGCATACCCTACCTCCGCAAGAGCATTTCACAAAGCAATACCGCTCTTTGATCTTTCAAGGCTGCCAAGGAATGAGGCTAACAAAAAGCTGCCGTGTCAGAGGTCATATTTTGAATGAATGCCGTATAAAATCGTTGGATTTTGCATGGGAAAAATTATACGTGTGCAGAGAGTTTGCAAGTCTCGTGCACGCGTATGGTTTCAAAAATATTGCAAATGCATTCATATCAATATCCCTGTACAGTCATTGATGTATACAAAACAAAAATATTTATACTATATTTGTATCTTTAAAGTCAAACTCATCCTCATAGACTTTAGACATGGAAACACAGGGGTGTGCATGTTGTTCAGTCTCAACAAGTAATTTGGAAACAGACTATAACACATTTCTTTTCATCGAATATGTAACTAGTGAAACCTATTAAGAGAACATACAGGTGATAGTTGTGGGGATGTAGCCGTTCATATACAATATTATTGGCTGGAGATAATGGACGTTATGTATATAGTAAGACGCTAGAAACAGAAGTTTCTTTCAGTGAATGAAACTGTCCGGCATAATGTTAGACATTGTAGGGCATAGTTGTAGAAATTGTCGGGCATAGCGAAGGAAAATGTCGCACATAATATCTGAAATTGCTGGGCATAATGTTGGAATGCTAGGAAAGCAATGGACAGTATCGATACATACTACATGGTTTGAGTATATTCAAATCTCACTTTGTCCAGCAACTTTAAACACTGTATTGTGTTGAAGAGAGAGAGAGAGAGAGAGAGAGTCAGTTTCATTGCCATTTCAATAATCAATGTGGAAATTTACAAACGACGAAATAGCAAGAAAAAGGAATGTTTACTTAATATTTAATAACACCTACATTACTATGAATGAAGAGAAACATGCGAGAACTTAAAATATACAAATAATGAAAAACGGCGATTATTTTTCACAATTCAAAACAGGAACAAAACAAAATTTATTAACCCACGAAAATCATTTCAACATATATTATTAAGACATGTCAACTCATAAATGGCTCTATGTTGACATGGCAGATAGAGTAACATGACTTTCCCGTTGGACAAATAACAGCAGTCCAGACAAAGTCTATGATTGTTACTGACGTGAAATGTTTCCATCTTGAAATGTAGACGGCTATAGGTTTCAAATAGTCATAGATCACCATCATCCATGCAATTCAGTATTTTTAACAAAGGAGAAAAGAAGGGAGTAAACGTGTGAGTGTATAGCAGGCAGGGTTTGTTAGACAATAAGCGCAAAGGAAACAAACCTTTGAAATCGTACATAAACATTCTAGCTGGCAACAGATAGACATACTCGAAACTTAATAGAAACGTGTAAATTTGTTTTCTCTTTTGACAGCGGGTCCCCGGGTGGTCGAGTGGTCTAAGGCGCTCGCCTTTACAGATGACTGACATCTCACCTCTGTCCGCGTTGGTTCGTGTCTTGGGCTCGGCAAACTTTGATGTGTGAGTAAACTTGCCAGTAGCTTCCTGTGGGTCGGTGGTTCTTGATGGAGTTCTCTCGATTTCTCCTTCTGCCAAATATACTGACCGCCATGCATAGCCTATCATGTGCTGAAAAAGGGCGTTAAACCCATAACAACAACAGATTCTTTCATAAGACTGGATCGACCGACGTGGTGCCATGTAAGTTATAGCTTACTTTATCCCTGCTAGTGCCACTCACTTTTTGTAAACATCCTATATTTAACTCGGTAGCCACAAACCGCTCATTGATCATATACGCCATCAGAAACACGGTATCTACAACAACTTGATTTCATATCCGCCCTCTTTCATTTCAAACCTTCCATTTTGTTTTGGAAATTCGCCTTCAAATCTGTAAGTATTTTTTAAAATTTCGTCCCAAGCTTCTAGGGCAACCTTTAGACTTCCAGAGTAAATTAATTCGATTTTGTAATCTGAGTGTTTGAGGGTGATAGCTGTCACAATACAACATCCGTGTCATGACAAGGCCAAAACAACCAAACCTATTTTTTTGTTCGTTTCAGATCCAGTTCCATTTCTTCAAAACAAGACTTTAGCAGTTAGTGTACCACAGGGCTGGACGTTGGCATAATTCTTTGAGAGCCACAGGGCTGGGCGTTGACATCTTCTCTGTCTCTCTCTCTCTCTCTCTCTCTCTCTCTCTCTCTCTCTCTCTCTCTCTATATATATATATATATATATATATATATATATATATATATATATATATTGACCTTTAACATTGAAGAAAGACCTAAAGACTAAACAATAGTTTGCATCCAACGTTGCTGGTATAGGCTATGTTGACGAATGGTGTTTTAGCGTAGAACTGGGTGGTTTTTGGTGGAAAAAGACGTCGACAATTTTAAGGTTGTTATTTCTGTCCTTTTGTACGATGAGAATTTTGTTATTTCCCTGGATGTTCACTTGCAATCCAAATGAACTATTTGATGATTCGTATATGCGTATAAAAAGTTTGAAGGATTTAGTTATAACTAATTTGTACGGACAAATGGAAAGATAATTAAAATTGCTTAAATGCCCGTTTCAACTAAATGATGAAAATATTTGTAAAAATGGACACATTTTCAAAAATGTGATAGAAAGGAACGAAAAATAACCAAAAAGAAAACAGACAAAAGTCAAAGGGATAACATGATCCGGTTTTAGAGATGTGATGTTCGAATGATTGTTGCTTTGTTTGACTGTCATAGTAAAAGAATCTAGGAACGAAAATTTGACCTAATTTAGGCAAATATACTAAATATTTCACAGACTTTAATGTAGCGGATTTCTTGACATTTTAAAATGCCATATGTGTTGCATTTTGCGAAAACGTACCGGCCATACGGTATTCTTTTTATTAGTTTTAATATTTCATATTCTGATGATTTGTAACATTACACAAAATTTTAATCATCATCGTCAGTTCAGAATTGCTTCGTCTTTATGACACTGATTATTTATGGAATCTATTTCTTGCAAAGTTGTATACTTAAATAAGATTTAGATCAGAAGATAGTCGTCAAATTTTAAATTTCCGTTAATTATTGAAGTTGTGTCATGCATATAAAATAGTATATTGAACCACATATATTTGTTGAAATATCCCAACATGTAAATTTTTGCCATCATTTAGAAATTTTTGTCAACTGTATATTGATTCATGCTTATAAATATATGACTATATACTTTCTGGATTTATGTGGTTATGGTTGATAATGTATTCCTAGTCAAACGTTTCGGATTTATCTTGGAGGTATCTTTCGTAGGAAAATTTATTATAATGTTTAAATTCTTTCTAATTCAAATGCTGTCACCAAATTGGTTAGCTCCCCTTGTAAACGAATATTAAACTGTATTATCGAATTACATGTAAGGGGGCGCTCTACATATATAATGTACTTCTGAGAGAGCGACAGGTGTAAGGTGAAGTTGTTTGCATTTACAGCATGCAGAACTCAGAGAATGTTGGCATACCTCTTTGTTACTGTCATGTACCATGCATGAAATTTCTTTGTACTCGTGGACATTGAACATTTTCTAAGCACACATTCAACCAAGATGGCTGTGCACTTGTGCTCGAAATATGACAGTGACATAGTCTAAAGTAAACAGTCTTTAGTAGTTATGATATTAGAGTAAACGAATTTGCCAGACGAGATATTACCAGCTTCTGAAAGTGCAATGAATCACCTACAAAATATAAAAAGAGCAAAAAGGTTATCGGCTTCTTTTTACAATTTACATTTGAAGACCTGAAAATGAAAATGACGAAGCGTCGGTAGCAGTTTCTTATTATTATTGGTGCACATCTAAAGGAAGACCATGCTTTTTACTCTATAAATTAAATTACACCTATTAATCATTCACCAAAATAAAGGAAAAGGTTATTTTAACAATTTCTAAGATATACACTGGCTTTGTGAAATGGCCAGGCTAACCAGTGAGTAAAATATGTGATATTCTTTTCTTGAAAACTTTAACTCTAAGCAAACTAAGAAACTGTAGAGCGAGCAGCAGAGGGGGCGAATCCGACAACTTTTTAGACAAAATTTGATTGAGGTTTTAAAACGACAAATAGAGCCTTCCTTCGAAATCTCACTTTTCGAACAAAAAAAAAATAAAGTCTCCGTTTGGCAAATGGAGCCTTAGCGTTTTTTGCTCGAAAACGCTATATTTCGCCACAACATCTCGTTGGTGTTTTCCCGTGGTAATCATCGGGCGTCCCGCGTCGATGTCATCGCCCCCTCTGCTGCTATGATCTTACAAACAGAGTGATCACTAACTCCTCCTCTTGCAGATCAATTAGGTTATTTGACTGATCTGTAATTCTAAAATTAATTCTCGTTAAAAACCGATCATGGCATCGCATATAGACCGGATTAATCGGACTCTCAATGATCAAAAATCCCGGAGGGGCTGTTGGTGAAAACGAATAAAGGATATACCCCTGTTGAGCTTGATTTGATTGCTTGGTATCCACCTGGTAACTCCCTTCGATAACATCACACACCAGATTGATTGCTATCACCGATGCAATATTTACGTTGTATGGAGCAATATGCCTACCACCATCTCCGTTATCGTATCTGAGGATAGTTGATGGGGGGGCGTCCGCGGGTGGATTCTTAGGCCATCCTAGTATGGTTCGTATTGAACTGTTATAAATATCAACCATATACCCCGGTGTGCTTATTTCAATCGTCGACGATAACGTCGGTTCATGAACCGTAATAGCGATTTTTGATTCCTTTCCTGTGATCGATTTTATCCTGCGTTGAAATTCTCCATTGATTTGTTCTATTTGGTATGACCCAGTTGGTATTGTAACCTCATTCCAGTCTGGGGTCCCATCGGGCTTATTTGTCCATGCAAAAACCAGCGAGTTATTAGGTTGTTGTCCGTTAAATGCGTCCGCTCGGATATTAGGCCAACTGTGATATACTCGCAATTTTGCCAGCGCTATTTCCTTCACTGGAACCGGCGACGGGAAGTTCACACTGAATTCGGGGTTCGTTGACGTTATCGATATCATATTTGTTTGTACCGGAGTGGTATTCTCCGCGATCCGCTGAAGTAATTGAAACCCTTCGGGGTTCAGCGACATTATTATTATTCGTTGTTTTTAGTGTCTAATTTCGACAACCAGGTGGTTCCGGCTTCCAGTTGAAAATCCTCGATTTTTGACATCGCGGAGCTATACAACTGGACCATCGTGGAGAATTCAACATCGGATACGAACAAATTATCAATCGATAATGAGATCAACCCGGATAATTTCGAGTACGCGTCGGATACTATTTGATGTTTTACTGTATACTCGTTGAGTTTTTTCTGAAAACACGATGATATCTTTTTAGTGATTGCGTTGGCGACTCCAGCAACTGTTGTCATCGCGGAGACAGCGATTGGAACAGCGATCGGGGTTATCGTGGTCACCGTGGATAAAATAACACCGGTGCCAGCTACTATACCCGACACCGAGTACACGACCGCGTCGATGGCGGTTATTTTACGACGGTATTTTTTTATTTTTGCACGGTATTGTTCGGAAAGCGTTTTTAAGTTCGCGGAGAATTCTTTTGCGGTATCGAATCGATATTGATGTGACGTCGGTGATACCTCTGATTCAATTACCCTGGTGGTCATTTTATTCTAAAAGAGCTAGTGTTTTTAATTACTTAGATTCGCTACAAATTCCACATACCATGTGATGTTTGCCCGGGCTAAATTTCCATCAACGGCATAAATTGTAAACTGTTCAGTTGCGTTCTTGTCTATAATTGTTGATATTGTATTGTTAAACCCGGATGAACTCGACGATAATATATTAAACTGCATCATTGAAACCAGTGTCAATCGATAAATGCCCTTAACAGTTGCGGTAGTATTTACTGTATTCTGTGTAGGAGTCCAATCGAATGATCCATGCCGAATTGTGTATACTGTGTTGATGATGTTCTCATGAGGAATTTTTATTTTTTCGAATTGCTCTGCTACTCTCGGTAGCCCGTCTTTAATCGCTTCAACATCAGTTCCGATTATTTCTATTCTTCGCAAATTCGCGTCTATATTATTCTTGTTCGCTGCAACCCTAGTAATGAGTATATCTATTTCCTGTATATGCGCGTCCACATTTTTTTTGTTCGCTGCAACCTTAGTAATGAGTGTATCTATTTCCCGTGTATGCGCGTCCACATCTTTTTTGTTCGCTGCAACCTTAGTAATGAGTGTATCTATTTCCCGTGTATGCGCGTCCACATCTTTTTTGTTCGCTGCAACCTTAGTAATGAGTGTATCTATTTCCCGTGTATGCGCGTCCACATCTTTTTTGTTCGCTGCAACATCAGTTTTGACTGTTTCTATTCTCCATTCATGCGCGTCTATATTATTCTTGTTCGCCACAATATCAGTTTTGATCGTTCCTATTCTCTGTTCATGCACGTCTATACTTTTTTTATTCGCTACAATATCAGTTTTGATCGTTTCTATTTCCCCTGTATGCGCGTCTATATTTCTTTTGTTCGCTGCAACATCAAGTTCGATTGTTTCTATTTCCCCTGTATGCGCGTCTATATTCCTTTTGTTCGATGCAACATCAGTTTTGATTGTTTTTATTTCCTGTCCATACACGTCTATATTTCTTTTGCTCGTTGCAACATCAGTTTTGATTGTTTCTATTTTCCGTCCATGCGAGTCTACATTATTTATGATCGTTGCAACATTAGCGCCGATTATTTCTATTTCCCGTTCATGCGCGTCTACACTCTTTTTGTTTGTTGCAACATCAGTTTTGATTGTTTTTATTTCCTGTCCATACGCAGTGATATCATTTATAGTTGTTGTAATCTCATCCAGCTTGGTATTTTTTTTACCAAAGAATTTATCAAAGTTGTCATCGATCCTGTTAACATTTTTTCGCAACGTGTAAAATTGGCCCGACAGCGTTGTAAACTCCGAAATAGTATTTTTTATTGTTGCAAGATTCGGTTCGGTTACCGTCGGGGTCCCGAAAAAACTAGCGGTAGTGAGCTGTATATCGGTGATAGATTTTTTCACCTCGGTGGTAGATTTTTTCACCTGCGCGTCGAGTTCGGTCACCGATCTATCCAACCTTATAAAACCGTCTTTGACTAATGTTACCGCCGATATATGTTCACCCGGTTTGAGTCGTCCGTCGCCGGTATACAGCGCGATAGTGCCCTCGGCGGCGTCACGCTGTCGTGTTAAAACGTCATCCAGGGACACATTACCGGATTTCAATTTACCCTGGCGGTCTTGAAATACAACTATTTCGCCTGGGTCAACACTGGTTAAATTCAACGTATCGGCGATTTCATCCTCGATTAGTTTTTTTATGTCATCGGTGGCGAGCGTTTCCGTGGATTTCTTCAGCGCCGAAACCGGTCGTCCCCAAATATCAATCATCGTTATTGTAAAAAAAAACGGCGTTTCTAATTAACCCGCCGGGCCTCTACGACCCCACTAGTGTATTCGTTTACAACTACATGAGGTGGTTTTCGCGATGATGAAATCGCCTCGAGTACGTTTAATACCTCACGGCCACATATCGGCGGGTCACTTAATCGCTGTGTTGGCAACGTGGAATAAAACGCCCGGGCTGAACACGCCCGGATATACCGCATGAACTCGTTTGGCGGGGCTAACCCGTATGAATCAAAATAGACGATCGCGCGCGGATCAATCGCGTATGCAACCCAATGAGTTCCCGCTCCGGAGGACCCATCGAGGTTAATTATGCCTGTTTCAATATTCCTTGGTGCCGCCGGTAATTGATCCCTCATAAAAACACCTCTGAAGTTTTTTATCGCTAGCGCGTTTGCGGCGTCTATTAAATCAAAATTAGACATAGGGGTCAATGACCCCCGGGTCAATAAACGGTTCCCGGTAGTCTTAGACCCTTTCCCGAGTACCATGAATACGGGGTTCCCGGTAGTCTTAGACCCTTTCCGGCCACGGATCGTTTTTTTTTATAGCCTTTCCCGGTTGCCTTCTTCAATGCCATTCCCGCCGCGGTTCCAACGGCCCCTAACGCCGCCGCCTTAGCCACTGCTGGTGCGGCCGCGGCAATCAACGCTGGAATCGCAGCTAACAGCGGAAATATCCCACCGGTCTTTTCCATGTTTTTAATCGCTGCGGCTGAAAAATCTACCTGAACACCCTTTTTATTCTTCATCGCATCATTGAAATGTTTTATTTGACGCGCCGTCAACGATATCTTATGATTACCACCTGCCATCTGTGACGGCTTCAGCGTTATTGTGGTCCCGCACTGTTTAGCCGACTTTGATCGTAATTTCTTGACTTGACCATCAGTCAACTCTACACTGACGACACTATACGACATTTTATTGTAAACGCGTTTGTGTTTTCAATTACATGTTTTCCACTGGCGCATCAACGATTCTCATTCGTCCACCAACACCTTCTAGCAGCATTGATTTATCGCTGAGGATGACAGCAACCGCTCTGTAATTAACACCACCCGGGGCTATACGAGCTCGGAAGTGTATATCAACGACGGACTGTCTCGTTAAATCAAGATGTTCCAACGAAAAGTAATAAATCGGATACAGGTTTTTAAAATCAAGTTGTGATATTTGCAAACCAGTGTCGACGTTTTGATCACGACCCATGTATGACAGCAATCGATGATACACACGTGCGACATGGTTGTCGCCGTAATTAAGCTGTATATCCTCGGATGGTTCCTGTTGTCCGTTTATTCTCAGCGAAACATCCCTGACTCCTAATTTATCAAATATCATATGGCTGCGTTCTTGACTGCCCAATCGTTCCCTATTCTGTAGCGCTATAAAAATATGACGCGGGGCTGAAACACCCTGTTTTGATGCCAGGTGCCATGTAAACGTATCGGCGACGTTATCCTCTTTAGCATCAGTTGTTACCGCTAGCCAACTCAACAACGATCCCCCTCCCTGTTCCATAAATGCTAACAATCGTGCTTCCGTGGTAACTGACGGAGTCAGCACCGGCATCCACAATGCCATTTTAGTTAAAATGACTTTACCGGCAGCGACGCCAGCAGCATGCCATATTGCATTGTTATCATCGCCCCTTCGCGTCAGCGCGATTGTATGCTTAGCCCCATAGATAACCCTCCTGACATTTCTGCAGAATCCAAATATGTGATGGAGTGGAATCGCGCATGAAAACTGTCGGCGTGGTCTTTGCAACATTGTTACTCGTGCTGCGAATCCCATATTGTAATTATCGTTAAGACTTTTTATAACAGTGAAATTAGCGTCTGGTCTTGCTCTGCGGTCTGGGTTATTTGCTTCAGCCTGTGGGTCAACTGCGGTATCTCTTTCCACCAGCACGTTAACGTACTGAAGATGATCAGCGTTATCGGCGGAGTCCTTCGCAAACATCATAGATGGGCCCGTCGATCTCGTATAATCGTCCGAGTATCTCGCTAACCCAATTATCGTCGTTGCAACATCAACCTCGCGTTCTATTGATTCAATTTCTCGCCCGTCAATAAGATATCTGGCGCTCTCAAATAACGCCATGATACCGTTGTTAACGAAGCCAACTCGAACACGATCGTTATCTGCGTATGGTGCATTATCGGCGGCATTTGTCACGAGTTCTCCCTCAATTTCGATAAACGCTTCACATGGCAGAAAGTATCTACTGGTATCTTGGACTTGAAGTTCAATTCGCGATCGTAGGTCGGGTTGCGCTGCATAATAAGAATAATATTGATAATCACGGACAGAATCATCCCTGCGCACTGGGGCATCCATATCAAACGCGGGATCAGCGGTTCGCGCAAACATTCTATTATTTATCATGTTGATGTTTTCAATTGCGATTTTCTTTGAATTCTGTTTAAGACCACTCCCCCGCTATTGTGTTCATGGGCGTGTTGGTGGATGACTGAGCCGCCAACGACTCTAGTTTTTCTTCCACGGCGTTATTTATTACTTTACTGACATTTGCAGGCATCACCGTCGTTGATGGCATCACCGGTGGTTTCTGTTTTTTTCTCCTGGATTTCACCAACGACATTAGTTTGTCCTTTGCTGCAGAAAGCGCCTTTCCGGCAACATCTCCAATGGCACTAATACCCTTATCACGAATAACATCAATAGCCTTCATTCCTAATTGTTTGGCTAACGGCGCTACTTTTGGAGCCATTCTTGTAAATAACCCCGCAATGGTGCTACCGAGACCATCTCCATAGTACGCGCGGTAAACAGGCAATCGCGAGTTTACCACGTAGACGAGTACTGGTTTATCATGGTTGTAGTGTATGATCATCCTTATTAAAAACACCAGTTTTCCAATTAATCATCCACGAGTTCGTCTATGAGCGTTCGATATGAATTAATGTCTATGATACCACCTGCAAATAACCGCTTGCAAATATCAGCGGCCTCATTGATTATTTCCGTAGAGTTATTTCCGGCTCGTTTTCCTCCGATTAGTACCTCTAGCCGTGATATATCACTGAGAACACTACCAGGACAGGTAACACTAGCGTTTTCAACTAGACCACTACCACTTGGATACCCCTCTCCGCTTGTTTTTTTAGAACCAGCTTTTTTTTGACGTTTTTCTCGGACTTCTCCTTTTTGTTGTTGTAGTATTTCTTGTTGTTGTTGTATATCATAATCATCAACCCCCCTTCTAAATTCTTTATATCCCAATTCTTTTGTATCCAAGCGATCAAACCCTTTATTCGTTTTATACAACCAATTAACCCAGTCATCTCGTTTTATATTACTGTTTTTATACTCGTCTTTTAAAAAGTCTTTTCTTGAATGATAGCTTTGAGCGGCAAAATTACCAAAAACCCTATAATTGTCGATTTTCAGTAATTGAGGTTGTTTTATTTGTGCTATAGCCCCTTCAGTGAGTTTATCTATAAAGGGGACTCCTTTTTGAGTGGAAATTTTTTGAAGTTCACCAACATCACCCTGTTCAGAATCATCAATATCAGCTAATCGTTCATACTCTCGTTGGGTTTTTATATCACTGGAAAGTTGTTTTATCCGTTGCTGTGTTTGTTCTGTCTCTGCTGCTATCTTTTCAAGCACAGGAAGAAGAGGCGCCTCTTTCCGTTCGCCCTCCTTAGGAATATCCCCGTATATTGCTCGTTCTGTTGCAGCTGTAACATCCTTAGTCGCTTTAGTTACCGGGGCAAACAGTTGTTCGCTTCCAACAGTAAAATCGGTTTGTAGTTGCTGCCGCGTTTGAAGTTGTTCTCGGACCCTGTCTCGTAACGGTATGAACTTTTTAAGCGCCGCTAGCCGCTCTCTGGCTAGCCGAGTAGTAAGTGATTCGCCTACCATTATTGCAATTGCGAAGCAATTTCTAATTTCTCGCCGGAGGCTCCGTCTATAATCCTTCTAATGTTTTTGATCTTACTAGAAATCTCCCGGCGTCGTTCATAAACACGTCCGAGTTTTTTTCGTATTATTTCAACGGCAGTAAATAGTCCAATGAATGCATTTGCGTCATTGTGGTACAAGTTTTCATTAATCGTATGTTGTAATCGTTTTACAAAAAAATACTCGCGGGCCAGGGTAAAACGCCCCCGTTTCGACTGTTCGTTAATAATCTCATAATCGGATAATATTTTTTCACTGTCGAGACCATCAGATAATTCAATTCCTTGATTTTTTAATTTTGAAATCTCGGCTAATATATTATTGATGTCTTCGATATTCATTATTCTTATAGAACATCTTGTTTTTAAATAAAAAAAAAATGAAACCCCGTGTATCAATCCCGAGGTGTTTAATAATTCGTTTTCTTCCGGAATGGACAATTTATTGTCAGCGCCATAGGCGCCGGCGACTTCGTCAGCGCCATAGGCGCCGGTGACTTCGTATCTACATATGAAAATCGAATTATATGCCCGGTCTTTTTTGAGATTGCTGTTTGATATACTCGTTCTGCTACTTTTCGTATTGAGGCGATACAAATGTCAAAGTATCTACTGGCTTCATTCATCGACTGAAATATTTTTTCCTCGTGAGTTGTTGTATCAAATGACTTTACGGGTTTTGCTTTCTTTGGGTATTTACCGGTTTGGCCTTTTTTGGTATTTTGACTCTGAGAGATGGCTTGCAAGTTTATAAGAGAATTATCAGTCTTATTATTATTAATATGATCAATCACAAGTCCATTTTCGATTAATCCGTTAAATGCTTCAAATACCACCCTGTGAACATGGTACTTCTTCTTTCCGGCACCAAACATCAGATACCCCTGATTACTTACGGTACCAACCGGCTTCTTCAGTTTGCGGTTTCTAACAATGCCGTCGCGAGATGCCTCGTAATTGACGAGCACAGGATGCGGCTGAAATTCTTGGTCCATTTGTATAATAATACTACTTGTCTAATTTATTATTTGGTTTAATTATGAATCTTTCAACGTAGTCCTGGGGGGTTTTGATGACGAAGTCTGCGGTGGGGTCAATGACGGCGTTTTTAATTCGCTTGTCATAATAGCGTTTTAGTTCCCTGTATCGCTTTCCGCCACAATTGATACACAACTGCGATTTTCCTCTTACACCGACGTGACAAACCAAGCACGGGAGGGGACCAAGAGAACCATTACGAACGCTTTGTAAATGATACCCGCAGAATTCACCTCTACATGATTTATTGCACGGGGTTGTCGACCCAATCATCAACCATTTGCAGTGATTCATTATACTATATTCTTTCATTTAAATACTTGTTTTAATTATATGGATGAGTTCGAGAGATTAGCAGCAATTAAGCCCTGGAAAAATATTAAGTTCAATCTTGATAGAGTCCTCAAGGACACACCAAAAGCGTTAATAAACGATAAAACCCTGTTGAGTAAAATACGCGATTGTATCAATGAATTCAAGCGTGATGGTGCATCTCATAGTTGGTCAACATTTCGAATTGATGGTGTTGTTGATGCTACCATGAACGACAACCGCGCAGCAACGATAATATCACAACTTGACGGTAAAAGGTATTTCTTCAGAGTAAAATTCATTGTCCGGGTGGAATCAGGTAATTGGATCATACGTGATAAATTTGAACCAGTTCTCAGCGACATGAAAACAGTCATTGTTAGCCGCGACTCCAAGCCGGGGCTGTTAACCGGAATTGACAGACCATACTATGAACGAGCGTATCCTGAAACAGCAGTTGTTTATGGAATATACCCGTTAAATAAGAAACCTGATATCGGAAAACTGAAACCGATGAAACAGTCAACTGGGATAAATTGTGTAGCAGAACGAATAATAGAGCATTTTACAAATGCGTGTCAAGGAAACAAATTGACTGATTTACGACGTAGCAAAATCAACCAGTGGGAACTAACCGTAAAAGAGCGTGGAGCAACCATCAGCGACATAGCGAGATTAGAAACATCGCTGAGATTTCCAATAACCGTTACAACGATAACCGGTGAAGTATTATACGAATCAAAGTACAAATCAAATGGGGCCCCAATCAAAATTATTGATCATAACGAACACGCATGGACGCCCGCGATCACAATATTTCCACGGGATAGAACAGTAAAGTATATTCCCGAAGAATTCCTGGGAGAACAATTCTCCAAGGATGGTTTTCTCGCGGAGAGGAAACTATTTGATGCTATTGCCTACTTGTGTAAAAACGACCCTGTATCAGTGTGGTTACTTCGCAGCGCTGAAAACGATGCGGATACCTTTGATCAGTTTGTAAGACCAAACGGTGAATTATATCGCACTGAAGCGTTTCACAACAAGATGAAACAAACCGCCATGGAATTTGAGGAGCATGATGAACAACTGCTAACAAATTGTTTTACGATTCCATCGGTTGTAGCTCATGTTGCAGCAAGGAAAAATGCGTGGAGACCAACGCGCAAGGAATTTCTGCCGGATGTACAATCCAGTTGTTTGGAATACTATCACGGTGGACTATGGAACACTGAATACAACCGCGACGCTATGATTTCCGTTGATATGGTTGCCTGTTATCCAGCGAGTTTTCTCGGGTATGGATCCGCCGCTGAGTATTTCAAACGATTTGGACACCCCAGACATGAAATGACTCGTGTTGCTATTAATGGACCACTACCTGATTTTGATTTAACCGGATTCGCTCGCATAGTATCATTTGAATTCGCGGCAGGACTTCATCGCTGTTGTTATATTTGGATCGGTAGACACATGGCTGAAAAGAAGTGGCTGCCAATAGCGCTGCTACGGTATATGATTGATTGTAGCATGCTTGTATCGTTGATTGTCAGTGACGCGATTATATCATACCGGGCACAGACTGAAGTCTGGTTACCAGAACCGGAGCGTCTAGATAGCATAATTGACGAGTCCAGAAAACACATTGATGCCGACGAGGAATATATCATCGAATGGTCCAGGAGGATATTCAACCAACGAAACCGCGAGGCAAAAGATCTCGGTAGAAGAATAATCGGTAAGTTCACACAAGGTGGAAAAAACCACGACTACAAACGATATTGCTCACGGCTGATTATAGATGACGCAGAATATGATTTCGTAATCAAGGACGCAGTGGCCAAAAATAGATACGTGAACTGCAAAACAGCTTTCTTGTCCAATGGAACAAGGTTGGGCACAGTTGTTACTTACAGCGATGGAGACAGCCCGGCATATCCACATTTGAGGGCGTCTATGCTGGGTTACGCCGCTATCAATTTATTCTCGATGATAAATAGATTTCCCGACACCGCGGTTAGAGTAGCCGTTGATTCGTTTTATATAGACGTAGCGTATAAGGAAAACGTAGCCGAGTTTACTAGTCCGGACGAGAGTTGGGGTACATGGAGAATTAAAAATGAAATACGACGCGATTATTCCCCGTCAGCAGATGTCACCGTTGAAAACAATTACTTACGCGGTGATAAATTATCAGAATGGTCTAATGCACCACCGTGTTCTGATCCAATTTGTAGACACAAAACAGTTTATTTAAGCGGCTGTGGCGGGTCGGGAAAGACGACTCGGGCAATTGAATTATTTCGAACGCGGGCAAGTATAATCGTGCTTACACCGACCCATAGACTAGCGCGAGAAATAAAACAACGAAATGTTGACGCCGTTACTTATCACAGCTTTTTTCGATACAGCGGCGGTGAGTGGACTCCTGATCGAATGGGTGAAAAATTTATTCCTGGGGTTATCATTTGGGATGAGATATGTACTGTTTCGTTAGATGTTTTACAAATGTTTCTTGATTGGTTGCTGCGCGCGAATACAGCGGTGATCATGTGTGGCGACCATGGCCAACCACCACCATTTGTCGGCGAGGGTCCACATGATTGGTTAAAGGGTTTTGTGGACTATTATGAAGAAACCGATACTGATTACCGGGCACTTGATGAACAACTGCGCGGGGTTAAAAAATTAATCAGATTACAGCCGGATAGAATTCAGTGTGAAATAATCCGCGAGGTGATTCCGGAAACGCCGTTAAATGAATTCTGGGAAACATGGAGACCAAACGATTTGATTGTAGCGAGTAGAAAGATAGTCAGAGACACACTTCAGCGGAAGTTGTTTACGTTGCATAAGGAAAAGTTTCCAACGCGTCCAGTGCCGTTATGTTATAGACCCGCGGACACACGGCGGCAGAACATTGAAGTTGAAATCCCGGGCCGGACAGAAAAACAAATTCTCGTGCTGAATGATATTGTGCTCGTTGATATCAGCGTCGTCGAGGACGCGCTACGTGCTGATAAATCCCCGTGGACGCTAGGATACGCAACAACAATACATTCCTCGCAGGGACTAACCATCACGGACACAATTGTTTGGATGGTTGATAATCGCATCGAATGGTCAAATCTAGTCTATCTTGCAGTGTCCAGAGTACGAAGGATAAATCAGCTTCGAAGAATTGTTATTGACGGAGCCGGTGACGGAGTCACTGACGAAGCCGGCGACAAAGTCACCATCGATGCAAGCGTCATTGATAGAAAACTCTCGGGTTACCGCCAACAGGATAAAAAAAAACAGCGGCGTTTTGATATTGATGCCGAATTAATAA
Organism: Sinohyriopsis cumingii; assembly: GCA_028554795.2. Taxonomy (NCBI): domain Eukaryota; kingdom Metazoa; phylum Mollusca; class Bivalvia; order Unionida; family Unionidae; genus Sinohyriopsis; species Sinohyriopsis cumingii. The sequence goes on from CM068828.1 coordinate 123,871,308, forward strand.
TTGCGTTACGACAACAACAGAATAATCACTGCGCAAGTTGTAATTGTGTAATGCGCTGGCGTTATTCGGATAAAGACGCTCGCCAATTTACCGTGGACAGAATCGATAACAGTCTCGGTCATGTTAAGAACAATGTGAGGTTGACCTGTCTTGAGTGTAATAGACGCAACGGCGCTAGTTAAGACCACGCGGGGGTAATTGAGTATCGTCAGGTATCACTTGTAGTTGCTCGCGTGTAAATCCGCGCTGAGGAGCAGTTGAATCCAGTCTATAGATCGGTGGTCTACCAGTTGATCGTGTTATCATTGATATGTTATGTATGGTAACACTCCAAATAGGATCAGTAGCTCTTTTTTTACCGCCTTCAAGCTCTCCTGGTTCATATAGATATCTAACAGTGACATCGCCGAGAATCGGCTTGGAAACGCTATCTATTTTTGATCTTCCGGGTATATACTCGTATTTAATCGCGTCGCTGGGCTTCATGTTGATTGCTCGGGTAATCTCGTTATTTAACGCTCCAATTACGCCTGGCAACCTTTTGACCCATTCACGAGATCGTTTTTCTTGGATGAATTCCTTCGCGTATTGATACCCAAATAACCGTTCAGCAAGAGTTCGATTGAATCGTTCAACAATTGCCTGATCACGATGTAGCGCAGTATGACCTCGTCGTATCGCGACGCTATGATGTTTCAGCGTTGATAAAACAGCGCCGCGAAATTCACTACCGGGATCAACTTGTAGTAGATTTGGCCAGCGCAGAGGACCTCTTCGATAAATTCTTTCAAACGCAGCGGCTACTTCAGTTGCTGACTTTGTTTTTAACGGCTCCGCTTGTTTGTATCGACTCGCAACATCAACTACGGTTAGCGCGTATTTGTAACCGTTGTCATGCGGCAGAAATAATATGTCAGCCTGATGAACTTCATTAGGTACGCTGACATCAAAGCGCGAGAAGTTGATTTGTTTAGGTGGTGGTAGATAAATTTGCCATATAGCCTGTTTGGATAACCAATTAGCCGCAGTGGCCTTTGTTACCTTTGCAGCGCTTGCGAGTTTACCAATTGCGGCCTTTCCTTTCCAGTATCCTCTCGGAGAATAATAGATGGATTCCATGTTGTTATTATAAACGCTAGCGTTTTCAATTACCAGCGCGAGAAGCTCCGCTTCCAATCATTAATTTACCTTTCATAGCCGATTTTACCAACCATGAGGCCAATTTTTCTTTGACGGATTTATCGGGAATAGCATTTAACGCGTGAATTAATTTTACATCCGCGATATGACGCTGTTGCAGATCACCGCTACGATAAGCTATATCATGTATCCGACATGCTTCGTCGATAGCGTTTATTGGATACTCACCGGGTCGCGGCTGATTTTGATCATCGAGTCTGATATCTAATCGTGTTCCGGGGCCACAGTAGCTATATCCTGGGAGGTGCTTTTCTCCTGGATACTTTGCCCACGGTGTTCCGGGGAGTTTTGATAACTTGGCTGCAATATCACCTCCTCGCTTTTTTTTAAAACATCTCCGGGTCTAGCAGAAATAAATCTAAATTTCTTTGTACCGCATTGTACACACTTACCAGTAAGCGCCGATCTGTTATTTCTTGTTGTAACGGTTGTCATATCATTTGTGCCAGTACGTACTCTACACTTCACACAATATAGATCCATAATTTATGTATAGAAATATGAATATAATTGATTTTTCGGCGACTAAAACAAGAGAACCAGTTAAGCATGTTGCAGCGTTACCAAACTCGATCCGGATGATTATCATCGGACCATCTGGATCCGGCAAGACGCAATTGTTACTCAATTTAATAATGAGATGGATGAAGTGGGATAAGTTGTATTTGGTTGCTCCTAGCGTAGATGATCAACGATGCTACGAGGTGTTGAAAGATTTCAACGAGAATGCATCAGCGATCGCTAAAAAAAATGTCATCGAGTTTATTACAGATATCAATGATGCACCGGGTATTGATGATATTGATGGCGACGTTAACAATCTAGTCGTGTACGATGATGTTATGTTAGACAATCAAAAAAACCCAGCTAGGATATTTTCCAGAGGCAGGCATAAAAACACTGACGTGATATATGTCACTCAACGATACACTCAGATTCCAAAAGTAATTAGAGACAACTGTAATATTCTTGCTGTGTTCAACGGCGTTGATACACACACGCTACGATATATTTGGCAGACATGGTGCGGCGGTGACATGGACTTCAATGTTTTTCGAAACTTTTTTAGTCATGCTCAGTCGACCCCACATGGATTCGTAACGATAAATTTACATGATCCTCGGACACGATATCGTATCGGACTTGACCAAATATTCGGTTAGTTGTAAATAATTTTCATTGTAAATAACCACTTAGCAGCAGAGGGGGCGATGACATCGACGCGGGACGCCCGATGATTACCACGGGAAAACACCAACGAGATGTTGTGGCGAAATATAGCGTTTTCGAGCAAAAAACGCTAAGGCTCCATTTGCCAAACGGAGACTTTATTTTTTTTTTGTTCGAAAAGTGAGATTTCGAAGGAAGGCTCTATTTGTCGTTTTAAAGCCTCAATCAAATTTTGTCTAAAAAGTTGTCGGATTCGCCCCCTCTGCTGCTGAGCGCCACCTTAATACGAACTGATTTCTTCATTCCTACCTTACTGTACCAACACTGGCAAAAACTGCTTTCCGAAATCGAAGAGCAATATATCCTCCATGAAGTAGACTGGTTTTAAGAAGAATTTACACCCAAAAAAATTCAACGTAGAAGCAGCCATTGTTTTCTCGAAACAATTTAGCCATATACTCTCACTATCGCAATTCATTTAAATGGCACATAAGTGAATTTCCTCTCAAAATTCAACGATTGAAGAAGTAAATGGGAAACAGCATGAAAAATATATATTTCTTTGTTCCACAGCAAAATTTGGTCAATTGAGTAGCTAAAAACAAAACAATGTCCTTGATGTCTTTGCAGATTTAATATTTTCATATGACTTGCAATGGAGGGTTTGGGGCACTATTTAACGGTAGAAAGGGTTATTTTATATACTACAGGTGAGAAAGACTTAAAATTAGACAAGGTGGGATTTCTTTAAATTCAATCATCTTTTTGTTATGTTTTATTTTTAAAATATGGAGAGTCTCACATCAACCGGCAAACTATAGTGACCTACCCCACTCCCCAAAAATCCCCACAACAACAAAGAAACAACAACAGCAAAAAACATAAACAAAGAAGCACCAAAAAAAAAACTACGACATATTTATCAGCAACCTACAGCTCTAGAAATTCTGGGTATTAAATCGATCATGTCACCCGAGCCCTTGTTTCAATTCCTGAATACAATCTTTTAGGTAACTTGACCTTTGATTCCATAGATTTAGATAAGTATAAAGCAATATGTCGAAGTGAACATGAAATAAAATCTTACTCCCCAGGACGCTGTTCTTCCAACCAAACACATATGTCTGCCTATCCCGTTCGCGCCGCTTCACTCCAGGGTATCTGTAATAAAATATGACAGAAAATATCACCCTAGATTTCTGTTTAATTGCCATTTAAGGATCCCCTCACTCTTTTTGCAATGACATTAGATAACATTTATCTAAGATTTTGTCTTGATTTATCTTACTGACTTCCAAATTCAACACGTATACAAATTTGTTCAGGGGATCACACCTTCTAATACAGGGGTACAAAGATGACAAATTACTACTTAGAACAGTTTTCCATCGATCGAAGTCGGATTGTTTCTGACCCCGGATAACAAATCTTAACAACCCAGGCATATTCCTCGGGAAGGAAAAATGTACTGATCCTTGGAAGGATTATTGGCTTGCACTCAGAATTAAGTGTCAGAGTTGAGGTGAGAAAAACAGATAAGAGTTCGGCGACAATGTTGGCCAAGTCATGATACGAAAATACCGAAAGGTCCAAAATTTGTTTGGGGCTAACAAAGCTCTGTGCCTGGACCTTTATACATGTTTTTTTGCTGTATGTATAATCTGTATCGTGCGGGACATACTGAAGCTAAGCTGAAACTAAAGCAGCATATCAGTGTGTGTGTGTGTGTGTGTGTGTGTGTGTGATTTAGAGTTTAACATAGCTTGAACAAATTGTTAAGTCATTCATGCAGTGTGACAGTTTATAGTGATGTTTAGTACTGGGGCATCATGCGCAGACATGTAGCATGATGTCCCACCCAGTCACATTATCCTGAAACCTGTCCGACCAGTCCTAACATTAACATATTAATGCTGAGCGCCAAGCGATGCACCTGTCATTATTTGACAAAGAAATGGTATAATGTGAAAAAAGAACATTTGCACATTTATCGGAAGTGGGAAGTTACAGGGTAACTTTATGGGTGCAGATTGGTTTTCGAATCTGTTTTGTCTATTTGAACCTATAATCGGATGCACACAATGTTTCAACTGAGGTTAAGTACGTATGTACGTACATATGTGCGTATCTTGGCGGCACGTCAACACAATATTGACTCTCTGTCACCAAGTAAAGATTAAGTTCTAAAATAATATAGAAAAAAGTTAGAAAGAGAACGATGAAGTATAAAATAAACGTAAACAATTAATACTACAAGATAAACTACAAACATGGTATAATTTATTAAATGGTAAATAAATAAAAAGACGTAAATAAATATCAATGAAAATGCTTGCATAAGTAAATGAGTTTACATTTCTATAAATTTCGATTAATACGCATGTCAGGGCAACCTCCAACGCTGTAGCACATGTTTGTTTGAATGACTTAAACTTAAGCAATTAAGATTAATCATTCTTAATTATATGTTCATTTATGTTAATATTCAAAATAATTGATGTTCTCAAACTTAATACTATTTTAACTAAAGTCTATTCATTCACGACTGTTGAAAGATTTAAATCACACGTTAGTTGCAATCACAAAACTTCCAGACGTAAATGGCGACAAGGAACGTTAGTGGTTCACGACAAAAGAATGTCGCATCTAAGCATTACGTACATAGGGCGATCGGAACATTGTTTTGTCATTTCCTTGAGGTCTTGAAATAACATCGGAAGTAGTTGTAGGAATACATCAGTTTGATCTGTTCAGATATTCGACTCTGGCGGAGTATACCACAGCAAAGGCCTAGATTGTTTTGACTGCGACTTTGCCTCCATCATTGGCGACAAAATAATTTCCGATGTTACTTTCTCTGTTTCATGGAAAAGTCCAAGGATTTTCCGCTTACAGGGCAGTGCTGTTTAAAAATGATTTTTAAAACGCGTCGCTTTCATTGTGACATCATAGTGCACGATATTCTATCCCGTTTATACTCGAACATAACTCCTGCTTGCCTGCGTCCTATAATGTTGACACACTTTAACATTCGTTTATCTGTATGCATTTAGGTGAGATTCTGAATTTATTTGGTTTATAGCATTTAATTTAAAAAAATTGCGTGGAATGTTAGCAAAATTAGAATACTGTTAAGTATTACGACTATGTGGTCTTAAAACAAGTAATCGAAAAGAGTGAGAAGCAACTAACTTTATGAAATTCAACAAAATGAAAATGTAAAAAAAAAAAGGAAATGAAGGTATTGCGAATTAAATCCAAAATAATCCTGGAATTACAGACACAATTATTAATGATTAACGTTCTGAATAAACTTTGGTGGAAACCCAAATGAAATCCAACGATGGAAGTGTTAATGTGACTGTGTCGTCAAGTGCTGTGGTGATGTGCCAACAGTCTTATGTTTGATCATAACAATACTATCCATCACTATATCCTTATTATTTTAAAGTTCGCAATAAATTCAAGTCTCTGTTTCTAAGAATGTTATTTTAGACAAGCACTTGTCTTTCCTGTGAAACAAACAATTTTAATAAATAAAATTCCAGCCAAAATAAACACAACACATGCAATTGATTCTGCTGAGATCTTAAAGAAATTTAAAAAATAAATAAAAGAAACTAACTTCAAAACAATACAAAAATTAATATACATAAGAAAAAGTGTGTGTGGTTTGGATTTTTAATGAAACGTTGACAATTGTTTAGTCATATCGCTACGATGTCTACAGTGTGACAGTTTATAGTGATGTCTAACACTGGGGCATCATGCCGAAGACATGTAGCACTCACATTATCCTGACACTAGGCCGACCAGTCCTAATACTAACCTCTTAATGCTGAGCGCCTAGCTAGGCAGCTGTTAATACCATTTTTGTAAGTCTTTGGTATGACTCGGCTGGGGTTCGACCGTGTGATCTCCCTCATCCAAGGTGGACACTTGAACTACTAAGCCACCGGAGAGGCATAAGAAAAGGAAAACAAAAATACTTTCCAGATAAGTACAACAAGCCTGTACTGTAAAGATTATATATCATGTCGAAATAAGTAGAGCATCGTGCCTTGCCTAGTGAGACAGCGCTGACGGCAATATGTTGGTAACTGAACCCGCAACGCTTTAGGCACGAGTCCAGCGCATTAACCACCGCAGCTTTTACGTGAAGACTAAACACTATTCCATTTACCATAGTTACATCAGATGTCAGACGTGTCTTAATTAGCTTGAGGGATAAAATAAACAAAATAAATACTGATAGTAACCTAATAGTTTATTTGGAATTGTTCTTACCCCAGGGCGAAGACCTATATCGACTTCCATTTCAAGGACTTTATAGTGAAACATATTATTGAAGATGCCTATTTTGACCACCATTTCTTTATTTTATTCAAGTTTATGATTTCAAAACCCATTCTGTACATCAGTCTAAGAGGATAATATATATTTGTTGTCCGATTTGCAGGTTTGCATAACTGTTGTAATTATATCCCACTGTACAAAGTTTCAGTTTAATAACAATGTAGAATTATGCAACCGACAACGTACAACGCTACTACGTCGGACAGCATCAGACGATGGTATGTATGCATGAATGTATGTATGTATGTATTTATGTATGTATGTATGTATGTATGTATGTATGTATGTATGTATGTATGTATGTATGTATGTATGTATGTATGTACGCATGTATGTATGTGTGTGTGTGTGTGTGTGTGTGTGTATGAATATATGTTGTTTTGCACATATTTAGAAATTGAAAAACACGAATTAGGTAACTGTCAGCTAACATATGAATCTAATTTTTAAAAGACTCTGCGTTGTTTTTATGTACTAATTATATTTTTAAGTAGCTCTCCCTTTGATTTCACTCGGATGATGTCAAAGGTCTCGTTTTGATTTCACACTTAGTGGTAATCAAACTTCTCCCCCACAGCGTAAGAACGGAAGGTAGTATTCTGAAATAAACTATTTGACTCGGTAAAATCTTGTTACCTTCTGAATTTAAAACAATCAAAGTGTAAACTTTAAACACGAGTTAATCTATTATTAATGCAAACAATCCTGCTGTCACACTGTTAGGGCACTCTTGATTCCGCGACAGTGCCGTGGACCGGGAAACCAGTACCATTTTTAGTAATGTTCCAAAGATCAAGTGGTAGGAATAGATAGAATAGTAAACAAGGGTTTCTCTGCAGGTGTGAGGTAGATACCAACAAGGTCAATTAACTTAATAATCAATATATCTTCATGATCCTCAATTCCGCTTGACTTTTTGATAGATAAGGCCGACAAGATGCCTGATGTATGCAAATATTTGGTTAGCAATCACATCATTTATCTTTCTTTTTTCATTAGGTATACTTTTTCTTACTACATATCGTTTAATATATTAATAAAATTTTGCATTCATCTGTAGACGAAAGAATCCCACTGCACTTTCCACTCAGTGTTTTGCTTAATTATTCATCCGTTCGACCATTCATTCGGGTATGTATGTATGTATGTATGTATGCATGCATGCACGCATGTGTGTGTCTGTATGTGTGTGTGCATATGTTATTTTCAAATCGCTATGATTGTGTTAATAATTTTCATCCAATTTATTTCTTATTCTTCATGAAGTCATTAATCTTTCATTCACCATGTTGGCGATTTTAGATCATTGGCTGTCTCTTGATATATTATGTATGTATGTATGTATGTATGTATGTATGTATGTATGTATGTATGTATGTATGTATGTATGTATGTATGTATGTATGCATGCATGCATGCATGTATGCATGTATGTATGTATGTATGTATGTATGTATGTATGTATGCATGCATGCGTGTGTGTGTGTGTGTGTGTGTGTGTGTGTGTGTGTGTGTAAGTAAGTATGTATGTATGTATGTATGCACGCATGTGTGTGTCTGCATGTGTGTGTATGTTATTTTCAAATCGCTATGATCGTGTCAATAATTTTCATCCAATTTATTTCTTATTCTTCATGAAGTCATTAATCTTTCATTCACCAAGTTGGCGATTTTAGATCATTGGTTGTCTCTTGATATAGTTTTTAAGGATTTTCAAAAGCTTGGCTCAGTCCAATTATTTTAAACTTATGATATATGTTTTGCACGACTGTTTGTGCAGGAAATGTTAGTTTTGCCCGATTTTAATTTTGACAATTTTTTGTTTTATGATGACATATTTTAAAGAACAGACAAAAAGCCACCCATGTTCTTATATCTCTCCGTACGTCACGAATTTCTCTCCATACGTCATGAATTTCTCTCCGTACGTCAAGAATTTCTCTCCGTACGTCACGAATTTCGTTCCAACTCGTGACTGTGTACAATATGTAGTGAATTTATATTTAAATTGGTATCGAGCTTATTGTTACGAAGACCTACGTCAAGTTAGACCTTAACGTTACGAAGACCTACGTCAAGTTAGACCTTAACGTTACGAAGACCTACGTCAAGTTAGACCATAACGTTTCCCCGTCAAATATGTGACCCATTTATGCTCCTTTACCCTCCTCTGTTTTGTCCTGAA